>NPHX01000307.1:20457-96027 GCA_002271815.1 Eimeria falciformis
TGGGCTGTAGGGCCTGGCTGGAGTTGTCTGTGGGTGGAGGCAACGCTTGGATTGGCAAGAGCTCTTTATTTATTTTCAAGAATTTGTCATTGACTTTTGAAACTTTTCCGACGGACAAAAACCTCAAATGTTCTTAGCTTATCTCAGCGACACTCAAGTCTGTCTTGAGGGTGTTGACGCGGGCATAAAACAACATCCATTTCCAATGCCTTGTTGTTGTTGCCTGTCTCCTCTGTCTGTCTGTCCCTGTCTGTCTCGGTCTGTTTCTGTTTGTCTCTGTGTCTGTCTGTTGGTATGTATCTGTGTCTGTTTGCTTGTCTGTGTCTCTCAGTCTATGTCTCTCTCTGCCTGTGTCTCTGTCTCTCTGTCTCTGCCTGATTCTCACTCTCTATCTCTGTCTTTGGCTCTCCATCTGTCTGTCTCTGTCAGTCTCTGTGTCTGTGTCTGTGTCTCCCTGGTGTGTGGCCGTGGTGTGTGACGTTGTGTGTTGGGGTGTCTGTACAGCTCGTATCCGTGGGTTCATTCGTGTGGTCCCTCTCAGTCTCCTCACAACAATTTCGGCCTTCTCGTGTCTGCGGGTTCACTTCAGGCTAAATGCGCTGCCACCACCAACTGCCAACAAGGAGACCACGTTCTCTACTGCAAGTTTCATTCTCTTCTCTCCAAAAGCACATGGCCTTTCGGGTCAGCAGGGTTTAGGGTTTGTGGTTTAGGGTTTGTGGTTTAGGGTTTAGGGTTTGTGGTTTAGGAGAGCGTCTTAGGGCATGTAAACGGAATTTTATTTGCAAGCACTCACTCGCATCGCCCCTTTGTGTTCAATGAAGTATTAAGGGTTTGTGGTTTAGGGTTTGTGGTTTAGGGTTTGTGGTTTGTTGCAGTCCTGAGTATCTCGAGGCCATTCGGGAGCGTTACAAATCTGGGGTGGTTCTTAGCAAGCTGAGTTTGTATGATTTTTCCCGTGCTGCTGCTTTTGTAGGAGAGCCTTCGCTGCTTCTTCTTGGTGCAGCAGCAGCTGTTGCTCTTTCTGTGTGAGTGCAGCAGCAGCAGCAACAGCAGCAGCTGCTGCTGCTTGTTTTATAAGTACAGCAGCAACAGCAGCAGCTGCTCCTGCGTGTCATATGGGTACAGCAGCAGCAGCAAAAACTGCTGCTGTGTGAAGTCCGCAGCAGCAGCTGCTGCTTTTTCTGTTAGACGTCAGCAGCAGCAGCAGCAGCAGCAGCAGGACATGGAGATTTGGCTCTTTTGGTTTCCGTTGCGGCCCTCAAAACATTTCCTCAGGTGTATGTACACCTCGGCAGTTGGCCGTGGCTTTTGCTTTTTTCGTCTGAATGTGGCCTCATTGTTCTTCTTGTTCTTCTTTTAAAGTTCACTATGGTTTTGTGTGATGTGTAATAATTGCATTTTGCATGCATTTTGTCTCCTTTCGCACTGCGTCAATAAGAAAAACAGAAAATCTGCTTCAGCGCGTTCTCTCAATGAGGGAGAAAGCCATTAAACACCTCCCCTATGGAAATTCTGTTGCTCCTGCTGCTGGTGCTGCTTCTGCTGCTCCTGCTGCTGCGGCATCGACAGACACTGGAGATAAAAGGAAGTCTTAGGGAGGCAGAGAAGAAATAACGTCGTAAGCGCTAGAGGCAAAGAATGTGTGTGATCGTGGCAGCTGCTGCACGAGCTGTCTGTACACACCAGCTCTCCATTATGTTATCCTTGTCCTTCATGTGTTTTCACTGCCATTTCTATGTGAATTGCATAATTTCTCCAAGAACTTCAAAGAAATGCCAAAAAAAATTAACTCCAAACAACTAACAAATCAAACCAATAACAAATTAAACAAATAACAGATTAAACCAATAACAAATTAAACAAATAACAAATCAAACAAATACCTAATAAGTTTGCTTACCAATTGGGGGTCTGAATATACACTCGACATGAGGCGCACAGCGAGGCTTGTTGAATGCCATGGAGAAAATTCAAAAGCGATACTAAAAATAATGTTAATTAATTATTAATTATAATTTAATTGGTTTATTTCTTTTTCAGTCGCCACAAAGAAACAGCAAACGCGCTGCCGCCGACAGGTCTTGTTGCCTGCGAGCATCTGGGCTGGGGTGTCTGCGGCTCTCTTAGGTGTTTTCTCTTTTTTAAAAATTGTTTTATTTGTATTTTTGTTTTGAAGCTTTTTGCGGTGCAAGCCAATGGCCTGCTGGGGCTTTTGGCTGCCCTTAGCGTTTATCTTCTCCCACATTTCCACCTTTTTGGTGGTTTGGTTGCCTTGCCTTTTCTCTCTTAATGATTTGTTTGCCTTTGCCAATTGTGTGCAGCTGAAAGTGCACAAAGACTTTTGTCTGTACACCCCAAATGCCGCCTTGAAGCGGCACTCGCTTCCCTCTTCTTTTATTCCTTTTCCCCGCCAGGCCGCTCGCATTTCTCCCCGTCCCCCCTTCCCTCCGCTAGTTCAAACCAGCAGCAGCAACAGTTTCAGCAGCAGCAGCAACAGCAACAGCAACAGGAGCACGAAGCGCCACGGGAAGAGCTGTGCTGTTGTTGTTGCTGCTGCTGCTGCTGCTGCTGCTGAGGATTTGAAAAGAGAAAATGCGCCTTCCTCATGCGGGCATTGCCCTGATAATCTCCCGGCAGAAGCAGCAGCAGCAACAGCAACAGCAACAGCAGCAACAGCAGCAGGAGCAGCAGCAGGTGATGAGTGGTTGGCTGTAGTAGAGTTGCTGCATGTGCCAGCACACGCTGCGTTTGCCTCGTTGCTTCAAGAGGCTCTGCAGTGCTTGCTGTGGGGAGGAGACAGCGACGTCGCTGTCTCTTACAAACTCCTAACTCTGCAGCAACAGCAGCACGAGCAGCAGCAACAGCAGCAACAGCAGCAGGAGCAGCAGCAGCAGGACGAACTGCTGCGTGCCCTAGAGGAAGGCGCAGTAGAGATCCGCGTGTTTTTTCAAAGCCTCAAAGCAGCAGATCCCACCTTCGCCCACAGCATCAGCAGTAGCAGCAGCAGCAAGAGAGAAGAGAAGGGCCGTTTGCTGGTTCGGTCTCTTGCTGAGGTTGCAGCAGCAGCAGACTTCATTGTTCCTGCTGCCTTGCGCTCCCCTGAAGGTTTTGCTGCGATTCGCTTGGCAGCAACAGCACTGCAGCAGCAGCCTTTGCAGCAGCAGCCGCTGCAGCAGCAGCTGCTGCAGCTGCAGCGTTGCCGCGCCGCGTTGCCGATGAGGCGCGGCACTTTGTGGGCTTCGCTCTTGTGCCTCGAGGCGACGGCGAAGATGCGTGGAAAGACAAATGAGGACGTGCTGCCTCTCGCTGTCTCTGCAGTTGAAGTGAGGGAGATAGCACTAACAGAGACTCAGAGGCTATCAAACACTTTGTCTGTCTCCTTCTCTTTTGTCTGTCGCTGTCTCTTTCGTTGCCACATTCCCTTTCTCTTGCCTTCTCTATAAACATCCCTGTCTCGGTCTGTCTCTGTCTGTCTATGTATCTGTATCTGTCTCTTTCTCAGTCTGTCTCTGACTGTGTCTATCTGTCTCTATCTGTTTCTGTCTGTCTCTGTCTCTGTCTGTCTCTATCTGTATCTATCTGTGTCTATCTGTCTCTGTCTGTGTCTGTCTGTCTCTGTATATCTGTGTCTCTGTATCTGTCTGTCACTGTCTCTCTGTGTCTCTCTCTGTGTCTCTGTCTGTCTCTGTTTGTCTCTATCTGTTTCTTACACATTCATTAAACACACAGGATGCGCTGCTGCTGCTGGTGCTGCAGTCTGCGCCTTTGCTGGCTCTCTCGTGGTGTACGCTTGGTCATTCTCTTCGCCTCCGGGGTCGTTTGTGGGAGGCTAGTTGCTGCTACAAGACAGCAGCAGCTTTAGGTGCTGCCACTGCTCCTGCTGCTGCTTCTGCCGCTGCTTCTGCTGCTGTTGCTGTACCTAAAAAGCTGACAGAGGCTCTGGAGAGAACGTTGAGTCGGGCTCGGCTGGACCCCAGGGAGATGAGAATGGCCTTGCCTTCCTTGCTGTGAGGCTTTCTGCTGCTGCTGCTGCTGCCGCTGCTGCAGGCTGTTCTGTTGCAGTCTGTTCTGTTGCTGCTGCTGCAGTCTGTTCTGCTGCAGCAGCAGTGGGAACGTACAGTGCAGCAGCAGCAGCTATAAGCATCCCAATGATCAGCAGGACGAGCCGGGTTGTCTCTTCAGCTGAGCAGCATCAGCAGACCATTAGAAAGTTGTATTTGTTGTCTCTCGTGTCTCCTCAGCCGCATGCAAGTGGCAGCTCCTTGGGGCTTTGCCGTAGACGCAAATCCGCCTGAAATTGGGGGTTTCTTCGTTGCCTACGTCGTCGAGGGAAGCAACGCAGACAAGGCGGGACTTCAGCAAGGTGCTGCTGCTGCTGCTTCTGCTTCTACTGCTGCTACATTACCTGCTGCTGCTGCATTAGCTGTTGCATTAGCTGCTGCTGCTGCTGCATTAGGTGCTGCATTAGCTGGATTAGCTGCTGCTGCTGCTGCATTAGCTGGTGCTTCATTAACTGCTGCTGCATCAACTGCTGCATAAATTTCGTGTGCGCAGCGTGATGAGGAGTACTGTTGAGCATCATGTGTTGGTTGTCGTTTGCTGCTTCTTTTGTCAGGGGATCAGTTTGTGTTGGTTGACGACTCGGCAGTCCTTGGCCTTCCTTTCAGCAAATGCCTTGAGGCTCTTCGAGCCTCTCCTAGCCCCAAAGCCCTACAGCAGCAGCAGCAGCAGCAGCAACTGCTGCTGGAGCCGCTGCAGCTTGAGGTGTACAGGGGGCCTCTCCCGCTCCTGTACGGGGCCCCTGGATTCGCGGCGCTGCAGCGGCTGGGCGCCATCCAAGAGATGCTCGGACATGCCGGTGACGTGCAGCAGCAGCAGCAGCAGCAGCAGCAGCGCGGACTGCCAATACACGTGCCAGCTGGGAGTCTGAGGGTTGTGCTGCAGAGCAGCAGCACTTCGCCTCAGCAACTTTTCTGAACAGCCAACTGCTCGCATGTTCAAGCCATCTGCAGCCCATTGATGTGCTTTTTGCCAATTCATATATCTGTTTTTAATCAGTAATGTAGGCCTTTTATTCAAGTGTCTGCACATCTTAACTGTCTCGTTCTTCTTTTCTCTGTTCAACAATGGACTAGTTTCATTCAAGCTTCAGTATATTTAACTGTGTCCTACTTCTCCTCAATAGTGTAGGCTTTCAATTTATTTTTCTGTATGTTTAACTGTCTCATGCTTCTCTGTTCAACAAAGCACTCGTTTCGTTAGAATGTCCTTATTTGTTAACAACCTTACATTTCTGTTCAGCAACGCCTTGCGAGAGGTTTATGAGAGCAGGCATTGCAGTTTTGAAATTGTGCCGCTTTACTAAAAGCTTGCCACGCCGCTAGCGCACGTCAAGCTGCATTAAATGGACCAATGGACCACTATGGTCCTCACAGGAATATGTGGGGCCGCCTCTTCCCTTTGCCAATGGCAGACCTCAGCACCAGACACAGCATTGTTGTAACAATAATCCCTTGCGCCTATTTTCAACCACGGAAGTGGAAAGCGGCACGAATGCTAAGCCGTCCTAAAGATTAAGGAGGCGAGTGCGTTGCGCCCAAGAAGATGAAGCAGCTCGCTCCCCCCTGCACGCATACTATGAGGGCAGAGGCATCTGTACAGCACCCCCAGCTAAGATCCAACGCGCACGAAGACACACCCATCAGCATCTTCCTGGTCGCACGACAGATAGCCCCTCTTGCCTCGTGTGTTGGCCCGTGGCAGCTCAAGCTTCTGCTTCAGCCTCCTCGTCCATCTCTACCTCCTCTTCCCCAACCGCCTCCTGAGCAGAACAAAGAAAAACAGACAAATAGCCAACGAACCCGCAAATGAACGCCAGGAACCGAGGGGTCCCTAAAGCCAATCGCTTCTGCAGAGCGTGCGACCGCTGTGAAAGAAAATTTGTTAATTCTTGCAGTTTCGTATGTCCGGCGTGCGCTGTGGGAACCTGATATTGCTGGTATTCGGCGACGAGGTCGCTCATGTTGGACTCGGCCTCTGTGAACTCCATCTCGTCCATGCCTTCCCCAGTGTACCTGCACCTCAGCATACGCTCGGCCAGCATGCTCTCGTCAACGGTGCGTCTAGCGGCAGATTTCTTAATTGCATCTTAACGAAGCAACACCTATGAGTCCCTCGTTGAAAAAGGTTTTAACTGAGAAGTGCATGCAACTAGAAAGTTGAGGGTTTGACGCACCAATGGAGGAATGCCTTCCGCCTGAACATGGCACTGAACTGCTCAGCCACCCGTCGGAACATTTCCTGAATGGCAGTTGAATTTCCGACGAAAGTGGCAGACAATTTCAGACCCTTGGGAGGAATGTCGCACACGCTGGATTTCATGTTATTTGGAATCCATTCCACGAAATAAGCAGAGTTCTTGTTTTTCACGTTCACCATCTGATCGTCGACTTCCTTGGTGCTCATCCGGCCTCTGAAGGAAAAAGAGAAAAAGATACACTCCAACTGGTATAAGATACCACAACGCAAAACATATTACGCCAGCTTTCACAGGCAACACTCGCTGCCATCTGAGGGAGGCTGGACTTGCTGAGAAGCTTGCCACTGCTTTCTAGACCCACCTGAACATTGCAGAAGCTGTGAGGTAGCGTCCGTGTCTCGGGTCTGACGCACACATCATGTTCTTCGCGTCGAACATCTGAGCCGTCAGTTCCGGCACACTAAGCGCTCTGTACTGCTGCGAGCCTCTGCTGGTAAGGGGAGAGAATCCGATGAGGAAGAAGTGCAGCCGTGGGAAAGGCACAAGGTTTACTGCCAGCTTGCGCAAATCAGAGTTCAGCTGGCCAGGGAAACGCAGGGAACAAGTGACCCCGGACATGGCTGCGGAGACGAGATGATTCAGATCGCCGTAGGTCGGGGAGGTTAGTTTCAGGGTGCGGAAGCAAATGTCGTAAAGAGCCTCGTTGTCAATGACTTGTACTTCGTCTGCGTTTTCCACCAACTGGTGCACAGAGAGAGTTGCATTGTACGGCTCGACAACGGTGTCTGAGACTTTAGGCGAAGGGAAGACGGAAAAAGTTTCCATAATTCGATCTGGGTATTCTTCTTTCACTCTGCTGATCAAAAGCGTTCCCATGCCGCTGCCAGTGCCTCCACCCAGGGAGTGAGTCAGCTGAAACCCCTGCAGACAGTCGCAGGCTTCTGCCTCTTTGCGGACAACATCCATGACAGAATCAATGAGCTCAGCTCCCTCGGTGTAATGCCCCTTTGCCCAGTTGTTGCCAGCGCCTGTCTGGCCAAACACGAAATTGTCAGGGCGGAATATCTGGCCGAGGGGACCTGAGCGAACCGAGTCCATCGTCCCTGGCTCTAAATCCATCAAAACTGCACGGGGAACAAAACGACCGCCAGTTGCCTCATTGTAAAACACCGAAATCCGTTCCAGTTGCAAGTCGCTATCCCCACAATACTCCCCGCTCTGCAGCAACCCATACACATCCGTAACACACCAACATCATCTAGCTTGCCGGCAAAAACACTATTCCAAAATTAAAAAAAGACAGCATTTGGTTTTTGAGGTTTTGTTTTTTGTAAGAGTTCCGATGGCTGGCTGCTTCGATCGAACATCCCATCCAGGTGTCTTTCCCCATCGGCTAGCTGACATGGGAAAACTGCGATTTGCACTTCGCGTTCAAAATGGCATTGAAATTATTGAGCAAAACAAAAGGAACTAATGGAACGGGTTTGAAAAGTCTGGCAGTCTCTCGAGGCTGCAAGGCACAGCTGTTGATGTCGCTGCAAGACATACGCCATGGGAGAGCCGCATGAGGGAAACTGTGGTTTTCTTGGGAAAGAACTTACCCCGTTAATGCCATGTTCATCGGAAATAACTTCCCAAAACTTTGAACCAATTTGATTGCCGCATTGGCCACCTTGGATGTGCACTATCTCCCTCATTGTGACCTATTGAGTTGTTGGCTGGCTCGCTGGAAGAGAAGGAACAAACAACCCTGGAAAACAAAGCAAGCCAAAGAAGCAAAAAACTCATGCCCCAAATTTGTTAAAAGAATCAACAGCTGTCTTGACGTTGCAGCCCACACAACCTTCAGGGCAGTGGTGAGTTGGCCAGCAACCCGATGAGCTCTGGCGACAGCGGTGCTGTAGATGGGTTTGGTTGTGTTGTCGGCAGCGGGCGTATCTGGCATGAAATAAAGCAATATGTTTAACATTATATTATGGAAGGAACAGATTTAATTGTCTTTATGGTTGTTCTTAGCAATTCACCGGGAAATGCGTGACCATCACCATCTAGCTGACATCGTCTGGCTCGCTTCCCTGCTCTTGTTCGTCTTGTGTTCTCTGAAAACAAAGGTAGAATAAATTTTTGGGGCATAATTTTAAAGAGTGTTATTAAATTTGCAAGCTGTTTGAATATTTTCTTTGTTTTCGGCAACACCCAACTCGCTGTTTGTTGCACACAGTGGTCCCCTTGCATCACATCAGCGCGAGCGACACGTTTATCTCATCTCACATGCAAAGTAGCACTTCATAAGTCTTTCTATAAATTAATTTATTTTATTTAAAAGATAAGGAAAAGCTTGAATGGTCTAGTAGCAGTGCGAAGATATCTGTATCACCGAGTCCATCTCAGAGTCTGAAATGCCCCATCGACTTGTCTTATGGAGGATCGGACTGTACCAAGCAAACATAACAACATTTTAAACATATTGTTTGGTTTTGTCAATGACTTATGTGCTGGTAAGTAATGCCCTTTGGAGAACTACCTTGGTGGGAAACACATTCTTAACTCCCGTCCCAACGGCTAGTCTCCCATGTTAACATAAACGTTTTGTATTCCATTGTTTATCATTTATATGTGTAGCTCTATATTGTCCTGTTTAATGCCGAAACTCGCTCGGCTGGATCATTTGATAAGCAATGCATTAAAGTGTTAGTAATCAAAAATGTGTTCTGTGGCGAACCACATATATGTCACACAAAATCTTGGGGTATGAATTGTATCCAAAGCAAGTCTTTATACTTTTTTTGAGTGCATATTAGACTCGGGATCAACTTCTCAATGGGTCTTAGGTTGGTATACGTGTTGTGAAAAAACCACAACTACCATTCAACTTTTGATAAATGACCATTTGGTAAGGGACCAAACAGAGAATCCTTTTCATTTTCATGTACTGTTTGACGGCTAGAAGCGACCATTTGGGCAGGGCTTTTGCTGCTGTGCTCATGCATAGTTATGGCATTGAGAGCAACACGCTTCAACGACTATTGGGCGCAGTCTGAACTATATTGATATATTCCATCTGCATTTGTTCCTGTAACGCCCCAACACCTGCCTTTTGCAGGAGAGGTTTCAAGTGGACGGAGGCCAAACTACCCTAAAATATGCCATTTGCTGACATTATAAAGGGAAACGTTTCCGGTTTCTGGAGCTTTCTATAAACTTCCTTTTTTCTACAGCTCAGCTTAAGGGACAGCTTCATGTATAGTGAAGCAGAATCTTGTTCCATGTTTTCTACAAGCCCAAGATAAGCGAAAAACTCAAGCAAACTTCCCAATACCTTAATAATAAAATTATGACAATGACGCATTGATTATGTGATGACCGTCCTGTAAGTTGATGCCTTAATCAACAAATAAGTAATGGCCTTATAGGCTTAACTATGGGGGAAAATCATGACCCATGTTAAAAATGAGAATCTAAAAATGCATAAATATTCAGCAATTCATAAATAAATTAGCTATTTTTGTTTCAAGTTTTTTAGAAATGGGAAGGTTTGCTGGGCTCTATCTGCTGTAATAAACGAAATGGCCGTTTGGGACCTGGGCGTCTATGCAACTCTACGTCACCCAATGTGTTTCTCTGGGCCTTTAATATATTTTTTTAACCATACTAATAAATTTATATTAAATTTATTTAAGTTTAATAATGAAATCCGATAAGTAATTATATTTTCAAGAGCATCAATAATAGAAGGGGCCATTATGCACTTGGACTTCAAGAGACTGTGGGGTCCGCCCGAGCATTCGTGCACATTCCATCGTTGCACACGTTCACGCAGGTCAGATATTCAATTGAAGAGTTTTTACCAGAATTTTCTATGTTTTTCTTGTTTTTTATAAATAATGGACTAATTTAAAGGTCATTTAAGTAGTTGGGGCGTACTTGAGCCAGCCGACAAGTGTCGATAGACAAACTAGGCTGAGCCTACTTTGTTGTATAGCGCAGGAGCGCTTAAGACTATTAGCAGATTGTTTCATGTGTTCTAAACAGTCAAATCTTTTATATTTAATGTAATGAAGTGTGCATTGAGATTTACAGTCGATCCCACAGTGGTTACAGACGTGTGCCAAGACGGACCAGAGGTGCATCAAAACCTTTGACGCTGAGGCAGCCAGAAGATTCAAGAGATGGACTTTCTGCAATCCTTTGTTGCAGTGTAAGTTTTAAAAATTTTCAAGCTGAGATATCCGTGAAGAAGAGAAGTCCACACAAGACTTCGATGCCCCACAGCTGACTGCAACCGCCCAACCCTCCCAGTTTACAATATAGACTTTGCCTAAAGAGGCGTAACCCTGACTCAAAATGAATCTACACCCAAATCCAAGACAGTTCAACAAACACCAGGAGCACGATGCTCAATGCCACTTAAGGGTTGAGTAAGAGCGGGAGCCCAAAAAAGAGTTGACAGGGAAGGAGAGCCGCAGGGAGTCAACCATGTCACCTGCTTTGCTAGATCCGATGAGGGGATGTTTTTATCCGTGGATATTGGCGGGGGGTCGACATCCATTGCTCAGCTTTTTCAAATGCCATTTATATAGTTTAAAGATGAAATCAAAGATATAACTTTCTGGTACATAAGCCAAAAGGTTCCTATACAGCCTGTGGGCCTGCAGCTAGCCCATTCTCGCCTCTTGGTGGTGTGGGGGTGAGGATCTGTAGACTAGAACCATGGTGCGTTACAAACGTACTGGTCGTTGTCTGGCCTCAGCTCAAAGGCCTAAATACTAACACGAGCAATAAGTTAAGGATAGTTAGTCCTTAAAGAAGTCTGCCTTTCATGCTTGCCTCTCTGAGACCAGGCCGGTCACAGCACAGCCAAACAGCCAGGCGATACGTCCAAGGTACTACTAGCCTGCAGCTTTACCACGCACGCATCTGAACACACAATTCCAGGTGCTGGGGTACTGCCCCCCCCTACACAGACTTGACCGTTCCACCCATAGATAACTTAGGACATTAACTAAGCCAGTTTTAAGTGCCAGCAAGTGAGAAAGCACTGTAGTATCGAAGATACCCATCAGCTTGCTACAACCAGCATCTTGCAGTCTCACATCAACCCTGAACCATAGCAGCTAGCTAATGGCTGGCCAAAGCTCAAACCTAGTCTAAATAAATTATTTACATTCAAACAACCATACATAGTAGCTTTTACACCTTCCTGAATGCACAGATGTTGCTCCTATCCCAAACCTACGGGCGATATGGCAGTGAGCAGAGTGTTTCTCACACCAAGTTGTCGAGCTGGTGTGGACAATCCCAAACAAAGAGTGCCGCTTTTATGGCAGCCAGAGGGTTAGAAAAGCAAAATAAAACCTCGGGAGATTTTTAGTTCCGATCATATTACGACATTCGTTAGCGGCGACGGGGTGGCACACTGAACTGCATCGTGTGGTTTCCGTAAGTCGTTGCAATCCTTCCCACACAATTGTTCATTGTGGCAAATGTAAACCATTGTACGCATCAAAATTATATCGCATCAAAAATTGCCCAAAAAAATTTTCAACTGGGAATCTCTGGATTTCTTCCATTGGTCAGACCGCAGTGGGGCTGAAGAATGGGTTGTGGCTAGAGCTGGCATCGATTGATGGTGGCGGTCCGCGGATGCTCAAATATTCACAATAATTCAGAGCACATAATTTGGTTTGTTAAAGTTGGGCTCTTAAACAAGAGAGAAGCAGGTTCGTAGTGTAGCTGGCTGCATGAGGACCACATCAGGGGGCTGAAAGTGAGTGAACGCACACTATCTCTTTTGAATCTGCTGGCTAGATTGTGATTTTTATGAGCATTTGACGCTGTATTTGAGCTTCAGTGCGAGATATCCGGGATTCCCCCTCACAGTTCTGCACCACATGCTGGGTCCCTGTGGTCGAGCAGTCTCCGTTAGTCCTTCGTGGATGGTGCTGTACAAGGTGCCGCTAGAACACCTTGGCAACGATTTCTTTGGCTGAGCACTCTGTTGCTGACAGGCGTTGGTGATATTCGTTCCCGTGTGGGTTTGCACACACCGAGATTACCATCTGAGGGCCACAACTCCTGGCAAAGATGGCCGAGAAACAGGAGTCCGAGGCCAAGGTGGCCAGTTCACTCGTCAAACAGGGATCAGCAGTGAGCATGTTTTTTGTCATCTGCCTCGCGTTTCACCGCAAGTATAGGGGCTCTCTCCACTCTTATACAGTGGCCATACTCTATGCACAATAGAGCTTTTGGTTTAATGGCTTACTTGGCCGGCTACTTTGTGACGCGCATCCCCCAAATGTGGACATTAATATGCCAGTTCTTTTCTCTTTACTTGCGTTTTCTGGCCGCTGCAGGTATTGTGCATTCATGATGGGGGAGCAGCCGCGAATTTTGAGGTTTGGTGTATCTCCGCACCCGCAGTCAAGCAGAATCCCGACATGATGTTTGCCTTGTGCAGCGTCGAGCCCGGCTCCACTGCAGACAAACTCGTGCTGAAACAGAAGGAACCGCCAAGCAATGAGGTTGGTGTCCAGCACGCAGGGGTGCATATGGACAGTTTGGCATGTGGCTATGCAGACGGGAGTGGCCATTTCAAGCCAAAGCCAGCAATTTTTGTATCCTAACGCGTGTGCGCCGACATCCATACTGGCTCTCTTACATCTCTGTTTTCAACATCCTTTTGCCTAAGTGGTTGTTCACTTTCTTGAAAATTCTTGTTTGGTTTGTTGCAGCTTTTTGAAGTTTCACAGTCCCAAGTGTTTAACGCAAACACGAACTTGGACCCAATGACCTACAGCGATGTCGGAACTATTCCACACCAAAACATCCCATGCGTGTTGGATTTCCTAAAGATTCGGTATATGAACAAGGCAATGTATACAGCCGTAGAGCCGTTGATTGTTGCAATTAACCCTTTTCAGGATCTGCGCAATGGGACCCCGGAAGTTATTGCTGAATACCGCGATGCAGCGGACTGCGAAAAGCTTCCCCCCCATATCTTCCAGATTTCACGTCGCGCGGTAGATAACCTTCACGGAGTTCGGAAAAGCCAAACAATTGTGGTTTCTGGAGAGTCAGGAGCTGGCAAGACGGAAACGACGAAACAACTGATGAAATATTTCGCCAGTGCGAGATCCGGCAATCTCGACACCCGCATCCAGCAAGCCATCATGGCAGCGAATCCTGTACTTGAGGTCTGTCCAGAGGCTCTGGCGTGTGTTCGTTTTTTTTATCCTTTCTCCATCGGGTGCACTGCTGGCTGGAAAATGTGTAATTTGAGTTGCTGCTCATGCCAGCATTGGCTGCCGAAACGAATTATGTAGCGAACTCGTGTGTTTTTGCTGGCTCGTCCGCGATCAGGCTTTTGGAAATGCAAAGACCGTTCGCAACAACAACAGCAGCCGATTTGGACGATTCATGCAGCTAGATGTAGCCAAAGAAGGAGGCATTCGCTACGGTTCAGTCGTTGCGTTTCTACTGGAGAAGAGCCGAATCCTTACTCAGGTAACCTTATAGAAGTACCATTTGCTGTAGTTCGGTACATGACGTGCTTTTTCTGTAATACCACAAGAGAATCACGGGAGTATGACAGCACAATGTGCTAGGAATACAGTGAGGGTTTCTCCTTATAGGCTAAGCCGTCTTACCTCCTTCTGTGTGGCAGGATGAAAGCGAAAGATCGTATCATATTTTCTACCAAATGCTCAAAGGAAGCAACCAGCAGATGAAGGAACGGTACAGGTTGCTGGACTGCAGCAAGTACCAATTTCTCAATCCCCACTGTTTCGACGCTCCTGGTATGCCCGTTGGGCGAATCCGTTTTGAGTACCTGCTCTCCCATTGTCATTTTTCTGGAGTTCCCTATATGTGGTCGTGACTCAGAGTTTGATTTCCTGTGGCTACTGCTTGTCTCTTGTGAACCTGCCGCTACCGTTTTCCTTAGGGGTCGATGATATAATTGAGTTTGAAGCTGTAGTGAAGGCTTTCGAGTCGATGGGTCTCAAAGAGGAACAGCGCCACACGATTTGGTCGATGGTATCCGGCGTACTGCTTCTGGGAAACGTGAAGACAGTAGGTGAGCGGGAGCCTCTGTGAGACTGCCTACAGCAGCAGCTCAAGTTGTTTTCCCATGGGCGTGTCATTTCAAAAGACGGGGTTTTTGCTCTATCTATTATGGCTCTGGAAAGCTTGACACTTTGCCTATTTCCTACAGTCCCCTCTGTAATATGGATTGTGGGGGAGCGACGTGTGCAACGATTACTTAGTCCGCCAGTGGCCTTGCCATTGAGTGTTTTTCAGGAGCGAAGGAAGGTGGAGTTGACAATGCCGCTGTGATAACCGGCCAAAATGCCAATATCTTGAAGGAAGCGTGCGATCTTTTGTTTTTGGATTGTTCTCGAGTAACGACAGAACTAACGATTAAGGTTACTTATGCCGGTGGGTGACGTTGCTCTTGCGTGTTCTTTAGCCAACTATTCCCAGTAGGGTGCGGACGGGCACTGAAATTTAGAGTACTCTGCCGCGAATCACTGTAAGATCGCGTTGGTGTATTCAAGACAATCATCATAGAATGGAGCTTGTTGCTGCGAGAACTCGGAAATGAACTTTGCAGGCAACAACAAGATAGAGGGACGTTGGACAGTTGAGGACTCCGACATGCTTCGTGGCTCTCTGGCTAAGGCTGTGTACGAGAAGTTGTTTTTATGGGTCATCCAAGCTCTCAACGCCAACATCGAACCCAAAGGAGGATTTCAGACCTTCATGGGTGAGAATAATGCCGCTGTAAAGTCAATAATTTTTTTTTCTTTTTTTATAACAGTGAACAGGTAACCCGTTATCCTCACTATGCGGGATGTTTTTCTACAGGCCTCCTAGACATTTTTGGTTTTGAGGTATTTCAAAACAACTCCCTTGAACAGCTCTTCATCAACATTACAAATGAAATGCTTCAGGTGGGAGCTATCACTGCGTTTTACTGAGTTGCATAGTGAACAGCTGCCAAGTAACCGTAGAAATGATAAAAGGAATTTGGCATCACTGAAACACAAACAGTCTTCGTAGAGTCGCAGAATGCATACAGGCTTCCGCACTCTGATGGCCCCAAAAATTGACTTTTGCGAGTTAACCCCTTTAACTGCGTGCATTGGTTCAGCATACATTTACAGATGTAGTGTTTGCAAAGGAAAGCGCCCTGTACAAAAGTGAAGGCATTACCGCGAAGGACATTGAGTTCACGACCAACAAGGAAGTTATTAGTCTTTTAATTGACAAAGGGAACTCCATTCTCAGTGTTTTGGAGGATCAATGCTTGGCTCCAGGTGAGCAGCTTATAAAGTGCTTTCGTACCGCATTTTTGCCTGTAAAAGAGCTCGTATTGCAGTAGAGTGCCAATGAGGAGCTACGTACTGATTACGTTCAGGTGGGAGCGACGAAAAGCTGGTTAGCGCTTGTTGCACTAAGCTGAAATCATGCCCTAGGTTCGTTCCTTCGAAGCTGGACGCGCAAAGTTCTTTTAGCGTAAAACATACTATTGGGACCATCAAATACAACGCTCATGGATTCGTTTTCAAAAACAAGGATGTCCTTAGACCAGAGATGGTTGAGATTGTGCAAGTACGTGCAAACGGCTCCTTTGAATCTAAGTGCACGAGCAGTGTAACCTTTGACCTTTCTGTCATTACTTACCTCTTTGTATCACTAGTGTGGGCAGTTTTCCTTAGACGCAGGTGTACTCAGTCTCTATGAGGATCAGTATGACGTGCTCAGGCTTCTCCAAATCCGGTGGTCCGTGCTCTCTTCGAAGGGGTGAAAGTAGAAAAGGGGAAGATGGCAAAAGGCTCTTTGATCGGTTCGCAGTTCCTGGCACAACTTAGTAAACTAATGACCCTTATTGGGTCAACAGAGACTCATTTCATCAGGTGAGCAAAAGCAGTTGTTTTGGTAAATTTTATGGGTCAATAAACTCTACCAGAGGGAAGGTTTTTCATTCGGATAAGGAAATTTTGAATGTTACTAGCTTTTCACTGACTGTCTGCCTGCAAAGGTGTGTGAAGCCTAACGAAGAGAAGAAGCCATTTATTTGGGTACAAAGTAAAGTCCTCATTCAACTGCACGCCCTATCTATCATTGAGGCTTTGCAATTACGTCAGCTTGGGTATTCTTACCGTCGGACGTTTCAGGCAAGTGAAGGGCACAAATTGCATACCATTCAGCTGATAAATTTTAGAGGAATGAAGTTCTTAGCAATTAGCTTCGCGCACTACGGAAGGCTGCTTGCAGCGAGATGGAAACACTTGATTTTACGCGTGGTGTGTCCAAGCTGAAAGACTTTACAAGGCATGCGTTGCCATGCGTTGCGGGATTTCAGGAGTTCGTTCAGCAATTCCAGTTTATCGACATGACTGCCGCGGAATCATCGAATAAGAGAGCTGCTGCAGAAGCTATCATCGCCTCGGCGAAGGTAGAAAGTGGTATGTTTTTGTGCTTAGTTAGAATTCGTTGCCTGTTCAGAATAAAAACCGATATTCTTTTCAAGTGTGCGGCGTGCTGCGAGCTCCCGAACGCAATGACTGTTGTCTCTGTTTTATTGCAGATTCGTACGCTTTTGGTAACACAATGGTATTTCTGAAGCCCGAAAGTGCCAAGTACCTGGTTCACCAGCAGCGCAGCCGCCTGTCATCGTGGGGCCCTCTTGTGGGCGTTATTGAGGCTATATACGTGCAGAAAAAGCTGCAGAGCAAGAAGCAAGCATTTTCTATATGCTCGAGGATTTGCGCCCATGCTCGCAGAAAGCTTGCGCAGCAAGCCTGATTGGCATATAACCATATCGTAGTTTGTCATACTGAGATTATGATTCCGAATGCCTTGCATCTAGTTAATGTGACCTGTTAATATCGTGGAGTCGGTATTAAGTGTCGTTCTCAATGCAACTTCGTCATTCACCTCTCAGGTGCTCACCATCACAACGCTGGACCGCCTAGCCTACATTATTTATGTGTTATGTTATTGGCTTTGCACCAGCAGACTTGTTGCGCGGAATGCTTGCACAGCAAGCAGCCACGCCGTAGCTGTGTCATACTGGGATGTTCAATCCGAAAGGTGAATGTCAGACATTTGTTTGGTACCCACCACTTAAACGGTGGATCGTTTACAGTCAACTGTTTGCCAAACCGAAGTCTTTTGTGAAAGAACTATCCTGTCTATGTCGAGGTTTCTGGAAATAGAAGCTGTGTGTTAAAATGCAGATAAGCCTGGGTAACACGTCGACTGGTCTTCGAGTCCCAGCAACAGGATACTGGGCGTCAGCTAACACATCTCACTATGCGTTAACTTTCTGATCATACCTACTAACGGATGGCTGAAAGGGTTATAGCAATGTCGTAGATACTCCTGAGGCGCAGTACCGTGTACAGGATCTCACCAGTGCTCTGGAACCACTTTTCGTATGCCTCAAATTCAATAGTTCACTGCGACAAACAGTCCATACGGATCGGGGGCTTTTAATTCTCGTGTTCACCCACCACCGAGCGATGTCTGTGTGGCACCAACTGCGCATAAGTGTGCCAACTGATCACGTATAGGCTTTTGCCTGCTTGACAAAGCAATATTGACAACCTTAACTCGACATTCACTAGTTCTGGCATAGTTAATGCAGGGAGATTCCCCTAAAACGTACCTGAATTGCGGAATGCCTGCCGGTAGCCGCTGGTGGTTATGTCATTGAGACTCGGCGCCGACTCGCGCACAACCGTGTACATTCTCACAGTAGGAGGAGCCTTGTTCACAACTGCTCAGTGGATTCCACAGCCACCAGAAATGTTACGTCCCGGCAGGATCACGCAGGCTCGCACGATCCGGCATCTTACCCTTGTGTCCAACATTCCTGCTCGCCAAAGTGATGTTCTGCAAGCGACTAAGAGGAGGTTACTGCCTCTTGTTTGGACCCTATACTGTGTCAGGCAGTCGCATTGCTACTCAACGCTCCATCTGCGGTGCTCCCATCGCTGTAGGGGACGCTTCAATCACTGCTTCCTCCGCTACTGTCGGCGCTGTTCAACTCGTTAGCAGCATGACTAGCCAAGCTTACAGGGACGTTGTCCTCCTGGGCGTTGAACACGGGACGGATGCACTCCGATTCCTGTCCCAATTTATGCGTAGGACACGGACGTAAGCCTGATAGCGATCGACGTATTCTGGTATCGACCTCGGTCGTTGTGCCTGTTGGCAGGTTGTCGGTTTCAGAAGATACAGTTCTGTCGAGTAAGGCCAGTGCATTTACTGAACTCGATCGATTTCCAAGGCTGCCTCTGACCTTTCCTTCTTTCATGGCACCCTCCGCCTTCTTTAGCAGACGCACTGTGGCAGCCAGGTTTCTCGGCAGAGTGTTACAGGCACGGGTGGAACATTGGCGCTTCCAGTGCAGCTCACTGATTGCTTCTTTCAAAGGCGTCTTTTTTTCCTTGCACCTGAAGTGGTGGTTCGCTCCCTGTTGTGGACATGGGATACATGACACATTGCAGTACAACTTACTATACAGCTCAAGAGACCTCTCGCTGCACTGAACAGTTGCTTCTACTGCCGGAAATATTTATGGGCAAAGGCTTCAGGGCCAATCTGGAAGGAGATAGTTACATACATGGCGCAGAAGAAGCTGCACTATTGCGGACCGTTCTAAGGCATCAAAAAGCGGCGTTCGCTCATTGAGTCGTGGCCGGTTAATCATGACAGGGACAGGTTCCAGCAGCAGCTCGATCACTTTCATGTGGCCTCCCTTAGCTGCATGGTGGAGTGGGGTGTCGCCCACGTTGTCCCGTATTTTGAGATATTGCCTCTGATTCTCCGCTCCACCTACAACAACATGCACACTGCGCCCCACAGAGCAGCGTGAATTCACCACTACAACCTAGGGTCCTTCAAGGCGCACGGAACAACTGGAGTTTCATTCAAACACCGTAAGACAAAGTTTCTGACGTTCCTTTAAAAGCTGAGAAACTTCAGACAGAAGCTGCCAGAGAATCTGAAACAACTTGAACACACAACTAAGGAATTAAAGAACAACAACAAGCGGCCAAAAGAAACATTTACGTTAGGCTGTCAAAAGACACTAGTAGCTGACTTGCCTGCGCGAGAATCTACGCAAGGCATTTGGCATGCCCGTAAGTTGCAGCGTAAAAGGCCAACGTCTGGCCATTGTTGCACTTCAGTTCGGTAAGCTTAGGAAGGCAAACTCGTTTTTTTAAAGATTCTTCCTCATATATGCATTTGAACAGCTCTGGCATCTGTTCATCGTCTCGACTGGAGTGCCACAGCATGTGGTGGAACAACGACATCCCGGAATGTTTGCTTTTGGAAAGAACCAATTGTCTGCAACAACAACGATAGCAGCAACACAACAGCCTCAACATGTCCAGAAGATAAGAGCGGCAACTGGCCTCTTTAATGAAACATCAGTGATGCCGGCGACTGTCTGAGGGAAGCTACGGTTCTCCAGCAGCATACGGCTCTTCTTTGAATCTATTAAAAATGTCCGGACCTAACATGCTGGCCACACAATCAGGCCAAATATCAATCGCCACCGCTTTAGTACCACAGATTTTTTCCTCTGACACCACCCTGGAATTTGTTGGACGTATCCCCAGTGAGTTTCTCGATTTCACCTCATTAGACACCTGGCGTCGCCTCCTGTTCTGTCTATTTGACGAAGGCGCCTAGGCCCCCTGAGGCCTTAAGCTCCATTGGACTTCTTTCACAATCTTATTTCGCGTCTGTTCCTGTGGCATTATTTGAGTGGCCCTTGTCTTCCTCATTATGGTGACTGCATTGCTTGGACAACTGGCAAGGCTTGAGCACGACAGCCGCTGTTCCACTTCAGTCCCATTATTCGATGTCCGCCGTGTCCTGCCGTTCGATGGGACACATTTGATGCTTCTGTCGCTGAGGTCGCTGTCACATGACACACTCCTGCGTCTGCGCGAAGGTGGTCTTACATTGGCTTGCTCTTTGTTATTTCGACGAATTCCAGTGGCGGTCTTACCAGCGGTACGTTCTCCCTTCAGGTCATTGAATGAGAATTCCTGCGAGCCTGGTATACTCCTGTAGCTCTTGCTGTCGGAAACAATAATGTATTGACACAACGAAGACCCAGCGTCCTCCAATTCAGACTTCGTGGGAGCCTTCACCGTCCTGTGGCTTACTGGAAAATGCTGCTCCTTGCCAGTCGACAAAGTGACTGATGACAAATGGTGGTGCTGGTGAATATTCCTTCGTTTTGAAGGTGTGGAAATCACTGCAGCTGTAACACTGCTACTGCAACTGTGCACGTCACAGGATGAGTGCCCTTCGACTTCTGTCACTTCGCGTTCCAGTTTCTTACAAAATCCCTGATGACCCGATGGAAGAGAGAAAGTGGCCAGGTTCTGGGGAAGCGTTTGCAAGGAAACAGTCCGCCTTCCAGCTGACCCCTGTTCCTTTTTTACGCGTGTTGTTGCCTGTGCACCTCCAAGAGGATTTAGGCGCATGCGATCTCCACAGTGCGAGAGGTCGCATTGACTCTTCCGCGGAGCTTGCCACAACTGATATTGCAAGAATGCCCTCCTCATAAAAATGTGCTCCTGCCGCTTAATTTTTCGCAATCTCCGCTGCAAGTTCCCAGATGTCCCGCATGCAGGTGCGCTGCAATGAGACGCCAAATTTTCGCATCTGCTTTTTTGTCCCATATCATCCAAAAAAGCAAAACCTTTTAGTGGAAAATCCTTCCCGTCTAGGTTGGTTTTCAGGCAAGTGGCCACAGAGAGGTCAAGCGCTGAACATGCTGGGACGGCGACGGACTCATCTAGAATGTGGGTTGGTGATATGGGCACTCCACAAATAGAATGTTGTTGAAACAATACGGCCATCGTGCTTTCTGCTGGCTGGGCGTTTGCTGCATCAGCTAATTCTGTTCTGCCTCCGAAAGCCGGTTTCGCTGGACGATGCTCCTTAAGTCCGAGTTTTCTGAATGGAACAGCCGTCACTCAACAAAACAAAGCCAAAAAGCTCAGCATGAGTGCTACAGACTGACAAAGATTACCATATCGCAGACACAAGTTCCCCTTCCAATGCTAGAGATCCTACCATGGGAGGGCAGCTCACTTCGCCTCTAGATACACTGCAGACGGCAACAGAATCATCTGCGCAGGCATCATAGGCAAGGGTCCCCGCCTGAAATCCGTCGGCACTTAAACTAGATCAATCTTCTCCTGGCTGTTCGATCGTAGTTATCCGCAGCGCCTTGCTGCTCTACCTTAGAAGCGCACAACGGTCTAACTAGTACGAGACCACATTTCAGGGAAGTCGTAAGAGCGACCTCCTATAGGGTACTATTCAGTACAGACCCGCGTCTAAATGGCCGTTTATGGGGGACTCCAGAATACAGTCATACCAGCAGCCTGGTACGCAGCGTCACACAGTCGTTGGACGTCTTCTTGTCAGCGGCGACAGATCCCGTCGATGCTTAATAACCTCATCCTTAGCATCCAGTTGTCAGTTGAGACCATATTGTGCTCTGTCAAACCGGTACGTGCTGGTTCGCTGTGCTGATTTTGGGGCTAGTGGTTTGGATCGCATCACGAGCAGAGCGGGGGACACACGCATCTATGAGGCAGCACACAGTTTTCCTTTATCAAAAGCACATCTTCTTCGGTCTGTTTATTTGCCAGTTGCAAAAGCAGTTAACGACTGCTGATATGACAGGCGTTGAACTGGAACTCAGTGTTGCACTTGCGTGCAAGAATGCTTTATTACTAGTTGACCGGGACCAATGCATGTAAAAGGGAGCTTTGGGATTTAACGTAGGGTAGCATAAGGCCCCACATGTTGCGACTACACGATAAATTCAGTTACGTATTCCTTCTGTGACTGTTTAATAACAAACGGAATACTGGGATATCTTGGATATATATTTAGTCAGTCACAACATTTAAACGCTTTTTGAACCCTTTGTGAGTCCAAACAAGAAAAAGGGCCGCATGCTGCTGTGGGTTTGTGGGGCAGCATTCATCTTATCGAAAAACTGGGTGGACAGTTTGTTTACAAACTAATGTAAGTGAAAGCATGCTTGCTAGAGCTTTTTGGTATTGATGTGATATAACAACGATACTCTTAGTAGTGTTTGGCAGAATGTACATATGTGTAGAGAGTATTGGAGAGTCTACATACCAGCACGCACTTCAGTGTGCATGAGACGTCGCTGCCATCGGCTGTCCCGTCGTGTGATAGTAACCAATAGGCTTTCGAGGTTTTGGTTTGCTTCTTCAGTCCATTGGCTGACACAACAGGGTCACTCTGTGTTTGGATTCTCCCTACCAACATGCAGTGAGGAACAGCACAGGGTGCTCGCTGCAGTATCGCCAGCAGGTTTTCACTAACAACTACATTCTACTGTATTTAGGGAAGTGTGAAAGCTACAATACGTGGTTGGTTGAGCGTAAGGAGTCCGTGCTGACTACGTTTCCGCTTTGGCTGTCCAGTAGCTGACTGCTATGTGTGGGAATGCGGTTGAGGGTTGGCGTAAGGTTGTAAGATGGTGGTTGTAGCATGTAATGCGTAAGTTGAATACTGCAGTGTTTGTCCATCTGCTATTACTTGGAACTGTCCTGATTAATGTCCTAAGTTGTCTATGAGGGGTTAAGTTTATGTATGTGTGGAGCAGTAGCCCAACCCTTCTGATTGCGTGTTCGAATACGTGCGTGGTAAAGCTGCAGGGTAGCTGTACGTTGTCCGCATCGCTTGGCCGTTTGGCTGTGATGAGGCCGGCATGTTTTCAGAGAGCAAGCCTGTTGTGTTAGTTTCCCCAGTATTTCCTTCAACACTGCCAAGGTCGGTTCCTCTGGGTTCGCTGAAGGGCGAGGGACGGGTGCCTGTCACTCATAGACGCTGCTTGCCACTCTAGGTAACCGGAATTCCCAACGACAGTTCCCTACCTAGAGCCTTAAATAAGTACCTAAATCTTCAAACAGCCGAACCCTTCAGGCAATAGGATCTCTCGAGCAGATCTAGCATTAACACATAGATGTCGATTTCCTGCGCTACCCGCTGGCACTCCTCGACATTAATCCTGGCCTTGGAAAAATCTCACTTCCAAGTTTCCTCTGTGCTTATATAACTTCACAAAGCAAATATCTTCACTTATGAAACCTTCGTGATATTGCACGTGGCTTCAGCAAACCCGATTACCCCAATTAGTTTAAACAACACTCTACTGACAGAAAGCCGGAATGTTTGTACGCTATTGAAAAACCTTTAAAAAAGATCTAAAACAGGCTAAATTAAAATAAAGTTTGAGATCAGAACATATTCGGAGATTTAGCCAAAACATTTCCATCCGACACCTGAGCTCAAGGTCACCACAAAATGATCCCGATCCCCTCCAGTGTCCCCAAGGCCTTAGGCTAGGCTCGGGCGTAAGGCCTCACTAACAGTTGAGTGGGTTTCAGCGATTCACAGCAGCACCTAGCACAGCAGAGAACCATTTCGGGATCTGCGTCACAGCTAACTATACATGTGGATTGAACGGGTCTATTGCCTTCAAAAGAACTTTTCCACATTTTCCTTAAGTTATAGGACCCTGTTTAAATGTGGCCAGATTAACACTCGAACATATTTTTGGGAATTCTTCGTTTGCTTTTGCGGGCTCCGATATCATCAAGTTCACACCTGCCCGCTCCACGGCCGGTAGGGGCCGCAACGGTCGATGTTGTTAGGACGTCAATATCCAGTGATAAGGTTCAACTATCTTTTATATAATATAAAGAGAACATTTTATAAACTAGTTTCCAGCTTTATGTGCCAAGACGTTCCCGGACAACCTGTGGACCTGCAGGTAGTCAATCTTCGCCTTCCACTGGCGTGGAAGTGAAAGTCTGGGGACTAGTATTATGAGGTGCTACCAAGAGTAACGTTCGTACTTTGGCCTCTGCTTAAGGGTCATAAGCACGAACACGAACAATAACTTAAGAGTAGTTAGTTCCTCCTCCGCCCCCCCCCCCAAAAGTGTGCTTTTCAGCCTTATATCTCTGAGATCCTTCCAGTCTCAGCACAGCCAGGTGGCAAGTGGATGCGGCCAAGGTACAACTAGCCTGCACCTTCAGTGTAGACTGCTCCGAATACGAAGTTCGAGGAGCTGGGCCACTGCTCCTCACACTCATAAGTTAAAATATTCCACTCACAGAAAACTTATTGCATTAGTGAGAAATATTCGAAGTGATAAAAAATGGACAAACATTCCAATATCGAACATAAGCATTAACATGCGCAAGTCAGCAGCAGGCTGGCGACTACTGGTGAATTCGGTCGTCAACCGAGTGCTCATCAAAAAGCCAAAGCTAAAGACATTATAAAGTGTAAAATTTATGCCAAAATAAATGTACTCTGGGCAATGGTCTTACATGCTTGCGTTGAGTCTTGTAGAGGAAGCCGCCATAGTGGCTGGGCCTAGCTGGTTCTAGAACAAAAAAAGGTTTTGCATACGCAGTAATATTATAATAAGTATCTATTGTCAAGGATATTTTTGATAAAATTATATGAAGTCTATTTGCCTTACTTCCGGTAGTGCGAACGGAAGTCGAGAATGCGCTGTTGGCTCTGACCATGAGCATCGAACCAGGGAGCCGAGCTGAATGTAGTAGACTATCCCGGGGCCTGCATGCTCGCGGCTGTTGGGTTTTATAAAGAAACACGCTCAACTGTTTGCAGGACAAGAAGATGAGGAGACGGCTTTGAGTTGTACTTTTACGGCTCGTGTGGTGGAACGTTGAGGCAACGCCATCAGCTCTCGCCATTCCATCCTCAAAATATTTCGAGCAGAAATGCCATTGAGCTAGCTTTGGTAAAATTACAGTATCTACACAGAGAAGGTTCTTTTTTTCAGAGGAAGCCTACACTTTCATAGTGTGTGTTACGTGCTAGACTGTGATGACCTTAGAAGCCTTAATGGACCTGCGGGCTTTCACGCAAATACGCAACGGCAGACCCGAATTCACCTACTCTTCAACAGTATAAAGAGTCTTTGCAAGCCTCCTGCAGCTGCTGTCCTGTCAAAGGACGGATAACAGCGCGTGACACCAGCGGCGATTCAGAACTAGCGGGGGAAGCCTCTCCTGGCTCGACCTGATCATTCCGGGCCGACCCCTTTATCTTGTATCAGCTACTCCGGAGGGACTTTAAATGGCTGCAGTGACATTCACACTGGTGCGTCTGAAATTGTCTATTGGAGCGAATCAACAGGCTCCCTTTATTAGCCGCTGTCGGCTTGGAGTCTTCTTGCCCTCCGATACAGGCGATGCTTGCGATCATATACTTCCATGCATCCCTGCCGTATTTTGGCAGATCGTCTAATGACACCGGCGCAGTTTCTTCGGGCTAACCCGCAGAGTTTTGATGCCTCAGATGTCGTATATGCGAATGCCAGATCCTTCGGGGCTTTGCGACGTGGCGGCACTTCTGTCACAACAACGTTTTTTGCGGAAGCAAGAACTTCAGGTGCGTGGGGAGCTAATGCGACTCTTGAAGACGCAGCCTTTGGGAGTGCCACAGTATCGACCGCTTTCTCCTCCGCCACCTCAGAGGCCAATAGAGCGTCGAATTAACCACGGAGGATCTAACGACTTGGGCACGGCAAACTTTAGGACAGATGGCTCTGTGGAACATGTTTACTATCGCCATGACTCCGGGATAAGAAAGAGCCTGCGGAACCAAAGCTTGGAGCTACGGCAACGAGGCAGCGTGGCAGCAGCTGTTGCAGAGAGGCAGCATGAGCTGCGTCAACGGCAGCAAGAACGGCAGCACCACATTCTGCGAGAGCAACAGTCTCTGCAGCGTCCCCCGTATTACAGAGCATCTGATGTTGCGTATGGCCTTGCCCAATCGCAAGAGGCCAGTCCGTACACGTTTGACACGGGCAGAGTTCAGGATGGTTTCAGAAGGTTTTCGGGGCCTAATCGGGGGGAGACAAGCCCACTCGATTATCGCCATGTCCTCCGTGGCGATCCTTGGGTACAGATGCGTCAGAAGAAGCGTCTAAGCCCACGGCACTTACCTGCCGCCGGCATGCCAAGTGGAAACAACAATTGGGTGTGTGAGGAAAGGATTGAAAACCACCAGCGGCGGTCAATGTTTTCGAGCCATGCTGCTGGGTCAGCTCTGTCAGCACTGCAATTCAGCAATCACAGGCCGCCTTTGGGAGGCCAAGAGAGCGGGCTAAGGCAGCATGGAATGAACCAAGAGGCGCACGGCCATGCTGAGTCTCTGGCTCGTCCTGCAGGAGGGGCCCTACCGTCAACATCGCCTCCAGCTCTGCATCCCGAGCCTGGTGATCTGGATCCGTTTTATTATAAACAGAGGCATGTGGGCCGCGGGTCCGCTGGCATTCTACCTGGAGAATCCCCTTCGCAGTACGATTGTCGGCAAGCAACAGCCGCACTATGTGATCCTCCTTTTTGCGTTTGGAGCAGCAAGATACAGCCAGCTTTCGTGCAAGAGTACCAACCGAACCAGCATTTAAAGCGGCAAGAATTTGGACAATCCCGCAGACGACAGCCTTGCGTTACCACAGATCTGCCTGCAGGAATGCCTTCTGGTTACAATGATCGAGCAAGCTGGGGTTTTCGGGGGTCTTTGCGGGCACCGAGCGAACCAAGGGCAGGTCGTATCAAACCAACGTCAGTAGCAGGACGCTCAAGAATTACAAGCGGCGTCAGTCCTAAAGCAAACGGTGCGACTACCGGAGCCTTCCTCAGCGACGATGAAGAGACTCTCCGGAATCTAGGCATAGATATGTCTCCCAGAGAGCTACTTTTCTTTAAGAAACAGCCCAACTTGCAGATCAAACAGCAGAGAGTGAGGACACGGTCGAGGCAAAGCACTAAGCCTGCAGGGATGGCAAAAGAACTTCATTCTGGGCTGCTAATGAGAAGCGCAACAGTTGAGGGACACGAATTCACTAGGGATCTGGCTTCCAAGGAAGCCTGGTCTGATGGAATAGACATGAGGCAGCCGACTGCTGCGTGGTCGCTGCCTTCATGGATGCGCGCATACGGTATATCTGACTCGTCGGCGGCAAAGCGCGTTGTCTCTTCCACGTCAGCGGTAGGGTTCCCGGAGAATCTACCGCCAGTACCGATTCTTAATAGAGAAGCTTATTTCAGTGCCTCGGGCGCTAACTGGCAAAGCACCCCGCCTTGTGGGTGCCGTTGTTGCCGCCTGAGGCAGGCAGCAAGGACAGGGATAAACTCCAAAGATAAACCGTGTTGCTGCTGTGCATGTTGTGTCGGGCGTGGAGGTCCCTCAGTGGGCATGCCAGATCCGTCTGGAGATTTCGGCAGCGAGGGCCAGAAGCCGAATGTTGCGTCGGGGATCCGGCGGGCAGTTTCAGCTGGAAAAAGTAGATGTTCACGGTGCGGGCAGTGGACGCAAGTGTCTTCGTTTTCTGGGGTTCCAGAACAACAGGAGGCGCAACCTTCCGTGAAGCAAAAGGGCCTGACACTTGAGGAAGCCGCTACTCTCTGCGAAGCTTGCGCCACTTACCTGGTATGTCAGCGCCGGGGAAGCGCGCCGGAAACGATCTCACACTCCGGAAACGGCGGAGTCTTAAGCGACACCGACAATATGGTCAAACCTACAAAGGTCAAATTGAGCCCCACGAGACATCGGGCTGTTGCCTCCGATTCCAGAGACTCTTCGCCCACCGAAGGCTCTCCGCCGAGGGACCAGGATTCGTCATTAAGGGAGCATAGCCCTGCTGCCTTTGCTCCAGAAAACCCGCGTCGATCTACCAATGTGGTTTCTTTTAGAAGCACACAGGAATTTTCACTCCGTTCGGGAGGCCATCAACAGGCAAGCCATGCAGCAGATGTCACTAGGAACAATCCGCCATTACTAAAGGGTCTAGCTCACCGCAGGCACAGCAGTGCAGATGCGAAGAAGAATTCCAAACGGCAAGCACCGATCTCTGAATCGTCACACCCTGTCGTGTCGTCAAGAGGAAAGCCTGCTTCCAACACATTGTGGGAGTCGCCACGCATTGTGGCAAAAATTTGTCTGTTTCTTTCGCTCTCGAAGCTGCTTCTTGTGAGGCGTTGCAACAAAACATTCTTACAGGCGGCGCAATTTCGCATGCGCTACATTTTGTACAAATCGCTATATGTGATGCTAAACCAACCAACGGCATCTAATGGGGAACATCCTGTGATGGTAGAAGGATACCACTGCCCCATATCAGCGGTAGCTCTCATCAAACTGTTGGGGCTCGACCCGGTCGAAGTGCAAGCCGTTAAGTAAGCCTGCCGAATACTGCTGCTCCTGAGATTGTCCCCACGCACAGTTGCTGTGAGATAACGAGAATCAGACCAGCCCACCACCATCTCAACGGGTTGCAGCCTGTAATTTTACCTGAAAAGAATTTATAGTGCGCTGTGGATTCGGTCATGCCTGCAGGGAAGGGAATCTGCCTCCGGCATACCCCGATGAAGCTGCAACTCCACGCATGGAAGACGTTGCCTTCGCTATCCGTAGAGAGCGGGCAACACAGCATGTAGCAAAGGAATCGACTAGGAAGCAGTCACCTGGTCGTCCAGTGGCAGCTTGTAGAGAGCAGTCTATAAAGGGCAAAAAGGCATCTTCGTCCGACTCTGAGACGAAGCAGCGTCTGCTTCTCGATGCGCATATGACGAAGCAGCAAGCGCGTGAAGAGGCATGCCTCAAAGAAAGTTTATATGTCGAGCAGCAGCTCACAAAGCCAGCAGCATTGGGATACGACGAAGCTGCAGGGCCAACAGCACCCCGCTACTCCGAACCTACGCAAAGGTGAGCCACTTAAACAGTATCTTCACATTTTAATTGTAACCTAGGCTTCTACATGTCTAAATAGGCTCCTCGCTTTTCGGACAGGCCCCACCTTTTCCTCATAGGCGAAAACTCTACGTAGTCGAGGGCATTATGTATGCAACTGGAAAGCGTTATCCAGAACCATATGGGGCTGAAAGCAGACTTGAAAGTGTCATAATCATACTTGTGGAGTGCTGCCGCTCGAAACATATTGCATGACGTTCTTCAAGCTGCCAAGGGGGTCAGCTTAGTCCATACTAGTGGCTGTGTGACGTACTTTGTTTGTCGCCCATTTTAGTGCCTTTGGGACAAGGCAAAAGCAATGACGGGTATAGCCTCAACAGTCGACCTGCCGACACCCTTTCACGGCTAAGTCTTCAGTGCCTGTTTCTGTTGCGCATATTGTGCAGCGTCACCTCGAGAGAGCCCGCAACCTTTCGCCGAGTGCGGCACTCCTTCCTCAAACTCTGGAACTATGATGATGCTGCTTTAAGGTGATGTACTGTGGTTTCCAATTCGAACGCTTGGAGTTCTGTCTCAAAGATACAGTTTGTGCACCTTCCACAGGCCTTTCCACCCCAGCTCGAAAACTATCTGTATGATGGCTACAGCGTCATCTAGTGGGCCGTACAACTACTCTCCCGCTTAACAGTTTCCTTTCCTACGTTTTTATGGTATGCCTGCAGGCAGGCGCTTGTTCGAGCAACCTCAGCTCCTTACCCGACGTGGCTCTTTGATGTAGCAGCTCTGTTGTTGAGGGCGGTCTTTCAGGTTTGTTGCAACTCACTATCTGCACCTCCGTTGAAGGACTTGATTCCACTGTTTGCCCCGGAAGGCCGTCAAAGTGCGAACACTGAGATGCCCTGCAGGGCCGATAGCTATTTGTGGGCGAAAATGGCCCGCATTTCAGGTTACGCAATGCATCTAGTTCTCGACAGCACCTGGCCTCCGCTTAGGGAAGCAGTGGTCCGCCTAGTCGCTCAGCCATTTGGGAATTCCGAAGCCTTCATCACTGAAACATTCCAGAATGCTCCGTTAAGGGGAGGTGGTGTTGTTCCACTGGTACTTCGCCCTGATGTAGTTGACTCCTTGGAGCTGAAAATGTCTAAGGTTCCTCCCGAATTCATCACCGAGTTCGTGTTATACGGGAAGCAACAGCAGTTGCTGCATTCCTCAGACCACCATCTCCTTTTGCGTGATGGAGTGCGGCAAGTCAAAGTGTCAAGTGAACTGATGCTGCTGATGGACTTGTACGAGTGGCTGGCCGCGGTGCTGACACACAACCAAAGGGTTGATGTGGGTGGCATGGCACGTATAATGCCCTCAGTGTGCTCAGTTCCCGTATGCCATAAAACAAGACATCCTGCGACAAAGCCAGGTGGGCTAAAGCGTTGTTGCAAATGACGAACTTTGGCAAACATCTGAACCGTCGAATATTTTCGTTGCACATAAAAAAGCCAATCGCGCTTTCATTATGGGAGCCACTACAGTAGAACTGGCAACTGCGCGGGCTGTTGGGCTATTATCTGTTTTGGGGGATAAGCTGGATTGCCAATGTCACTTTGTGGGTAACATGTTCTCGTGTATGCTGCTACCACACGCCAACTCAACCGTCAGCTTATCTGCAGCCGAATTGCATAAACGTCTAAAGCACATGGCTCTTAAAGAAATGGCATCGGACTTGCCTTCAGAACTTGAATTGAATACCACAAAGCCCCCCAGCTATAAATTTACGCCAAAGCCGTCTTTGCATATTTTGGATAGGGCAGTAATTTGGGTGGCAATTTTGGAATTGTTCGTAGGAACCCTCCCCTCAAAGTTGCATGTTGCAAAGCAACTCAGAGAGCCCTTACGTCCGCCACAGGGCTTACAGACCAGACGCAGTACGGCAGGAGCGTCTGTCGAATGTTCGCGGTGGACTACCTCTGCAGAACGGTCCCTCAGAGGACCGATCGGCTCCGCTGATGTAAGGTAGCAAGCGAAGATAACCATTTCTTTGGCGGCAGGATTCATGGATCGCACCAAGGGTGTCGTTGTTATGCTTACAAAAATCGACTTGGTACCGTATTTAGTTTTTATATCACCAGAAACGATTGCATGTGAGGCCGCCGCAGGCAAAGGCGCTTTGCGCCCTGATAGAAGAACAGGGCGTGATACTCCGAGAAGTGTGTCGACTCCTCCGATCCGTTAAAACCCACAGATCATCCGTGACTGGATGAATGACGATCTTTTATGTATCTGTCGGTGCGAATCTAATTCGAAGTTCGAATGCCTAGCCTTTTCTTTTGACTTTTTGAGCCAAAGCACTGACAAACGTGAAGTCTTTGGCTGCGTCAAGAACTGGAAACTTTGCCACATTAATTGGAGACCATTAGGCATAGCACCAACGTAGTCCGTCTTCTGTGTCTCAATACCACGCAGCTCTGCAAATTTGATCATGTTGGTAATTGCGGGGAGACACGAAAATTTGTATCAACTAGTTCAGGTGGGAGACATTCAGCCATTGCCACCTATTAAAGAAATGCGATGTCCTTTCCAATTATATGCTTACTTTTGGGCATTTAAACCATTTACTTGGTATATTTTTATCATCGTGGTTCAGATTCTCTACCTGCTATATGGTCAGCGGAAGTCCAACCCTTGAATTGCATACTGGCACTGTCGTAAACCCCTCAACTAGTTATATGGAGAGCAAACCGGAACTTAACTACACGGCTATCGTGTTTAGATCGGTATCCGAGTTACAGTGATATGCTTTTGCCTAACGTGAACCAGCCAAAGACGAACTCCTGTGGCCTGCCTGCCGCATTCCGTAGCTGTAGAGCTACAAAGCTGCCCGCGATGGCCCCGGCCCCTTACAGCACAACGGTCAGCTGATCGTTTTATCGACTGTTCTGTTGCAGAATTCATGTGTTTCCAGTTCGTTCCAGGAACTTAATAGCCGCCTGTAAATGGTCACCAGAGCTGGAAAAACAAATGAGGCGCTTCTGCGTTTTCGGACATTATCTCGGGCAATTGTCAAACATAAGCTCAAAATGCCAGGCGGGCCGGTACTGGAAGGTTCTACATCAGCTGGCGTTCGGCTAATGATTGAATGGGTTGCCAATCCGGCGTTCAACTTACAGGGAGAGGCCGACTATTGAATATAATAGGCCCCAGACAATAAAAAGAAGATAATTGCTTTACAGGCCTTTAATACAAAGGCAATTGCGGTACAGCAGCAAAAGGGAAGTTCTGCTTATTTGTTCCCTTGCAGACACTTGATGCCGCAAGCCTTCTAGATGAGAAAAGCTAAGGAACGAGCCACAAGATGACTAGCGCACACGATATTCCTGGATACGATTGCTCCTCTCTAGACAATACCTTCCCGTGCTTTCCGCTGCGTTGCCAAAAACGAGCATTTGTGGCTGTAGCAGCGATATGGCCGGTGGCTCAGGCCTCAGCTGAGTAGCTGTCCTCCTTCTACACATGAGAAGGCACCCCAAAAAGTAAAACTGGTAACTACATATTCAGCCAACGGCTGCATTTCTGAGGTTTTGAGATCGCAAGCGAAATTCCCTTTGTCGAGCGTTTAATACTTTTGGCTGCCTCAAGAGTTCCTGATGCACGAGCCTAAATGTCTTACCGTATCGCCGCAATAGCGTTCTTCAGTCACATCCTATTTGTGCCATTTCCCTTCAAAATGCTTTCGGCAAACTCTATCACACCGCACGATGTAGCGGCTGTCTCGTAAATAGCAGTGAGGGCTTCTATCTCCAAAAAGCTTCCTTGCTGTGCTACGAGGTCATATGCCAGAAAAACAAGCTCGTTGAGTGAATGTAACGAACTGTCCAAATGACCAAAAGTCGCATTGCTCCGCGTCTCTAAAAACGATATTCAAAGTTGGCTCAAAGTACAATCTTGATGGGAGCAACTAATTGCAAAGGGGGCGAAGGGGTCGCTGATCTGGCAAACTAATGTTAGCTTCGTGATGAAGTTCTTCTATATTTCTCCGTTTCTTCAATAGTTTTTAGTCTGCAAGTCTGTACACGCTCACTACTCCCAGGGATATGTGATTTTGAGCAGAGCTCAACACATTTTCGGTGTCATCTTTGCCTACAGGAACTCTCTGCATATTCGCTTCTGTCACGCTTGCTGTAGATTTCATCATCGCCTTAAGTTGACAGACTGCGGCAAATTTCAATGGAGTTATGAGCTCTGTGCTTAGTGGCAGGGCTTCAGACGAGTCCGCTGGTAACTGTGGGGGCCTTCCTAGAGCTTCTTCCCAGAACTCCAGAACCTGCTCTGCGTTTGCAGCAGCTGCTTACCTATCTTGTACTGCGTACAATCTCTGCATTAGGCCTAATTTACCAAGAAAGTTTTTTGTCTGAGTGAAGGCCACGAGTTTAACTTGCAGCCGAAACTCGAGCCTGAAAGAGGTGATAACGTAGCGGAATATACTTGCGACGTCCTTGCCTTTCGCATCGAAATATGCATTTCACATGGTTAGCCACTACTTCATGAGCCTGCACAGGGCTCGCTACAAGCGCATGACATTATTTCTTTCGAACAATGCTCTGAAAACTGGCTCATGCTGCTGAATCGGTGTGTGTCGATGGTGCACCAAACCATACAGGCTGTCTCCCGGCAGTGCAAGCCGAGGCTTGGCCTCAATATAGTCAATATATGGTGGTAGATCCATCACGTAATACTCCAGGAAAGTTTTTTATTCTATCCCCTTTTGTTGAGCTCCAGTCTGATTGCCTCCGTCATCTGACGCCTTTTCCGGCGGATAGGGGGATGGCAGAATTTCAAGTGACTCAACCTGTGTCTGCAATGGCAACTGTTGAGAGGGCGTATCTGGCAGCGGTAAGGGCAATGCTTGATGGGGCCCTAGTTGTGTTTGTGATTGCATCTCTTGAGAAGGTTGAGAATGGGTTTGTATTGATAGCTCTTGGGAGACCGCAGGCTGATTGACCAGAAGTACATGAAGGTGGCAGTTACAAGCGGAACGGCCCCAGTCTACGCCAGGCAGGTAAAGCATAGAGCCGTTAGGTGATTGTGCAGATGCGAATACGCTGTACAAGATCAACACCAGCGCTTCCAACGACGAAGGTTCTTGATTGATTCGTGTATTTTATATACCCGTAACAAAATGCATTCTGGCGGTTTTTATAACAGTCTAGAGCTTGACCACACTCAGATTTTGGGAGAAAGGAGCAGAACAATGCCCACCATGACCTCCCATGGCGCACGCCTTACTTCAAGCCAATAAGCTCGACGGGTGTACGAGACATGTCGGCGGTGGGCGAGTGTTTGCAGGTGAAAAGGAATGTTTTCAGTGGATTCTTCAAAATGCGCTAGTCATGTTTCTTTTTTCATGTTGTTCTGTCCTTCATGCCAAAAGAATCGCAAAGTGGGTTGCTGTGCGAGGTGAAGTTGCGGAAGTAGTGTGCTCCTAGCAAGAGTTGTTCTGGGAATAAATTTGACAGCAGAGATGAAGATTCCTGAACAATTTGTTGGGTGAAAACATATGACCTTGCTGCTGTGTTTGTACGTGGCTATGAGGAGGCCTGTGCAAAATAGAAATGAGCCGTCGTGCCGCCACGGCTTAAGGGACCCTCAAGGGTTAAAAAAGCATTGCTCAAAGACGAATAGTTGCGCCTGTAAGGCACCATCCGAAGTGTCGCACTATACAAGCGTCTCCCTTCTCTCGCATCCAACTGGCGTGATGAAATACACACGACTTCACACAAAGTGCTGACGAGCAAAATAATGGTGATGAGAGAGTCAATATATGACAAACCTTCAAGGCGCGTTGGTGCCTGTGTGAGCTCGACACAAATGAAAATAACTGCAGCCATGCGAATATGGCCTTTTTTTGAAACGGTTTGATTGGCTCTGTTTGAGTTGCCGACTCCACTATCTAGCCGAAGGAAGATGCAGGCACCAGCGTGATGTACCAGGGATCGCTTGGGCCTTCAAGGTTTGATGAAAACAACAGCTTGGAATTTAAAAAAACATAAACGGCTCCGTATCTGCACGGTTCGACCTGCAAATTGTGGTGGCCGTGTTAGGTATGCGGAAGCTAGCATATCATACTTTTGGCAGCTCCCTTTTCACTTTTTTCTAGAAAGAAGGCGGCTGAGCAAAGTGATAATGACTCCCCTGCATGACTAGCTTGCCAGTCTATTTTTCGCTCTGCCTGGGAAAGCGCTGGGGATTGCATCGACTGCTCCTAGAGCGTATTCTATGTACGATTACGAGCAATCTGTGCTCGGTTCGTCACCGCACCCGACAAGAGGAATCTACCGTTTCTGTTAAAATAAGGACCCCTATATCTATCAGGATCACAGGCTGACTGGGTAACAAGATTCATTCCATAAACCCAGGCTCAGTCAGTCACATTGTTTTAAATCTAGTCGGAGTGCAAAGTTAAAGACCGAATCGGAGAACCTCCACATGCGATAAGGCCTCACCCACTTGGAATAGCTATTCTATTCGAAAGTCGATGCCACGTCCTTCTCAGCAGGCTTTTCTGCAGAGACACCAGCCAAGAGCAACACAAAGGCACAGAAATGTGGGGGATGACGCAATACAGCCAAGCTTGATGCGTCTCTCAGTATTCTGACATTCCTTACATAGCCGGAAGCTATGGTCGACTTTCCTCTATCAATTGGCACACAAACGGCGCCTTGTGCGCGGCTCAGCACTAGAAAAAGCTTCGTGAAAATGGATGCGCGAAAGGCTTGTATCAGGGCCCATGTCACCATCTTCAGAGCAGACGTGGTGACTCGCTTCGATGTAGCAAGGGCGAATCCACATGCCGCACTCAGCTCCTGCAGAAGAACCTTTGCAGTAGCGGCCGCAGGCAACGAGGAACATAAGCCGCATGTGCTATGGCACAATCTGTAATAATCACCAAGGCTTGTCAGCTTGACACCATCTACGCGCCATATGCCTCGCTCCATCCAGATGCCAACTGAGTTTAGCATTCAAGTTTTTCTGCGCAGCGTGCCAGCAAGATACACAATCAGGGGCCAAAGAATGGCTTACCCTAATGAAAATGGCTGTTCGAACTATCAACTTCGCGATGAAACTCCTTGACAAGGGATCTGCTTGCTGCCATTTCTTGCTCGCTCGATGTTGCCTCTGCCGCAGCTGACTCCTCTGGAATGGCAAGCAAAGCACCGATAACAGCATGCCCCAGCTGATCAGCACAAGATAGGATGCGTGCGCTAAGAATTGCACTGTACTCCTCAGTATCCCATCCCGACCAAATTGAGCGTCACTGGTCTGCTGCTCCCTCTGAAACTCTTGTCGCGGTTCTGGATGCCTTGCATTTGCTCGTTGCTTCTGTTGGCCCATGCGCGCAAAGTGAGGTTCCTCTGGAAGAAGGTACATCGAGCCTCCTTTTGCCACAAGCCGCTGTCGGAGCAAATCCTGAAATTGAAGTACCCCAACATGCCTTGAAGGTGATTCACGGTGCAATGATGCCCACAAGTCGCAAGCTGCACATGAGCGTCAGCAGGACAGATCGGGCAGAAGACAAAGCTTTGTGCCTCCTTTCTTCATGCTCATAAATAAGGCGAGTCACAGGTGGTGTGCGTCGTCTTATAATCACTCTAATGCCCGTAGCAGTCTTCTATAGCTGTCACGTGGTGCCATTAACAAGAGCTGCCAGCTTGTTTTCTTCTTACTCACCCGTTGCAAGTGCTTCTTCATTTATCAGTTCCACGCAACCGTCATCGCTTAAAAATTCTTTTGTCGCCCCCAATCCCTCAGCGGTTCGCTCTGATAAGGCAGCGGCCTTGTGTCCTGTCTGCTTGGAGCTTCTCATGGCTTTCCACTTAGATCCGACAGCTGCGGCCGTCCTAATAGCCGCAGCTCGGGCTGAAACAGCCTCTGACGCAGCCCTAGAGGCTGCGGTCGAAGCAATGGAGGCACCATGCTTAAGCAGCACCCCTGACCTCTGCAATAGCCGCGCAACGCCATCCATGGCTATTGCTGTTCTCCCTCGCCCTCTGCGTACCTTGTTAACAACACCTGCAGCTGCTGCAAGCATCCCGGCACTACAACGATAGCACAGGTGTTTAAGTAGTCCCAGTGTGGCTCGGACAGCCTGCCAGAAGCAGATAGTCGCCACTTGCTGTACTTGCCGAATGAGTAACAGTGCTACAACCACAACAGATCGCAGCACGCTACCATGAAGCGCCTTCTGCAATTGTGGCAGTTCGCTACTACGTCTCTGACGCTGCTCCGATTGCCTCTTGTGAGCGTTTTCACTGGAACCCTTTCCATTGTGCGACGGGTTCTTCTGAGCAACGGTGGCTCTTGCCTTGCAAACCGGCGCGCCCGTTTGCGCCTCATGTCCTTGACGTATAAAATCGCCTAGTGCGAACGGCTGCTCAGCCGTGGTTGCCGCAGGCAAAGGTGCGCATGCAGGATTTGAGAGCTGTTGAGGGGAAAGGATATGCTGAGGCTGAGCAGGTGACCCAGCTCGGCGATGAGAACCACGGCCTCCGGCACTAGCTGCTTCTGTGTAAGCCTGCATCGGCATCTCAGTAGCTGCCGCTAAAACAGTCTGAGATACAGGCAGCAGGCCTACAGAAAAGCACGCGGCTTTTACGGGAACTGCGGCCAAGGAACCATTCACCGTCACTGGCGGCCGTAGTCCTTGCTTCTCATTTTGGGGTTTTTAGCTGTGATGTTCCTGCCAGCCCTTTCAGCATGAGCTGCTCTGATTCGGCACCTGAACGTCCTCTCTGTCGCATGAAAAAGCGTCGACTGCCGTTGCTGCGACTACATTATTGAACGGGCGGAACGGTGACAGCCAATCCCCAGGTGGAATCGCCCAGTCTTTCGGTAAAGAGAGGATGTTGCTTACACGCTGCAGCAATTATGTGCTCAGCTTGTGCTTTGGTTGCCTGAACTGATGCGAGGGCTTGCCGTCAGGTAGCAGGATGAACGGCCTAGTGGGAACAGCCGCAGTCTGAAGAGACAAAGTGGAAGATGAGGGCGAAGAGCTGCTAGTGTTAAACATGCCTAAAGCCGGTACAGGGATATGCTTTACCGTCATCTGGTTCTGTGTTTTGGGGCTAAAGAAGGGTGGTTGCTTCCGAATGCCACTGCTATAGAAGTCCTTTTCCGGACTAGCCAAAAGCTCCGCGATGCCTTTGACGTGGCAGCACACACCCCTGTTTCTTCCACGAAGATTCCGTACTCACTTTCGTTGGTAGATCCTTCTACATATGCGGATTTTGTCGGTGAAGCTATATACCTTAGAAACAGCACCATCAACAATAAATGGAGACCTAGGTTTTTCAAGAGCCACGTTAAGTACATATACATATGTACTCTTTACATTAAAAAAACTGGGACTTGAGCCGACTTCCAGAGGGAAAATGGGATTTATTGCACAGAAAACCGGTATGGGATTCGCCCATGGCCGAGTCTGATCAGCATTGTGGGACTTCGGGAATGAGCCGCCCCCCCACAGAATCATGTGCCTAGGGTTGACGAAAAGCGGCACCACGCATCAACTCTATCATTTTCTTTCTACAATAATCTCCCCAGATAGTGAAGTATTGCTGGTGCGCGTCTCGTCTTACCCGAGATTGCGGCTGCAACAACTGACGTTGCAAGAGTTACTAGGAAACCAACCGTAGTACGTTACACCGTCATGTGCAATTATAAATCAAGAATCTCTAAGGAAGAAAACTTACGTAAATTAACTTTTACACTGGGTCATATAGCTTGAACATGTATTTGGATTTCAAAGGCAGGAATATAATACGCCAAACACTGGGGGTCCCTACAGCTAGACTTCCTTATACCCGTGCGCTCTTGCTCCATTCAGAATAAGCTCGGTTCCTTGCACAGTGACCTATGAGCTTTCTGCCCATAATCTCCACCCTCAGGGTGATATATAGTCGGGCATTGGGATGAAGTGTACACCAGGGAAAATATGGCCACGACCCAGAGAAGGCAGGGATACTATGCATTCAAGTTATGGAGGAAATTGAAATGCGTACGATGTGCTAATACCAAAAATTCTCTCATGCGCATGTCCAGAACCAGAATTAAGGGAAATATAGTAACTGCGTTGTGTATCCATCTAGTAGTCTAGACAGCTGCAAAAGGAGTCCAAAACAAGCAAACCAGGACTATATATTGTGAACTGGCGATAAATCATTGGGTAATTCCAATTTAGTGGAGAACACCGGTGTTTTTAATTGGAAGGAAACAACCAGGAAATGATAGTGGACTTATGCGGAAACAAATGGTATGAGTCAGTATGTTGTCCTGCTTCGAACTAAGGCACACCCCAAGGAGCACCGTGATGCTCACCGCAAATGGTCATCCTGATGTGTCGCGTGGCGTGGGGGTGTCACTAGGGGACTGACAATATCAGCACGTTATGTGTATGTGTGTATGTTCCCTGAGTTGTTCAACAAACAGCAGATGCACGCCTCCGCCATCCCTTGCGGTGAATGTTGGGCTTGTGCCTCTGTGTCGTCAAATCGATATGTCTTCTCGTGACACATGCATTAGTGCACCGCTCCAGAACAAATGTCCTGACAGCCCTTTGCTTTGTGCCTCCTATTTTAATGCTGTGCTGTGGCTGTTTGTGGCGCACTGTCCAATCGAATATCCGAATGTTCCCACTGCCACAAATCGGGCGATAAAAGGCCGATGGGCTGAAAGCTGTGAAACTTGGAGCGTCCTGTGACTAAAACAAGGTCTACCGCGATTAAATTGTCGTTTCAAGCATATTCCCAGCAATGAACAGTGCCGTTGGTGGGGCAGAGAAATAGGGCCGAGATGAACGTTCTAATGAACATTATCTGACTAAGGCAGCTCTCTGGAGGCTGCCGTGCACAGCATCCGAACGTGTGAATTAGGAAGTTTAGGAGGAAGACCGAGATTGTAAATGCGTTTACACTAGCATCAAGAAGCAGGTGGAAAAGTTAGCGGAAAGCTAAAATGTAATCGAGAGACGTTCTCCAGATCTCTAGATGCCCCTTGGCTTCAAAATGGCACAAAAGCCGAAAGGGCTACAGATCTATACTCTGCCAACCCAGTGTCAAGGCAGACACATCCATGCACAAGAACGTTTAGCGTGGGGAACTATACTCCACAGATACCACATCTCGTACACTTTAGAGGTATCCAATCGCTCTACGACACTTTGCAAACTTGAACAAGAAACTCGGCGCATTTCCGCAAAAACGCCAGCTTGTACAAGAGATTTGCCTATCTGTTTGTCATAAGAGCACAACCTAAGTCTATGGAGTTGTCAACGGCGCACTCTCTGAGGGCCTTACTGGAAGACGGTCTACAAAAAGCAGAAGCATCCAGTGGTGTTGGATAGGCAAACCTTTCAGGCACTCTAAAGCTTCAATCTCTAAGTCATGAAAAGCAGCCTCGGCCCTGGCCTCGCGGAACACGAGTTCTTTTCGGAAGTCGGCATAAAGGCCATCACCTTTCTTGTCGGGATCCATAGCCGCGTTTATATGTAGTTCCAACATTTGTGTATCCCTATGCATGTACTTTACTGCCTTTAACAGCACGCGGCGCAGAGCGCCCGGGAATAACTCTTGCGCCATTAACACTGTATTCCGTTGGCTTAAGAACGCGGCTTTTTCGCTTGAAGCCTTCAAATATACTGCGTTTAGGTTCTGCAGCTGCGCCCGCAGGGCCTCGGCGTTCGGTGGTGTTGTTCCTGAATGTGGTGGCAGTTGCTTCAGAAGCGCGTTCATGCGATCCCTAATAGCGAGCGCCGGGTTCAGCGTCTGCACTAGCTGCCTTTGGAAGTTGTGTATGCGTTGTGCAGCCATACCTCTGCGATCAAAGCTTTCCTTTGACAGTTGGGAGAAGTCAAGGAAACTTCTAGATACATGTGGGTTTTCGCGTAGACGCCTCAGCAAACCTTCATGTGGATTTTCACCAATAAGCTCCTTTGCCTCCCAGAATATCAGAGCATCCCCTTCGTCTATTTCCTCTGGCACTTCGCCTCCAGCATATCGGGGCAGCCGCCGCAGGAAAAGGACGAGAATTATCAGCATGGCACCCCAAAAAATGTGAAAGGTGCTCTTATGCTTTTCTCGTAGCCCTTTTCGAGTACGGGGCAGCAATGTCTGGTCTTCAGCAATCTGTTCGGAGAACTGGGGGTGATCTGACGGTTTTTCGTCCACCACCCTCTCAGTGTCTCCGACCGCTTGGTGGGGTTCACCCCACCTCGGTCCGTCCATCTCCTGCTTCTTTTCTGCCTCCACTTGACCATCTTTGGCTTTGAATTCCTGATGAGGTATCATAGCTGGTTAGGCAGGTGTCATACCCAGGCCTATTAAATGACATTTCCTCCACGCCAAAACTTGGGATCCAAGCGCCTGCTTCCCCGCCAGCTTAAAAACCCAAAAATCAAAAATGTCAATGCTTAGCTTTTGGTGCTTATGGACAAGAAAACTTCTCGTGCCTCTCAAGAATTCCATGGCAAAAAGTCAGCCTGCTAGCAAAGGGTGGCACGGAGTCCAGAATGCACCGGCTGCAAATATAGGGCACCAGATTGTCATATAAATATCTAGAATGAGTCCGCTAGGAATTTTAGTTCGTTCCCCTTGAGCAAGTTGCTGCCTGGCCTTAAGAATCCCCGATCGAAGCCCCCTTATTTGGCGAACCTTGTCTACAGTCTCACTGCGTTTTTATTAACTCCCTGCTTGGCATTCGGTAATGGCTATTATGAAAATAAGTATTTTACGTTTTAAGAAGGTTTAGCTATGCCCAATCTCATATACTCCTATCCCGAATGCAGTTTTGCTCGTGCTGGGATTCTCTAAACAACAACGCATTTCAAATTCTAACAAAAGGAGCCGTGGTGAAGGTGATCACACTTTCCTTTTAATATGAGACCTGTATATTGTGATGGGTAGTAAGGGAGTTTATCTGTGGAGTGCTTCGCTGTGAATTTCTTATTAAGTTTCGTTGGTTATTAGTAAACTCTGTAACGCCCTCGCAGGCTCTAAGCCGACGTTTTAATATATTTAAGTTATGCACCTGATGGGCGATAAAAGTTTCTAGCTTTCTGTGTTTAATTTTGGAGACGTCCCCTCTACTTTCCTTTGGAGGAAAAGCTTATTTGTAGCGTTGAACTATGGACTTGTATGCAGCTTGGGCTAGCGCCCTTAGAAAGCTCCAACACCTTTCGACCTAACTGGGAATCTGGACTTTTTCTGTGCACGTAATAAATCCGATTGTGTGGAATCTTTGAAAGCTTATCATGGTCAGAGCATGCGGCTGCGTAGCTCGAGATTATTTGCAATATACGGAGAGGCACCATTGGCATAAATCCCCAAGCCATAAGAATTGACTCGCTTTCTGTGCTAAAGCAGACGGTCAATGAATAGTCAACAACCGTAATAGATTGGGAAACCAATACGTATCCGATAGAGACATAACGAACAAATGCCAGCTTGTGGGAATGCGATTTCGGTTGGATTGTGAAGATTCAAAATAGAATTTGTAGTCTCTGTTAAATCCGTGGCAACAGAAGGAGCTCCGCATTCTGAAAGCCGGCCCTCCAAACAATGAAATTTTGCACAAACGCGTTTAGCTGTCCTTTCCAGTGCCTCGATCAGATGAGCAGTGTTCCGCAGCTTTAGTTGCGTGCCGCCACTCTGCGCCTATACGTTTGCTGCGCTACTGCAGTGGATATAGATGCATACAAAAGCGTAAGGGAAACACTATGTGCACCGTTAGCTTATGCACATGTATTTGAAAAAAATTCGTAATAGTTTCTGCATTTGTGGATGAGAGCATCCGCAGCATAGCTTTCCTGCGTCCCCTAAAGATTCACCTTCGCCTGCTTGTGGTTCATGTATACGAGTACCTTCTTAGTTGGGCTGACTGGCAGGTCAGACACGAAGCTTGCCGCAGTACAGTCGCTATCTCTGGCAGCGCCGCCTATTGCACTACCAGCACTCCCACGTCTGAAAGAGTTTTATGAAACGGTATCTCTTCTCTTTACTGGCGCTTGGTTGGCACCGTCTGCTTAGCTATTAGCATACCAACGGTGGTTGGATTGCTGCAACCGGTGAAATGGGACAGAAAATATCAAGAGCACAAACAGACCACAAGCTCCTGAAGCTGGGGCGACAGCTGCTCTCGTTGCGTTTGGAACAGTGCAAACAGTTATATCGTGCTTGACTGCTCTAAGAGCATAATCGGCAAAGCACCGTGCATACCCCGCGCTTCAGCATTGCGACGGTGTGCATCCATAGCATGGTCGCCGTAGGGATAATTGCACTCGAAGGGAGTTCGCGTTTTCAAATGGTCAGAGTAGGGCTCTGATGGTAAAGGAGTTTGCAAAGCATTCTCATGCACTTATTCGGCGACGGGCAACAACAAAACAACGGCCATTGGCAGTTCAAAAACGTACGCAGCATCGGGGGACCTCCCCTTCCGCCAGGAGAAAAAGACAGATACGCCGCATGTCGGCGCCCGTCCTGTATGGACGCGTTCGCCTCATAACGAATATGACTTTTACCAGGCACCAAAAGGCACCTCTTGTCCCTGGTGCGGCTTGGTCTGCCTCCTGCGTAGTGCAACTGTACGCTATTCAAACCATCAAGTAATCACCCGATCTTCTCAGTGGACATCCGTTGCACCTAATCAGGCCATCAGGTCACCACCTGATATTCCCAGTGGACTTCCGTTGCACCGACGTTGTACCAAAAACCGAACAGCATCCTTTGCTGTTCATAGCTTCATATCCCCCATGTGTTGCACGTATTAATCACCCACACCATCGGCGCTATGCTCGACCGTTCCCTCAGCATCGCTGACGTCCAGCCCCTCCTCACCCCGCCTTCTGCGTTTGCAAAGCCGGTCCCCCCGCAGGCTTTCCTGCGGCTGTATCTGCGTTGATGCCGCGCCACGCTGGGATATCCGGCGGGCTCCACATGAACCAACGCTCACGAGTTTCCGTCCAGGAGACGCAGCTGTCGCTAGTGCTGCTGGGCAGTCAGAGATTTGGCTTAGCGTAGGAGACGCTGAAGATAAACCTGGTGTCTGCACAGTTGCCGCATTGCACAGCTGTGCTCGGAGCAGCCTTTGTTTGTGGGCTGCAGATGCGTGATACCGATGCACCCACCGTAGCCACTGGCATGCGAGGGCATGCGCTCGTTGCTCGCCCAAAATCAAGCAGCAAAAGCGCTTTTGGAGGAGCTCTGCCCGCACGGCATCAAAAGCTGTTGCAACGTAACAGCTGGTGCTGCTCTCCAGGTACACCCGCGGGACAACGACGGCACGAGATGCGCTTTGGGACCCCTCAGTTCCGGCTCTACCCGTTCCTACCTGCAATACTGGGGATGCTATGGGCCCCAAATGCTTTTCATTTTCTCCTGTTGCCACTGGAACTGCCGTAGACGATATCTTGGGTGCTGCTATGCAAGTGGCGCCTGGGTTGTTGGCTTTTTCTTCAGGTTTCTCTGGTGCAATGGAGGGATCCTCTAACCTTGCTGCTGCAACAACGCCAGCTGCCTCTGCTCCTGCTGCTGATGCTGCATGTTCCGCTGCTGCTGCTGCTGCAGGTGGCCCCTCTGCTGCTACCAGTGCTGTTGCTGGAATGACCTCAGCATGAATGACAGCTGGTGGTGTACCGACACCAGGAACCGACGAATCTGGTGCCGTTTGTGCGACTGATGAATTGGATGATTTAGGAAGTGAAATTCGAGAATGCGGCTGTGGTAGATCTGCTTGTTGCTGCAGGTGTGTCAGTTGCTGCTGCAGACGGGCAATAGGCTGGACAAAACTGCCTTTGGAGGTGCTGCTAGGCCAGCAGCAAGAGGCACCTCGGAATCGCGTTATGTCCGTTGGGTTGTTGCTACGCCCACTACTGCGTAGAGGCGGCGCACGGCAAAAATGCTGGCCGCTGCGAGTTCGCCTTAGAGTGCTGCTGCCATTCCCTATGGCACTAACAGGCGCAGATTCAGAGTCCCCTTCTGCTGCAGCAGCAACTGCAGCACCAACCCCGTCATCTGCAGCCCTGCACCGGCGGGAGTCTACTGCAGCAACTGCAGCAATTGCAGCAGCAACCGAAGCCGCACCTCCAGGTGCATCTTTGGCGCCATCTGCTGGCATCAGCACGTAGCGCAGAGGCGCCTTGGGGACAACGAAAGAAGAAAACGGCAGCCATGAGGCATTGCGCTGCTGCTGCAGCCGCAGATCTCCGTATACGCGAGTGCAGCAGCGACACCACTGGTTCCATCCTTCCAGTCCCAGTGCAGCAACTGCGGCTGCTGCTGCAGATAAAGGGCAGCCCGATTCCGCTCCGGCTCCCCTCGAGCTGCCCGAGGCAGGAGGCCTCAGCGGGAGCCCGCAGTAGCAGCAGAGAGGCAGCACCCCCCCGTTGCGTGTTGCTGCGCCATACCCTCCGAAGCTGCAGCTGGTGCTGCCCTTAGGCCAAGGCGTTCCTGCTGTGGCTACTGCAGACTCAGCAGAATCAACAAAATCCTCTGCCTCCCATTTCTCCTGCTGAGAAGAGAATGCAGCAAAACGAGATGGAGAAGTGGGCCGCACGCTGCAAAAGTCAAAGGGAGTCTCCGTCTCCGTCCGTGCCTCAAACCATGAAGGGCCAACCAAAATCCCTTCGTCTGTCTCACATGTCTCTTCCTGTTGAGCAGCGCCACAGATCTGCTGCTGCTTTTGCCCCTTTGTTGCTGCGGTATAAACATCAAGAGCGCTACGGGTGGCCCCCCCGCTGCTCCCCGCGCGACTTACAAAACCAGCTGCTGTTTGATTACTGTTGCTGCGCGTGATCGTTCCCGACTTAGCAAAAGAAGTTGTGCTGCAGGAATAGCAGCCGCTGCCACAGCAGCAGCATGCGGTGCTGCCTTCAATGCCCAGCCACTCGGCAAGACATGCCGGCCCCTCCTGTCCTTTCTCCTGGGGGCCCACCTGCGGATCCTGCTGCCCTACGACGTAACTCTGCAGCAGCTGCCGCTGCGGTTGTCGCATGCGTCTCCTCCCACTGCCAGCGGTAGGGCCCCCAAGTGCACCTCCACCGCCTGCTGCTGCTGTTGCTGCTGCTGCTGTTGCCACTGGTCCGGCCGCTGCTGCACTACTACTAGCTTGGCCGTCTGTCCCTGAAGAAGGGCAGCCAGCGCCGGTTCCGGGAAATTGTGCCTTCCCGGATGTTGCTAGGATGGCCTGGCGAAGCGATCGGCGCAAACCGCGATAATCCACGGCAACTGTGAGCTCATCTCCTCCTGCAGATGCTACACCTGGAGCTGCATGGTGTGTAATCGCACCTGCTGCACCTGTGCCACTTGCATCCCCAGCGGCCCGGCGAAGGGATCTGCTACTGCTTACTTCCGTCGTAGTGGCAGAAACAGAGGTGACGCCGCCATCGGCACCCAAACGAGGGGCACGCGCGCATCTCCCGCTCTTCCCTGTAGGCGAGGCTTCGCTATTGACAAGCGATGTGGGGCCGCTGCTGCCACTTTTGCCCCGCGTTGAATCCGCCGGGTCTGCATGCGTCTCCCCCGCTTTCCCTGGCTGCTCTGCTGCAGCAGCAGCACTGCGGGATGCCTTTGAGCGAACGCCAGCAGCACGACTGGCAATCGCCGCCTGCCGAGCGGCTGCTTGGCGTGCTGCCGCTGCACGAGCAATGGCAGCGGGGGCCGCGGGGGTCAGCTGATGGCCGCCACCTGCAACTTCCGTTCCTGCTGACGAAGAAAGCTGCACTGAAGGGGAAAAAGATGAACCTGCCGGGGTTTCGCTGCAGTTGCCGCTCGCTGAAGACGAAATGCTATGGTGAGGAGTTGCAACTGAAACTCCGTCAGATCCTCCGGCTCGGCCAAGCTGCGACGCCTCCGAAACCGAGTGGCCTGTAGCTGCCTCAGTAGGAGCCATAGGGGAGGGAGCGGGGGAGAAGTGAATCAATGGGAGGGAAGTTCCCTCTGGTGCTAAGGACTTTACTTGTGACCACCAAAATTGCTTTAACACCCGCGCCAAGTAGATCACGAACCAGCCCTTCGACAGGAAAAACGAAGCAACTAGGGTTAGGCAGGTGCAGCTTACGTGATGCAGCTGCCCGCTCACTAGTTGCCTGCTGGCGTTGATGGGGATGTCGCAAAGCGAGAATGCAGCTGGCGAGTGATGTATGTCAATCAATTTCACCTCGCTGATAGGTTACTTGTGCATACAAATCATCAGGGGCAGTAGTCCGGGATTGCTGGCAGGTTGTGGGCGGTGGTAAATAGATTTTGGGAAATCTCCACACCTCAACTACGAATTGACTATGCAGTGAAAGCCGATGACAAGAGCATTAGCGGCTCCACAAATTGCTTCAGCGGCCTTGCGTGAAAAAAAGCAGTTTACTACCAGCGGCACCATGCGAAATTGCACCCCATGTTTATGGATGAGCAAACTGTGCTGCTGCAGCTCAAGGGCGGATACCCTTGCGATGCCCCTGTTATACGTACCAGCTAAAGCCCTTGTGTTTTGTACAATGACTGCGCCAGGTGTAGCATGCATGCCGGATTGTTACCCTGTTCACAGCAACTGGGGTGCTGGAGGATCACGCAGCCACGAAATAAGTTGGATTGGATCGGAGCCAGTAGATCTGCTCCATTATCGAGTTCATGATGTTTTTGGTGAAGCGGACATCAATCACGCGAGCAAACTGAAAAATAACTTCATATGTGGGGCGAAACCTCCTCGGCCACTACGGCAGTCGCGCGTCGACATGTACGATATTAATGTGCACACTCGGCTATGCAGTTTTATCTGCTAGATATAAACCAAAGAACCGTACTTCATGTTCTTTGTTGTCTGCTGGTGGAAAGAATATATCTAGGTTTACTTGGGGCAGTGGCACAGGTGATAGGACTGCCTATGTTAATCCTTTTGTTCGATATTGCGGTGTTTGTCAATTTGTTGTCATTTAGAATTGTTTTGCTTAATATCTTAAGTTATCTTTGAATGGAATGGTTCAGCTTATTTATGTGAGGAGCAGTAGCCCACCTCCTCGGGTTGTGTATTGAAATGCGTGCCTTACCACAGTGCTGCTAGCCTACAAATTAATCGCATCCCCTTGCCGCTTGACTGTGCTTAGCTCGGCGTGGCCTCAGAGCGGCAAGCCGGAGGATGGCAGACTTCTTTAGGGTGAGACTTGGGATATCGGATCTTGCCAGTGTAGAGGAGGCAAGATTCCTAAAGAAGTTTGAATGAAATGCCTGCGTTTATGCAGGCCGCATAAGTTTGATAGCTCACCTGACTGCCAACTCACTGGGGACTTTATGGCCGCCCAATGACCGTATCTCCGATTTTACACGAACACAAGAAATTGAATGTCTTCGTATCTTTGTATTTTCTGGTGGGTGATGCTCGGCAAAGGTGCTTTTATTCTTGTGAAGGTACATCAGTACCGGGAGGAATTGCCATAGTGGATGCTCTCGTGCGTATTCCCATCGCCTGGTTCATTGTCAGGTCCGCGGGCTCTGGCCGACCTCACAGAGCTGAAGCAAGGGCTAATGACAGTTTCATCGTATATCGATAAATATCATAAACTGATTCAATAACCCACAAGGTGGACCCAGATCTATTGTATCCGTGGTTTGTAGCAGGCCTGTCCCCTGGAGAAAGACAGGCCGTCACTGTAAAGAACTTCACTACACTCGAGGCTGAGGCTGAGGTAAAGGCCTAGGCTGTGCGAGTGTCGAGAGTTAAGGCTGGCTGTCGGCTTAGCATCAAGGTGGCTGTAGCTAGCTCAGAGGCGTTCCTTCGGGGAGGCTCTGGTGAGAGTCCAGTGATGTTTCTTCTTATTCTTTTCATTTCCGTCCCTGAAGAGCCTAACGCGGGTTTTTGTGTCGGGGGGCACTTAGAGCAGCAAAGTACTTCTTCTACGGGGTCTGTCATTTATATGTATATGCGCATGCACTGCTTGGATCCGGGCGTTTCAGCAGAAATTGTTCATCACCTTTGCTGAGCAATAGAACCCTGCGGAGGTAGTTCAGTTTAACTGAAAAGCTGATATTTTACAGTTCTCCGTTGCAGAACAAGTTCAATCAGCTGTCTGATGTTGGTTTCACACCCCAGAGAAGGCGAGAAGTTCAAGGCGGACTTGGGCGCCCCACTCATGGTTGCACCAGCTCATCCCTGTATACAACAAAGGGGCATGAGTGCCCAACGTGGAGTCTAGCTGCGCCTTGGACGCATCCTCTGGGCGCTTGGCTGTAATGAGCCGGCACGGCATCAGAGACGCAAGCATGATGGGCCGGCCTCGTTGGGGGAACTAACTACTCTTAATTTATTGCTCGCGTCAGTGCTTATGGCCTTAAAGCAGAGTCCTAAGAACGACCGGTACAAACAGTGGCAAGACAAGACGTGGAATGGCTGGACCCTCTCTGCAGCTTGCACATCAGAAGCCTTTAGCACTACTGCTGGAACAACTTTCCATTTCTCACAGCAAATCCCCACCGCCGCAACAAACGTGAATTGCTGCTGCTGCAAATGCACATCCAGTGTAACACTAGCTGCCTTCGCAGCACAGGCCGACAACAGTTTTTTTTTGCTCACCCCCATGAAATTGAACAATAATTTAATAGCTTGAGTGTGCCAGATTACATTTTTCACAAGGCGTGGCAACACAAGCTGGCTGTAGCAGCCCAAAGACTTACGAATATTTGAATAATAAGTACCACGCTCAAGCAGTATGGAATATGTGCGGGTCATTCTTGGCCATTCCGTTTGCATTTGGTACACTAGAATCCTAAAGAAGTCTTTGTCAAGCATTAGAAGAATGTTTTAGAGTGAGGTACATGCAATGACGACAGCGGCTGCTTCTCTTTATGCCAGAGCTTGGTCAGTTACAGCACCCCAACACTCTGCATGCTACGACAACCTTCTTTGTAATTCTGTTTCCAATTGAAACGCAAATTGAATTCTGGGGTTTGGAAGTCTTTCCTGGTAGTCCAGTCTCTGGCGAAGTGCCTTTTGCTGGAGCGGTGATCGATTCTTGCTGTGATGCTGTGGCTGGTGTGCTAATGGTGCAGCGGGTTGATTTCCCCATAGCTCTCCCGCTTCTGATTGTACGTGTCTGTTTTATATATTTGCGTTTTAGCATCAGACGCGGGCTGTTGGCGTACAACTGCCTTTCCCGCTGCAGCAACAGCAACACAGGCAGTACCACCAGGAATGCTGCCCCAGACAGTTCGAGGTATCGGCGGGTATTAAAGTGCAGCAGCAGCCGCCGTCTCTGCATGCAAACTTTAACTGCAGCAGCAAATTTTGTGTGGCAGCAGCAGTGGCAGCTTGGCTCAAGCACCAGAGGCCCTACTGCAGGTGAACAGCGAAGCTTCAGCTGACACCAACACAGCAGGCTGGCTTTTGTGTTTTCAACCGGAGGAAATCGCATCAATAATCATCAGCAGAATTGGTGCATCTGCTGGCAGTGGAGAGACACACGAGGTTTAGTCAAGCCGATTGATTGTCTGCTGTTGCTGTTGCAGAAAGATGCCTTGCAGCAGCACAGACGACGGAGCATGGGGTGGTTCTCTGGTGAGCCATCCTTTCGTGGTTGATTCGGAGGCCCCTGCTCTTGTGTCAGTAGGGAGCAGCAGCAACAGCAGAGTGCAGCGTGGGCAGCATTGGGGTAACTGTATTGCCCCCGTTGATGCTGTGAGGCCCAGCAGCAGCAGGGCGACGGCAGCAGCAGATGGCAGTGGAGCTCTTTTGCTGCACGATGTGGCAGAGGCCCTTAATGTAGCCCACGGAGTTGCTGCTGCTTCTGCTGCGGGCAGAGGGTCTGCAGGGCCCCCTCTCCGCGTTCCTCCGTTTAGGCCTATGCAACTGGAAGCAGCAGCAGCTGCTGCTGCTGCTGCACGCGCTGCAGCGCAGCGGAGGAAGGGAGACAGCAGCAATAGCGACGCAGATAGCAGCGACATTGATTTCTTTACTCCGCTCTCCTCTCCTCTGAGAGACATAGCTGTTCCCACGATTCCACTTTCTGCTGCTCATGCTGCTGAGACAGCCCAGCAGCATCAGCACCAGCAGCAGCAGCAGCAAGGCGACGCGCAGGCGTCACCTGTGATAAGTGGAAGCTCTGTCTTTCCCGCAGCAGTGCGGAGCAGCAGCAACACCGGCAGCAGCAGTAGTAGTAGCAGCAGCAGCAGCAGCAGCAGCAGTCTTCCGACGATGAAGGAGTGGGGGCTGCTGCTTGGGCGCTTCCCACTGAGACGGCGCTACACGTCAGTTGACTGTGGCAGCTCTCGCGTCGAGCAGCAGCAGCAGCAGCAGTCCTCTACAGCTATTGCTGACGTGCAGCCTTTGGAGAGAACTGCTGCAGCAACAGAAACAGCCAAAGAGGGGTTAGGGCTTGGTCGCCGGGGGGTCTATAAAGACATCCCACCTATTCGACGCTGCATGCGCGGAAGCATGATGCTGCTGCGTCAACAGCAGCAGCAGCAGCAGCAATGGTTGCACCGTCATCGGCAGCAGCGGCTGCAGCAGCAGCAGCGGTTGCAGCAGCAGCAGCAGCAGCACAGGTTGCAGCAGCAACAGCAGCAGCGGCTGCGACGGGAGGCATCTGATGAAGACATAAGAATGCCTTTGGTGCCTCCGCCTGCTTCTCTCTCTCCTCTGCTCGCCGTCACCCGCGTGGCTCCCCCAACGCTGGAGTCTCTGCCGTTTGCTGCTCCGGCAACTGATGTAGCAACTGCTGCTGCAGCTCCTGCTGCTGCTGCAGCAACGGCAGCAGCGGCAAATCAGGGAAATGCACCGCAGGCAGACGCACCAGCTTCAGCTGCTGCAGGGGAGGAGAGACTGCAGCAAGACGATCCTCTGAGCTTCTTCCTCCGGCTGCAGCTGCAGCAGCAGGAACAGCAGCAGGAGCAGCAAGAGAAACAGCAGCACGAAAAGCACCACGAGGAGAAGCAGGAGCAGGAAGAGCAGCAGCAGCAGCAGCAGCAGCAGCAGCAGCAGCAGCAAAAACTGCAGCAGCAAGAACTGCAGCAGCAAGAATTGCAGCACAGCGGTGAAATTGTTGAGTTGCAGCAGGGCAGCAAACGCCGCCGCTTCTCGATGGAACAGAAGGATTTTTCGTGCTCTCTGCAGGCAGCGCAAAGCGCTGCCGCTGCTCTCCCGTCTTCTTTAGAACGCAAAGACAGTAGCAGCAGTCTGCAGCAGCAACAGAAGCAGCAGCAGCAACAGAAGCAGCAGCAACAACAGCAGCAGCAAGACACCAAGACAGAGGATCTGGACTTTAGCAGCCACAGAAAGAGAAAAAGAGGGGGAGACTGCAGCGCGCGGTTGCTGCTGATGCTACACCCCAATAATGCTGCTGCAGCAGCAGACGCTGCGCTGCTGGATGTGCTGGGGACAGCACTGACGGCAGAGGAAACAAGGGAGCTGCGTGTGCAGCAACAAAAAGAGGCAGAAATGGCCGCCGCTGCTGCTGCTGCAGCCGCTGAGGCAGAAGCAGCACGGGCGAGGGCAGCAGCAGCAGCAGCTGCTGCTGCTGAAGAGGCAAAAGCAGCCCAGGCCAAAGCAGCGGCAGCAGCAGCAAAGGCCGAGGCAGCAGCACGCGCCAAGACGCAGGAAGAAGCAACAACAGCGGCTTCTGCTGTCTCACGTGCTGCAGCAGAAGCTGCTGGTAAGAGTGGGTTGTTGCATGCAGCCCCTGCTGCTGCCGTTGCTGCCCCTGCTGCTGAATCAGTGCCTCCGCTGTCTCTCTTTAAGTCGCCGGCTCTTGCAGAGGCTCCACAGCAACAGCCACAGCCACAACTACAACAGCAGCAGCCGCCACAGCAGCAGCAGCAGCTGCCACAGAAGCAGCAACAGCTGCTGTCACAGCAGCAGCAGCAGCAGCAGCAGCAGCAGCAGAACATGCAGTCGGGAGCAGCAGTCGCTGCTACTGGCGACTTCGCTGCGATGCAGGCACGGCCCAAGCTGCGTATCCGCAGGGCAAATATGCCATCAGCAGTGACCCCAACTCCATTAGACCCTCAACAGCAGCAGCAACAGCAGATGGTTGGTGCGGGCATACCAACCTTTGGCCAGAAACAACCGCCTCAGCTGCAAATGGACGTGCAAGGCTTGCTGTTTCAGCCGGCTCAGCCGCAGCAAATGCAGCAGCAAGTGCAGCTGCAGCAGCAAGGCGCAAACAGGTTGGGCCTTGGCCTAGCGGAATTTGGCCCCAGCAAAGTTGCTGAAGCAACAGACGCAGGTAAAGACGAATTGCAAGATTTAGAATTCGGTCTTTGGGGTTTTAGGGTTTGTAAGAATATAGGAAGCTGCTACTGCTCCCATTACGCCTGGTTAAGATTTTGACATTTTGATGTGTCTTTTGTCTGTGCGTCTCAGCAAACAATCCATTTGCCTTTGTCGCCGGGCGAGGCCGAGGCCGCGGCGGGCGAAGGGGCGGCACGCGCCGCCGCTAGGAAGCAGAGAAAGAAAGAGAATGAACGCGAATGCAACGGAGAAAAAGAGTTATAAAGCTCTCATTTTGTGCAATCTTCGTTGTCCTTAGCACTGGGGTGGAACCCTAGATAAAGTATGGATTCTTGTCGAAATGTGGCCCATGCGGTATTCTATTATTATTAGTGATTTATGTGTATGTAGATATATTTCTTAACCGCAGCGAAGAAACAGAACCGCTAGGGTAGCAGGAACGGAAGTCATGCGTGAGGCTGAAAAGGATGGCTCTACTTGCTCTCCCTCGCTGCCCCTGCGTTTTTAGTTTTTACCTAGCGGAACGTCTCTGGACTTCCAGCAGACAACCCTACATAACGGGGACAGATAATTTGTATTGAAATATTAATATGGTATCGTTAGTAGTTTTAGAAGAAGATATCTTGTTCGCTGTCTCATTAAGGGGGGGGGGAAAAATACTTTGCTTTATCATATTGGCAAACAGCGTGCAGCATCCCCTCCGTTTAAACTCATCACGCATAAACCGTAGCGTACCGATGCCCCAAACAAAGGCATTTGCACAAAACAGCCCTCTCAGAAGAGAAAGTTACCTAGTCTATTACGCCAGGCCCTTTGCGTCTCCAGCAGTCAAAACCTCGAAACAGCTGCTCAAGCACTTTTGGCTGGCGCCACCACTTTGGCTTCCCTAGAGCAGTTGAATAAAGAATGCACTACTTCGTGAATTGCTCAGCTCTTAGGAATGTGGACGGTGACCAAAGTGGTATTCTTCTAGCTACGCATATTTGAATGCAGAGTTTTTATCCATCCTCGTCACGTCGTGCCCTTCAGGGGCTGGTAACCACAAGTGCAAGGCAGTTTTAAAGCGTGGAAATCAGATGGAAATTTGCACATTCCAAAGACAATTCTTGGTTTTGCTTTTTCCTTTAATGGGACAGGTGTTTTGCTGTAGTTCGTGAGTGAGGAGAAACCTACAGTCCTATGGACTTCGTTTGTTAATAAAGACAACAAGACGCCTAGAGCTTTCTTAGTCTTGTTGTCTATCTAATAAAGTTCTCGTGGAGTCTAAATAATTCGAATATTCAACATGTAAAAGCAGACAGTGACATTTGGCATTATGGTTTTGTCAGTGTGATTTAGCGGGTCTGGAATGATTAAGTTTCTCCTGTTCTTCTTGGTGTGCATAAACCACGATAATATATTGTTCGCAGGTTTTGGGGGCAGGCCGACACCCAGAAAACACCAGCTGTTTTTAAATTTGATTTAAAACGCATATTTTGTTAATAGCTCTGGTAAAGACGTGAGGGATGCAGATACACGAAAACCATTGGACACAGTCCTACCTCGTACCACCGACCACTCCTCGAAAAACTGTCAAGTCCGTTCTTTCCAGAGTGTTAAGACAAAATTCCCAAAATTGTCTTCTTTTGCTTGTAAACACAAAGAATTAATTAAGAATTCTCGACGGGTGGGATGCGTAGGAAGGCAGCGATGCTGGCTTCCCCGAACCAGTTTGCAGGGAGAGGAAGGAAGCGGCTCAATTCCACTATTTTTGTATGTTAATTTTCCCTCTCCTTTTTCAAGTTTAGCACTCTGCTGCCAAGAGTCGCTCAGCGACCATCTGTCAGGAGTAGAAAACTTTGGGTTCCTTGCAGTTCAATTCCTTTCTGTGTGTTTCTCTTTGGTAACATGTCGGGTGGGGGAGGGCACGGAGCCCAAAGGGGGCACAACTCTGCGTATGATGATCCAGAAATTGAAGCTGTTCGCAAGCTGTCGAATTACACTATGTGGGTCTTGCCCCTCCACACTCTGTTAGGCGAGAACTGCTGGCCTTTTCCTATCGTTTATCTCCAGCAGCAAAAGACCTGAATGAAGTAGATGGCGTGTATATCTATCTTTTTGTGGTTTAGGAGCGAATGGATGAGGAAGCTAGGGGAAGCTGAAGTGTATGAGGGAGATTTGCATCACTTGATATTGAATTTTCTTACCATCAACGGCCTCGCAGAGCCCGCAGAGGAGTTCACAAGAGAAGCTCAAGTCGAGCGTAAGACGCCTGGGAACCGCATTTGCTTTTAATTTTCACATATCTTTAAGTGCTAGCTGTAATGATATGGCCCCTTCACCTGCCTACTAGATATTTCAAAATATTTTCGTGCTGCTGTAGCTGCTGCTGTTGCTGATTGTGTTGCAATTTTGATGCAGCTCAGATGCCGCTGCATTCCATAATCTGCAGAGCGAAGATCCGGGACGCGATTTTATCGGGCCGGACGGAGGAAGCTATTCGGGAGATAGTTCGCATCGACATCAACGTGCGTCTTTACCCTTTGCTTCTTTGATATACTTATTAAACTTAATGCAACAAGCAGATTGTTGCAAATTAGCAACAGGACTTTCATTTTTATGTGTGTAGTTTTATTCTATAGATTCTGAATATGGATGCCGAAGTCACCTTCCTGCTCCACAAACAGCAGCTGCTGCAGCTGATAGAGGCGGTGCGAGACAGCACACACAATCACAATTCAACCCTCGAAATCTCTCTTTGTTAATTTTGGGGACACGAGTGTATCAGAGGCTGCTGAGCTCCCTTTGGGTTGAACGGATGCAGGGAGACACTGGCGCGGCCATCGATTTTGCGCAGCAAAAGCTCGCCCCATGTGTGAAAGAGCGTGTAGGCCAATTAATCAAATTATTAACAGCAAAAACCCTAGCAGCACCAGCAGCAGCGCATGGGTTCTGGTGAAGTGCTTGTTTCTGCGCCTGCTCCTGCAGCCGCATCTGCTACCGCAATTGGAAGAGGCGATGGCCCTCTTGGCTTTTAACGACCTCAGCGTACGAATAGTTAACAGGCTATTTTTTTCTTGCTCATAATTTCTATCCGTTCCTACAGCACATGATATACTTGATTTTCGTGGCGCGGAAGCAGCAGCAATAACAACAGAAACAGCCAAGAGCTGCTGCATAAGGCGCAGCAGCTGCTGCATTGAGGGTGTTTTGTGCGTTCTGCTTCAGTGCCCAGAAGCGAAAAGGCTTTTGGGGGGGCTGGAGCAGAGGGAGGAAACGGCGAGACGCATTGATGAAGCAATTCTTGACTTGTACAGAATCGAACAAGGCAAGTGCTGCTGCATTGTGGCTTAGAGTGTAGTGCGTACTTCTCCTAAAAAACAGCATGTTCTCTGCCGAGAAAAATTGCTATTCCCTGCTTGTTTTGTCTGCCGCCTTTACTCCTCTTTTATGATGCACTCAAAGGTTTAAAGTTAAGATTGTATCTCTACTATTAAGACTATATCTCTACTGTTAGTCTTGAACTTGTGTTATTTCGTGGGGGGACATTATGGGCACAGAGTCGGCTCTGGAGCTTCTGGTGAAGAACGTTCTGTTCAGCCAGGGATGCCTCCAAAACGCCGTGAGCCTCTTGCATTTTTGCTTTATCTCTCTCCTTAAAGCTGTATATTTTTGCGCCTTTTATTGCACTTTTATTTTCAAAGTCGTCCCTTGTTTTGTTTTTCTTCTAAGTGTTTTTGCACTGGCACGTTGGATCGATTATGGTGTTCTTCCGTCCATGGTAGGGCCAACGTCACAAGAGACGTGGGTCCCCTCTTCTTTTCGAATTATATTTACTTTATTTTGATTATAAATATGATCCTTTTGCATGCAGCAACGATCACTTTGTCCTGTAATAGTGGATATAGTCAGAGGCACTCTTGGAAGGGCCCTCGTGCCACCTCCGGGCAGACCAGCCCGTGGAGATAAGGGGACTGACAGCTCGAACGGAGGACAAGGGGGAGAAGAGAGGAGCTTGCAGCTGGACATAGATCCTTTGCAGCAGCAAGAAGAGCAGCAGGAAGGAGCCGTTAACCGCCAAGGCCAAGCAGCAGGAACGAGCCCGGCATCGGGGACAGCTTCTCGTAGAGCACAAGAGAGAGAGCAATCACGAGACTTTGGCAGGAGACGCAGACCTGGAGGGGCCCTTCCCTAAAAGGATCCACCTTGCGCTTTTCTGTTTTGAAAGGTCAAAATTTTCTTTGGTGTGCTAGTTGCTCGAAGAATAGCGTTTCAAGTTGGAGCTGCTTGGCTAAACTATTTCTCTTATAAATTTCCACAATTCTTACAACTGGCTGTAAGCTTGATGGCCAGAAGGCTGCAATCATTAAATGCTATTTATTTATTAAGTAACTGATGGGAACATCAGGACGCTACTATTTTGTTTTTCTATAAGAGTCCTCACCACTGGTCCTCACCACACTCCCATGTGCAGCTGTCAGTTGCTCAGTTGCATAGTCAAACATCCGTGAAATACTTACTTAAATAAAAGATATTTTTGCTGAACGCAATTAAAAACCATATTTTGAAACTTTCTTCGTCAGTCTTTTAAAAGGGGAAACCAAAAACATCTCTGTCGAAGAACATCTCTGTCGCCCCACACGATGTGTGCGAGGACCAGATAGCACAACGAAGTCCTTATACGAATCATGTCTTTTCCAAGTAGGAAGTAAACAAAACAAAACTTAACTTCTGCCTTTCCAATTACAAAGAAAAAGCAAAATAAAACGATAAGCCAATGAGCCAATGAGGAAACTAATTGGCCAAATTGGGTACCTTGGCATGTGCCCGCAGGGATGACCATGATTGGCGGTCGAAGGAAATGTGCTTGGCAAGTTCATAAACACAGATGCGTTTAAATCCATGAAATGCAAATAATAATTTTAATAAGATTGATGTTTAAGCTCCTTTTTGTTTTATAGCTTTTTAAAGAGACTTAGGGCAGTTGGGTCACTTCACGTAGCAACTGTGTAGCACCCCTTTTCATCTCTTCGTCTGGCATCACGAAATGGAAAATGCAGTGACGCGAGTTGGATGGGAGGAATCATCTTATATATGGGAGATCAGAGATTTTATGGACCTGCGAGAAATGGCAAAAGAAGACCGTCTGTTTGAACCCCTCAATTCCCCTCAACATTTCCAAGGTTTTAACGAAAACATAAACCGCCAAATTTAAAACATCCCAGACACCACATGCCCAATCCTCTTTGTATCTTGCTTATCTTGGGGCTAGACGTCCGCTGTCCCTCTGTTCCAACTCTTAGATCCGCATTGGTGGTGGTTTCTGTGTTGTGTGTGCTCAGCTTCTTGTTCTGCAAGCAGGTTGGAGAGTCCTGTGTTTAAGTGTTTCTCTCTTTGGTTGTTCCCTAACGGCCAGGAGCAGCATGAGTCTGTTGGACTTATCGACCTCGCAATTATGTTTAGGGGAAAGAGAGGCTCTGTCAGAGCAAAGTGGAGTGCCTGCTTTCTTGACGCAAAAGGAGAACTGAGTGTGGCCACTGCCCTTAACTTCCCACGTCTCCCCTTTAACTCATCGTAGAAGCTCAATGAATTATGAGGCGTAGTGCTCATGTGCATATAGATATGTTTTGTAGTAGACTCACTCAATCCAACTTTCTGCAACCTCACCTTAGTTTTACTAGCACCCATGAAAGCTAACAATTCAGCACAAGTTTCCTGCCAATGGGCTTATTCTTCTGATCAGTTCCTCGCACTCGCCTGGCCGATCCCCTGAAAAAATATTTACCTGGAGGCGACGGTCGCCGGTTCTCCTACGCACCTTCACCAGATACTTTGGAATCTTGGCTTTCAAATGGAGCACTTCGAGTTTACTGTCAGGCATTTATTGCACTAGATTGCAAATCGGTATCTATGCCGCACACCCGTAAGCCTTTGAACGAACAAGCTGTATGATGCTTTACATGCGGGTGGTGTGGGTTTGGACGGGCTTGAGATGTAGGATTGAAGGTTGTGTGTTTTCAGCCTTTGCCTTGCGTAAGTCAGTGCGCATGCACGACCTACTAAATATATTACACAATCAGCGAGCACAAACCTTTTCGTAGGGAAGGCTCCGTTGACATTATTGTTTTGTCTGCAGCGATTAATGTCCCAGCTCCAGCTGAGCGATTGAAGGGGGATGTTGTTCAGTACGCTCTTCAGTCCGAATCGCACGACGTTCGCGTCTGGTGCTGCAATTCAGCTACGAATTGCTGCCGCTTCCTACTGGCCGCTCGATCTGCAGTACGTAATAACATCAGCACAAAAACCACATTGTTTAGGGAGATTACAAGCCATCAAAAGGTATTCCAGAGTTGAATAACACGAAATTCTTATGGAAACCGCAGCCAGCACAACGCACTATGACTTACCTGCTGAGTAACAGAATTCGGTCATCAATAACTAACTCCGGTTGATATATACGTGTGCTGATATCATCTGGCTGATATATACGTGTGCTGATATCATCATCATTCACGTGCAACGTGTTTTAAAATACGACTGATCTTAGGTGCTACGTAAAATGCTAAATGGGCCGTTTCGCGAGGCGGAAGCTGCGGATATCCACCTTACGGATATTTGTCCGTATGCCGCTCATCAAATGTTAATTTTCATCCACACAGACAAGTGTGAAATATTCGAAGAGCTGAAGCCGACGTGCACATATGAAGAGAAGAAGCAACGGCGAGAGGCCTTGATGGCTCTCATATCAGCAGCAGATAAATACGACGTGCAGGTACGAAAGCAGCTGAAAGAAACTTGAGCACCGTCGTTAATACTGTAAAGACTATAATTCCGAAGCTGATTAGTTTGAGTATGAGACGGCGCGCAAAAAGCTTCCCTTGAAAGCGGCATGTGTGTGTGCTCTTAGGTGAGGGAGGCACAGCTATGCAGGAGGAATGGGAAACACGACATCAGTGCAGCTGCACATCAAATGGATACTACCGCTCGCACTCCCGTGGTTGTGCCTCGGTTTGGTGTTAGGGATTGAAAGAAGAATGCGAGCAGCGGCTGGCCACCTTGCTTGACGAGGAGTCGGTGCTCGATGTTTTGCTGTTTGCCGAGTCGCGAAATTTTACACGCCTTTTACACGCAGGTACTCCAGAAAGAATCAGAATCGTGTAAACTTACGTTATAAAACAACGCGGGAATCGACTGGTGCTCGCCTAAACCGAGTTCATGGTAGACTCGTTGCTTGCTTGTGCACAGCCTCTAGGAAAATCGCGGTTACACGACTTGCTTGGAAAGGCTTGCATATATATAGAGAGAATGATAGAGAAAGAGGCTTTCCTGATTGACATTGCCGCCGTTGCACGTACGACTCAGGACAAAAGCTTTTGCAAGGAATGCCTGCTCTGAAGCTGTGGACTACGTGGCGAAACCGCTTGGCTCGACTCCACAGCCAAGCTGCGCCATGCCAAACCCACGAAAAGGCGGGCAGCTGCACTTTCTGGGACAACAACAACCGAGCGGAGACCTTGCCGGTTTGCGCTGCAGCAGCAGTGTCCTAGCTTGGCAATCCCAAAAGCGGCACCAATAATTGCTCGATTCCTTTCGAAGTAGATAGCTAAGCTGCTCGGCATGACTTAGATATCTTTTGCTTCTAGGTGTAGCCGAGCAATCGTCTTCCATCTTCTTTAGGGAATGTCCAGATAGGAATTTGCAAACTTTCCAACAAGTCATCTGTTTGACGATTGGTAAACGCTTTGGAGTGGGAAGAGCCTCGGGTCTTCCGCGGTGAAGGCCTTGAAGGTATGCTTGTCAATCAAAAACAAGTACACAGCCAAAAGCCCAGTGACGGCAACACAGAGGAGCCAGAAACCCCGGAGGCCTAAAGGAAACGCATATAAGCGGGTCTTGCATTAAAAGCACAGTAGCTTTTGCCGCACCATATGCTGTGTAGATTGGCAACCCAACGAGCTGCGAGGCGCCAGCATCTAGAAAGAATAGGCTGGCGTTGAGGCCGAGCACAGAGCCAATCTCTTGTCGGTGCACCAGCTTCGTCATTTGGGAAGTACAACAGATATACCTGCATAATGTGGTCATGAAACAACCGTTGGCCGAATAGCAGACATCTCAACTCATTTAACTAAGAATATTCTGTACTGTAAGTAAATGTAAATAAAGCAAGAAAAGCTCCGCTCAGAAAGATAAACGAACATCATTTGAGGTAGATGAGTATGGCAGCCGCAGCCTGCTAGAGCAGGAGGAACACAACTTACAGAAGTGCGCCGCCGCAAACTTGAATAAGAGAGTGAAAAATTTTTTGGAAGCGTTGAAGCGGTGATGCTTACGTGGATGCAAGAGAAGAATCAATGTCTCCGGTAGCGGTAAGTCTGGGAAGAGGAAGAGACTACGAGGCCAGGAAATGCTGCGATTGCATAGCAGAGAGATTGCTGCGGTGATGCTTACAGTATGAAACCCGCAAGAGAGATCGGGCAGGAGTATTTGATGCAGGAACGGTCCCCTAATGAAAATAAAAATTACACAGAAAAAGCGCTCAAAGCCGTATGACACCACAAGGTTTTAAACTAACAATGAGGTAATTTACGTTCTGCCTACCGAAACGCGTTGCCAGCAGAGGGGCCAGGATGCCTGTGTACGTTTGTTAAGGTCAAACACGTCCTTCGAGGGGCTGCCGGTGGGTGAGTTACCTTCGGCAGCTAAAGATCAAATGCTGGACATACCAAACAATCTGTTGTCACTGAAGAGTATTCCATACCGATCATACTTGCGCCAATGAGCGTGACTATTATGTTGCTTTGAGAAGGCTGAAAGGAAATATGCACTTCCCCCAACACGCCAATTCTTTCTATCTTACAGTGAGACCTGAAATAAACGGAAAGTGCCTTACACCACGTTCTTGCTATTGAACAACACATTGACCTACGATAGAGATTCACAGCTATGGGAGTAAAAGAATAACGCGCCATCAGAATCCTGCGAGAAGTGCGTTGAAAGACTGCAGATAAACCATCAATATTACTTGCAAGCCGTCTCACGGGAAAAGGCCGACAACCATAACGAGGCATTTGGAACTGCAATTAGCCGCGACGTTCCCAAACCGTTGGATCTCGGATTTCAGTGAATCCAGGCCTGCAGCATCAGCACGCATAAGAAATAAACTCGCAAGGTTGTCGACGGATAACGTAAAATAACCTCACTCAAGTCTGGAAATACATGGTGCACATGGAATAGTTCATTAAATTCGTCTGAAAAAGCTCTACATTGACAATGAATGGAGAGGCGTGGGTGAACCCCAACGTGAAGGAAATAGCAAGAGAAAGATATTGGAAAAGGGTGCCGTCAGTTGCGTTTCTTACCAAGGAGGAAGGCGAGGAAACATCCGCAAAGCTGAAGTGCAGAGGCAACAATGAGGGTTCCTCTCGGCCCTACGTTGTTGGCCATAGCAGCGCCAATTACACCTCCAGCTACCAGCCCGACGCCATAGGAAAGGTTGAGATAGGCTAGGTGTGCTGTCCGGTTCTGCTCTGATGTTTCAAGAGCCACGACCATCATCGCAGCTTGGGTTCCGTGAATCATGATCCCCGGAAGTTGGCTGAGAAAAAGAGCGGGAAGGCTCGAAGCAACTGCCATCTGTAGAACACGTTGCAGCTACAAAACGGCGGGGATTGGATATGCCTCGTCTGCATACCATGATGTACATAAGGGAACAAGATGACATAGCCAATACAAATCTGCCATGCACAAACGGTCAATGTATAGTGAACGTAGTGTGATGGCGTTGAACTGGATGCTACCGCATCTTACGCGTTTCGTGAACCCAATCCGTCACTGAGGCGGCCAAACAATGGTGCTCCAGCAAACTGGCAAATGGAGAACATGCCTAGCGAGGACTAAAAGGTGAGGATGAGTCGGCAGGGGGGGCGGGCTCACCTAGTATCCATCCGTTTGTCTGTGAAACATGTCAAAGTATCAGAGCTACTGAGCCACACAACATTTTTTACCTGAACAGGCTGTTGCAGCTCCATAACAATATAGGGGAGGAGTGCAATCTGGCGGGCATCTAATTCTACATTGTGGTGGTAACCTAGTAAGTGCTGATCTGACCTGCATGGTGAACCCTCCTGCGTAAATTGCCAGAAGACAGTGGCAAATGCCCAAGGGGCTTCGCGCGAAATCTTTGCATGATACTATCACAAATTCGGTATTTTGTTTGACACTTGTGCTGGCGGATCGTAGGGGTGCTGACATGTCCATAGCTCCCAATACGTGCTCAAAAGCAAGCCAGTTTTGTTAGCTGCTGTTCGGAACTATGGCTTTGGCAAGTATGCAAAATGATCTCTATGTAAAAATTACTGGGACTTTGTCTCCAGCTTCAAGAGTTCGGCGTCCAAAGAAAAAAGGCTGCGCCAGCCTGATGAAAAATGCTTCCACTGGGGTGTCTAGGCACTCCTGACGTAGCATGTTCATGCCTCAACCAAAGGTCGTTCACGTTCAAAAGAGACATTAAGCTCTTCGTACCGCGGATTCTTTCCAAGACTAACGGGGTAATCAAGAACTCCTGGAAATTCATCATCTACGCCGTCCATAGCATGAAGTAAAGACTCTGCTGCCGTCTCTTTTGGGGCGCAACAACGTATTTTTGTGTCTGCACGTAACATACAAGAGCACACAAACACGAACAATCAAGGACGAGAAGCTACATGTTTCCGGGTTAAAACGGAAACAGCTCAGCAGGAAGGCAAGCAGCGTGCTGCACAGCATGAATTTGTTGAGTGGTGCGAGAGATGTAGCGAACGAAGGATTTTAGCTTTACCAAGCGCATGCCTGAAATGACGCTGCCCTGGCATGCCGCTCAAAACGCCAAGGACTGGCTTTAGCAGAACAAATGAACTTTTTGATTTTCTCGAGTTTCGGTCATACTGCTCAAGATAGTCAATGTATGCCTGGGAAAGAACAACATCAAACCATGCGACTGCAGAATCCTTGAGGAATTAGTTCTTAAAAACACAGTAATAGTGGAGCAAAGCCGAACAAAGACATACCAACAGGAGACTTCGCCTGCACTGTGAACTCTCGGGATTGGTTCTTGCTCCTGCTCGGAACTCAAGCCGACACCAAGGCCTAACAGATTATGAAAGCGCTGTTAGGTTACAATAATCATGTATTACCTTGCTGCTAACGCAAGCATAAAACAGGAAGGTGCCATATAACACACCATAAATAAGCGTATCCGCCTGTGCGAGACAGCATGGGTCGTTCATTGCTGCCCTGCCGATCATAACGCCATGAACGCCTCGCAAGCTGTTGTCAACCTGCTCCTCCAAAAGTGAAGTTTCGATTGTTTCTGTTCCGTCTGATTCACCCTCCCTCCACTGCCCTCGCAGCAACAGCTGAGCCTGCTCAAGACTCGTGATCCCCCCATTTAGGGAAAAGCGGAGATTGGGGAAGGCATCGCGGAGCTCGAAAACCCTGCAGAGCGATGGGCAATACAACGCGGCTCATTGCCAGTGGAATGAGTAAAATTGCTTCAATGGCAAAATTCCCTGGACGACGCCGTTAACGAAAGGAAATGCACAGCGACAAACATACCTGTTGTAAAGCAACGGTGGAATAGAGCGGTTTTTCTTGGGATCCACTCCCTGCAGTTTTGCAAAAAGGTACCTTCTGCCTACCAATGGCTTGATAAGGCACACAGTGGAGTTTTGAATTTGGCTAGATTCGTCGGCCGGAGTGAAAGGGGTGGATACCTGAAGCCATGCCTTCCTCGCATGCACGATGAAATGCTCACACCCTCCTTGTGCTACCGTCTGGAAACCAAAAAGGCGACAGTCAAATATTCTTGATAATCAGGATCCAGCAACAATCTTACAACAGGAAAGAAGCACTGCGTTAACAACCTTTGTTTCCCTAGTCGCATTTTGAGCAATTATCAGGCTTATCGAAAGCGAAGCGTGGTCTACCTCTACAAATTGGCGAGTGAATTCTGGAGCATCCAAGTTGTCAACTCCAAGGCGGCACTTGACGGTAACGGGGATTTGTACCCGCCTTTTCGTGTGGTATACAATGTCTCGCACCATTTCCGGGCTTCGCATGAGTGCCGCCCCAAAGCAACCTGCATTAAGAAGATAGTATTCACAGTAACTGTATATATCCAGATATAGGCTTATATATTATCGTATTTCACATGTATAAAGGTATATATATGTATGTGGAGGCTGCAAAGAACAAAATGCTTACCCTTAGAAACCACGCGACAGCTGGGGCACCCCACATTCAGATTAATCTCATCATACCCCGCTCTCTCTGCCCACGTCGCAGCCTCGGCAACGGTCTCAGGCTTGGAACCGCCTAATTACCACAATATTACCAGCATAAAACACGCTAAAACGTATGGAAAATGCTGCCTTACGTGCCACCAACCCCATACACACGACAGAAACATAGAAGGCCAAGCGGATGAAGAACTCTACCTAGCTGGCATACGATGGGGTGCTCGATTTCGTCGAAGCCTGTACAAGCCGCCCAGCCACAGAGAACAATATAATCGGTTCTTAACACTCGTCTTCTTCCGCATGCATCTAAGGTGAAAACGAAAATGAAAATAAACAAAAATTAGCTTCTGTGATCCCACCAAGGTGCTCCTCTAGTCGGTGAGTGTTGTGCAAAATGGTGGAATCCACTACCATCTCTGTGTACACCGTGCTCTGCCGCGTAAGCAGCCTTATGAAGTTTCTAAGAGAAAGACAAGCACAATGACAGGGAAAAAGCAAATCGTGCAAAACAAGATCAGAGCCACATTGCCACATACCCAGTCACGCAAATTATTGTCTAAATCAGAGCTGGTTATCTCGGATAGCTATCGCATAGGCGGGTAAAAATGTTGCCCTTCTCTTCACCTGAAATGGGTGTTCGAGACTGCTATCATTGGGGCTATGGCCAGCTGAGGGCAGGAGGAAAGCGGCGTTTCCCCCATTGCATCAGCGGCTCCAGAATGCGAATGAAATTACACTTATTTTCAGTATAAACAGTCTCCCATTATTTGATCGATCCTCGAAACAGTAAAGAGAGTCCTTGTATCTGTATGTAGATCACCGCCTAGCTTCTTTGTTTGCTATGGAGTTTATAAATATACTAAATAACTATTAAATATCTGGTGATTTTAAAAGCCTTTCAATGGACGAAGACAATCGAAGATGAGGTTGGGGGCCCCTAATCTCCCAGGACCGCAGAGTTCGAGGCGGTTCATTGAAGGCTGTGGGGCCCACTTGAACGGAATCCTGGATGGCTTTTTCTCTATAAATTACAAATTCTTTACTTTAAGTGATAAACTCTTTGTCTTTATTTGCAAGTTGGTGTTACCTCTTTACTTTTGGTCTCGTCTTGAAGCGACCTTTGGTAGGACTGTCAGCTGCAGACCACAATCCTAGCGACAGAAGGCTATAGTTACGTTCTTTATCTGCTAGTTCTGTTGCTTTTTCATTGCGTAGCACCGCGGGTTTTAGTATGATGTAGCTAGTTTTTTTGAGAGAGTCTGATGTTTTTGTCCAATGGTGTTATGTGGAGCATGCTGATTTGTATGTTCTGTATTGTAGTGTATGCCTGCTTTCTATGACTTATAGCTGTCCAAATTAATACCTTACGTGACATTTAATTAAAAGGGATATGCCATGTGAGGAGCTACTACTTTGTCCTTCATACTTTGTGCTCAGGTTCTTGCCAATAGCAGAGCATGAAGCAGGCGCAAACGAAAGGCGGAAGAAACGGAAAGACAACAGCGAGGAATAAATGAGCTTAAATTGCGACAGCAGTAGACAGAGCGGTACATTTTAAAAGAAACTAAGTCGCACGACTTGAATAATTGAATACTTAGCTGAATTTTATCTCATGGGAAGGCTAACTCCACCTGGCCCACAATCCCTCGCCGCTTGGTTGTTCCGAGTCAGGTGTGGCTTGACAGATGATGGCATTGAGGGGAGGCACGTATTCGAAGACTGATTATTTTGAAAGAATGGTGACGCGTTAATTATGGCTTCTAGCCAGGGGGCTTATTACAAACATTACGCTCAGCAAGCGATAAATATGTTTTATGCTCTTTTAAAGTAAACGCCTCATCCTGTCCGATATATATATATATATATATTCTTTTTGCTTCGGAGAAAACGTTGTATACTTTGTAAATAAGTTACATGGCAAACGTTTCATGCATTTAGAGGCAGTGCTAAGGCCCAGCAAGATCGCAGCAGCTAATCAGTGGATCCGACACCTCATTCTTAAAAAGAAAGCGGCCTAAAAAGTCAATTTGCCCGCACAAGCAAATAAAACTGATGGAAGTAAGCAGAAATTAACCTGATTTGTCGAGTGATAACTTACAGAAACGGATTATCGGCATGAGGCCTAAGCTATTTATTCGCAGACGCGAGGCCCCAACACCCTGCAAAATTCCATGAGCAGCAAACCCGCGTAGTTGTGCTCCAACTGGGGTTCCCTGCATGAGTCTGCTGGCTGTGTGCTTGGAGACAGCCCTTTACCTTCTTTGTTATCTTTGCCATCGGCGTGCTGCCCTTTCTCCTGCCGCTGCATGCGCCGCAACAGCCTGTTTTGCAGGGGGTCCCGGTAGCTGATGTAAAAGCCTTCTAGGGAGGACAGGAGTAACTGCAGCTTCGGATGTTGTTGCAGCAGCAGCAGCATGCAAGTGCGGACAGCAGCAGCCACGCGCGAAGGCCAGTCAGGCCTCTCAAACCGTTGCAGCAAAGGGCAACGCAGCAGCTGCAGCAGCTCGCTGCTGCAGCTGCAGCGCCGTAACCGCTCTTGTATGGGCAGAAGTGAAAACCGCTGTGCATGCAGCAGCTGGAGAGCCGATGGCCAGAGGCACTCTGAAGTCGGGAAGGCCACTGGGGCTCTTCCATCGAGCCTCAATTCCCCAAAAAAAGGAGGTCTCTGGCTAGTTGCTGCCTTTGCCAGGGATCGTGCGACTCCAGCCTTCCCCGCCTTGTTCTTGCAGCTAGCCACTGGAGACGCAAGTAGGAGGCGTCTTCTAAAAGAGCTCCCGCTGGGTTCAACTGGAAGAGGGGTAGGAAATATCTGCTGCTGGCAGCTGCTGCAGAGACCCCAAACACGAAATTCCTCCTCAGAGTAAAGATCTGAAAACGGGCCCACGAGGTTGCTGCAGAGAGAGTTGGTGCACAGGGCACCCGTCAGGGGCGAACCCTCAAGGTGCTGCAGCAGCAGCTCGGTGTCGATACATACTGGCTGCTGCTGCTGCTGCTGCTGCTGCTGCAATTCTGCCACAGCAGATCGCCAAGAGAGGGAAAGCTCATCCAGCTGCTGCAGCAGCACCTGCAGCAGCGTCTCGTCTCCTAGTGGTGCATCCCGCAGCACCTGCAACGCATGCGCTGCTTCTTCACCGTCGCTGTTGGTGCTGCTGCTGTTGGTGCTGCTGCTGCTGCTGCTGCTCCTGCTGCTGCTGCTGAGTCGATGTGGCTTGGCACCAGCACTTGGTGCATGAGGCTTAACGTCTTCTAACTGCGGAGGCGGAGCTGGTGCTGGGGAAGCAGCAGCAGCTGCTGCTGCAGCAGGATGGAATTGAAGACGGAGCAGAAGATCTCCCTGCTGCAGTTGCTGCTGCTGCCTGCTGCCTCCCAGGCTGCTGCGCCATTTCAATGGTGCCTTGTGCTCCCATGGGGTCGTGAATGCTGGCAGTGGCAACATGGCCTCTCCTAAGAAGCAACGGCTGCTCGCAGTGTTGCTGCTGCTGCTGCTGCAATTGCAAGCCCAGAGTTGTGCATGCAGGGCAGCACGAGCAGCAACAGCAGCAGCAGCTGAGGGCCAGTGCAGAGGGAACACGAAGGTGTCTCCCCAGACACCCTCGGCAGAGAGAGGCGTTTCCCGCTCCTCCCATTTCCCCGGACCTGTGGCGCAGCGAAGAACCACTTGCAGCTTGCTGCCAAACCGCAGCATCAGCAGCTGCTGCTGCTGCTGCTGCTCTGGGAGCACCAAGGTGGCCTTAAGAACAGCAGATTCGAGATGGCCCGAGAAGGCCTCAGAGAAGGGGCCTGTCTTTGTTTCCGTCTCTGCTGCTGCTGCTGCTGCTGCTGCTGCTTCCTGGAAAGCCAATTCGCGCTGCTCCCAACTAGAACATCGGAGTGTCCCCGTCTGCAGCAACTTCTCCTGCTGTGGTTGCTGCTGGTAATCATGCGACTTGAGGTAGCTGCAAAGACCCTGGAGCACCAAATGCCTCAGCTGCTGATCCTCATTAGTGGCGACTTCTCTGTAGGGATATTTGTGCTGTTTCACGGCGGTAACTAACTGCTGCATGGTTTGTTGCTGCTGCTGTTCAAGTCGCTGCAGCAGCTTTTCCTGCTGCTGCTGCTGCTGGAGCTGCTGCTGCTGCTGATGTCGCATCTTCTCCTGCTGCTTCTGCTGCTCTACCAGCTGCTGCAACAGCTTCTCCTGCTGCTGCTGCTGCTGCTGCTCAGAAGAAGAGCGACGAGCAGCTGCCTTGCCTTCAAGTGTTCTTTGGAGTTGCTGCTGCAGCTGCTGCTGCAGCTGCTGCTGCTGCTCCTTGAGTTGCTGCTGCAGTTGTTTCTGCATAGTTTGCTGCTGCTGCTGCAGTTGCTGCTCATGCTGCTGCTGCAGGCCTTGCAGTGCAGCACGGACCTCACGTAATTCTTTTTGTAGGCTTTTTTGTGTGTCTCCGCTTTGCTCTGCAATGCGCTTGGTCTCTGCCTCTAATTGCTGCCTTTGTTGCTCCAGCTGCTGCATCTGGGTTGCTGTTTGCGTCTTCAAGGCACTGAGTAGCTGCTCGTGTCTCTCCCTCTCTTGCTGCAGTAGCAGCGCTTCTGGCCTTGCTTGAGCGCGCTGCTGCTTGCTGATTCCTTCCGGTACACCAGCAGCAGCAGCAGCAGCATCAGCAGCGGCAGCAGCCCGTTCTTCCTCGTGCTGCTGGCGCACGCGGTTAAGGTTTTCTTGGTACTCCTGCAGCGCCTCCTGCTTGGCCCTAGCCTCCTCTTCCGCCTCCTTACAAAGAGCGACAGTGCGCTGCCTCTGCAGGCCAGCAGCTCCCTCTGCTGTATCTGTGAAATGAATTTTCTGCGTCTTCATGCGGCTCTCTGCATGCCTTAACGGCCCCCCCTCTTTGGCCACAACAGAAGGCCTCACAGAAGGCGCTCTGCGTGGCAGTCGCTCTTTAAGTGTTTTCGCTATTCTCTTGGCTGCTGCGGCTTCTGCAAATGTATTTGCTGCAGCTCTTCCATTCGCCTCTTTCTCCTTCTGCTGCTGTTGCTGCTGCTGCTGCTGCTGCGCTTTTCTTTGTGGGAGATGACGATTCCTCGGAGAGAAGCTTTGCTCCCATTGTTCTTCCTTCTTCTTCTGCAGCTCGGCCTCCCTCCGTCCCATCAGCGCGTGAGGCCTTCCGGCTGCGGGGGGCCTTGGGGGCCTTGGGGGGCCCCCGCCTTGCCTAGGATGCCTGGTTGCGTACTTATCTCTACAACGTTGACCGCAAAAATCAGCAAATTTGCCATCCCATTGGAGCCAAGCATCGCCGCCGCAATTCTTACAACGCGGGCGACCAACTCGAGGGTCAAACGACTCGCCAGGGTCATCTTCCTGCAGAAGGAATTTGAAAAGACCCTCCATGGCGGCTCAACTGCTGCCTTTCTGCTTCTCTCCCTAAGCGCGCTGCCGATGCGCTTTGGGCCAGAGCACGAATTTTTTCTTGCGCTGATTTTTCTGCCATTGCCGCCGCTCCCTCAGCAGGGATCAGCCAGCTGCTGCCCCTTCCGCTTAGCCAGAAACTCCCTAGTGCAATAATGCCTCTTTGACAGCCTCCCCTCTCCCTCTGCTGTTGGGTTAACGAAGGTTCTTTTGCTGCTTTCGGTTAAAGACCTACAGCTCCAGCGCTGCTTCTCACAGGCTGCTCCTGCATAGGGGGACGCAGATGCAGCTGCAGCAAACAGCTACTACGAGGCTTGGAGCAAAGAGATGGCAGCAAAAAGCCATCCTGCTGCTGCTGCTGCAGCTGCTGCAGCTGCTGTAGCTAGTGCTGCTGCAGCTAGTGCTACTGCTACTGGGCGTTGTTGCTGCTGCTGCTACACGGTGACCAAAAGGTGTAGGTTCACTAAAAATCAAGAAACAGGCTCTTTAATTGCTGCCATGTCTCCCTGTGTCTTGGGCCGAAAGAGCACTGCGAAGGAAGACCCCATGAGCCTTGGGGTCTCAAGTCGATGCTCTGCCCTAATTTGGTTTGCTGCTGACAGGTGCGGGCGCTGCTCTGCTGGCCTAGCAATTAAAAATCAACATTAAATAAAAAGAGGGGCACAATAAGTAAATACAAACCTCTTGTCGCCAGTGCTGCTGATAACCAAATGTGTGGAGCTGAGCCTTTGTGCAGCGCCTTATAGGAATGGGAGCTGTCTCATCAGCAACAGAGCCAAATAACCACCTCAATTGACAAAACAATAACTGTCTCCATTAGCTGTTGCGCTGCTGCTGCAGTTCCAACAGCAGCAGGGGCTTTTGATGTTGGTTCTCTGTGGACGAGATCCTTCGGGGCCGCCAGCAGGCAGGAGTAGCAGCGGCACCAACAGCAGTAGCAGCAGCAGCCTTCATCAGAACGCGGCATTGTAATAACCTACGTTCAGTTTTTGTTTATTTTGTTCTTCTTCTTCTGCTACAGTTCTTTTCCTTCTTTTTCTGAGTTTCCCCACGCTCGATTTTGCTAGAGGTGAATCGCAGCGTATAAAGAAATTCCTTGGCTCCTTTTCAATCCTTCCTTCGCAGCAGTAGCAGCAGCAGCAGCAGCAGAATTAGCAGCAGCAATTACAGACTAACAGCCTGTACACAGCTGCGCAGCAGCAGCAACGGCAGCAACAGCAGCAGCTCCGACGGGCACCTCCAGATGCCTCTGGAGCAACATCAGTTGAAGTGTCTGCGCAGCAGCAGCAGCAGGACAGCAAGAGCAGCATTAGCACCAGCAGCAACAACCTTCGCAGCAGCAGCACTACCGCCAGCTGCAGCAGCACAATCAGCAGTAGCGGCAGGCGTAAGCTTTCTGGCTGCGGTGTCTTTGAGAGGCTCCACAACTGCACAGCGAAGCGTATTCTCCCTCTGTCTTTGTTTTGCTGCAGCAGCAGCTTCTGCGGCATCGCTGCTGCTGCAGCAGCAGCACCACGCCTGGCTCAGCAGCAGCAGCAGCAGAGTTATTGCTGGCAGAGACGGACTTTCTATGTCTGTGAGGTGTACGTCCACCTCACGTCGTGCAGCACCGCTAAAGCAGCAGCAGAATAGTTTTCATGAGAAGCAGCAAATTTGTGGCGACGTGATGTGTCCTCTTTGCTCTCTTAATCCCCAAAGGGATGCCTTACCCCGAGAAGCAGCAGCAGCAGCAGCAGCAGCAAGCGGGGAAGAAGCAGAAGTCTCAGCAGCAACAGACACGAAGTTTGTGGAGCTGGACAAAGAGTCATTTTCGAAGGAAGAAGAAGTGACCTTCCTCAGAGTGCCGCTGCCACGCATACAAGAACTATCAAAAGCTCTCAGGGAGTAAGCGGGCTGCTGCTGTTACTGCTCCTGCTGCTGCTGCTGCTACTGCTGTTGCTGTTGCTGCAGGTCACTAGGCGAGACTGGCGCGCGCAGTGCCTGTATAGCTTAACGCCTCTAGTGCTGCTGCTGCTGCTGCTTCTTCAGGCATCTCTTTAAGCGGAGAAACTTGAGGCCCATTATCCCCGACGCAGAAGAACCGCATCACGGACAGCAGCAGCAGCAGCAGAAAGAAAAAGAAGCAGCACCCGTCGGGAAACGGAAGACGGAGGGATTCAAGCGTTTGCTGCTGGACCCCTCGATAGGACCGGGTCAGCAGCAAACGCAGCAGCAAGCGCAGCAGCAAACGCAGCAGCAAACACAGCAGCAGCAGCAGCAGCAGCAGCAAGTGCAGTATTTGGTGCGCTGTGTGTGTATCAGGGTTAGAAGGATTGCCCGAGGCCCTGAAGAGTTTGGTGTCTGATGCGCGGCTGCAGGTGGGGAGACACCTCGTGCATTTAGGCTACGAGAATCTTTCTGTCGGTGAGCTGCTGGCTGTCTCCTGCTGCAGTCTCTTTTCTCCCTAAGTCCACAGCTTGCATCTGCTACTGCCTTTGCTGTTTTTCCTTTAATGCTTTCTGCTGGCATTCACCTGGCTGACTGAAAGCCCCGTTGGCGCGCATTCAGGGGGAGCTAGCCGTCTCTGTTAGCAGAGGAGGTAGCAGGAGCTGCTGCTGAAACCACTATCTGAGCAGCAGCAACAGCAGCAGCAGCAGCAGCAGCAGAAGCGAGAGGGTGAGGATGCACTCCGTTTTTGCATTTGCCTGAAAGTTGTGCTTTGTCCGTTCTTTCAGTGGAGTGTCTCTCCGCGTTGCTGCCCGGAGACATTGAGGCTCCTCACCGTTTTGAGTGTGTCGGTCACATCGCCCACGTCAATCTCCCCGCTCCTCTCCTCAAGTACAAATATGCAATTGGTCAAGTTCTGTTAGACGTGAGCATCTCCTCCTTCTGCCCCGGCTGGCCGCTGGGCTCTGCGGGATGCGATGTATTTCCAGCAGCCGCAGCTACCTTCAGCGAGCCCCTCTGCTGCTGCTGCTGCACTGCTTGAGTTGTTTTGTGTGGGGGAATCCGTGCCTGTTTTGTTGCTGCTGCCGCTTTTAGAGTGTAGCAGTTTGCTGTTGCTGCTGCTGTTTCACGTTGAGTGCTGCTGGTGGTGGTGCTGCTGCTACTGCGAATGCAGAAGCACCCTCAGTTGCGGACGGTGGTGCTGAAGACGGGGATAGGAGAAAAGTGGAGAGAACTTCAGTTTGAGCTCGTTGCGGGAGAGGCGGACTACATTGCGAAAGTCGTGAGGGCAACAACAGCAAACTAACAACGAAAAGGTTCAGATAAATGCCGCCAGCGTGCTGAAAGGTTGCGGCAAGAGCCCAAGAGGCGCTGCACAGAGCGGGCTGCTAGGGAATATTCGCCGTTCGCCCTTACGCGCTTCTTGCTGCGATGCTGCAGAAAGAGAGCGATTTGATCTTTGAGGTTAATTATGCCAAAGCCTTTTGGAACTCCCGGTAATGACTGCCGTGCTACTGCCAGTGTTGCGTTTTGTGGTGTATCTTCACCTCCTGCTGCTGCTGTGCTGCCTGTGTCAGTATTGCGTTTTGTGGTGTATCTACACCTCCGACTGGTGCGTCTGCTGCTGCTGCGGATGTGGGTGGCTCACCGCTAAGGGGCATGGCGGCGTTGTGGTGGTTTTGCTCAGACTCTCCTGCGAGCGGCAGCGCATCACCGCTGCCATCCCGAGCGACGCAGTTGTCTGTGAGCTGCTTGGATCTGCTGCAGGTTTGCTGCAGCAGGTTCGGTTTGTTTGGCGTTGTATAGTGCACTTCCGTCTTTGCGGCGTGGCATGCGGCAGTCGTCTCTGCCCTTTACAAGTCAGCAAGTGTACCTCTTCTTTTGTTTTGTGTATCTTTTTTTGTCTTGTGGCTTCTTTTGTTTTGTGTTGCTTCTGATTTTTTGTGTCTTTTTTTGTGTTGTGTCTTCTTCTTGCGGCAGTGGATGCATTCGCTGGAGTGGGAGCTTTTGCTGTTTTCTTGGCTCGCAAGGGTTGTGTCGTTGCAGCAAATGACGGAAATCCTGCGTCTGCAGCCAACATGCAGACAAATATAAAGAAAAATGGAGTGAGCAGGGATCCGTTGCTTTTCTTCATTCTTTTTGTCCTGCTGCTGCTGCTGCTGACGCCTGCTGCTGCCGCTGCTGCTGCCGACGCCTTCTAGCTGCTCGCACCCGGGACAGCAAAGCCCATATTGCTGCGGCGGTTCCTCCAGTCTGTCTCCTGACTTGTGCTTCGCTGATGGTGGTGGTGGTGCTGGTGCTGCTGCAGGTGGATGAACTAGTCGAGGTGCACAATGAAGACGCTCGGGATTTCCTCCGGGCTGCCGTGAAGCCCGAGTCTATTGCTGCTCTGCTGCAGAAGCGCATGCAGCACACTAGACCCTTGGCAGTGACACAAGCTGCAGCAAATGGTGCTTCTATTGCTGCTCACCAGAAAGCAACGTGGGAAGAAATGCAAAGCCTTGTGGATGTGCATGTGCTGATGAACCTCCCTGAACAGGCAATCGAATTCCTCGGTCGGTCTCGAATTTCGCGCCCTTCTCCCAAGTTTTGAAATTGCCGCCAGTGTATGCAGTAGCTACTTTGTACATGTACATATATATATATATATATATATATATATATATATATATTATATGATT
>NPHX01000307.1:96166-118001 GCA_002271815.1 Eimeria falciformis
TATGATTATTGACGTTGCTGGAGTGAGCGAATACGCTCACAGACATATAGAGATGCAATTCCGTAGGCTACGCTTTTGCATTGGTTTTTGTATTGCACTCCAGATGTATTTTCTGACATCATTAAGGACGCAGACGGGGATGTACATACACCCGAACCACAGCAGAAGAGACACCGCGCGGAGGAGGCCCCCAGCAGCACAGATGGAGATACAGCAGGATCAAAATTAACTCCGAAGGTGGGACGCTGCCGCATTCACTGCTACGCCTTCTGCAGAGACCCAAAACCAGAAAAGGAACTGAAAGTAAGTCAATGCCGCCGACGTTGTACACGTGTGCATGCAGGCGTCTATGTAGCCATGCTTTTGTGCTGTATATTCAGCGTTAATGATGCATACGAATCGCTCTGTCTAATGGTATTCTCATTACATTTTCCATCAACACGTGGCTCTGTTTCTCGTTTGCAGCCCCGCGTTAAAGCGGCTCTGGGGCGGTGGCCTGAACCCGTCGAAATACAGGAGGTTTGTTCGCTGCCTTCTATACCACCCCTTTCACATGCATGCATGCACTACTTCCCGGAAACGGTTTATTAGCATTTTATGGTAATTATTCTGTTATGTCCAGACAGTGCAGTTCACCAGTCTTTTCTCATGGGTAACAAGGCACAGTATGACGGATGGTTGGGCTGCTACTTTGTTGCCGCATGCGGGGCTTTTTGTGCCGTTTGCACTGCAGGTGAGAGACGTAGCTCCCCACAAGCGCATGTATTGCCTCACATTTGATTTACCACTTTCATTCTCGGGGGCGAAAACCAAAAATGCTCAGGAAACAGCAAGTGGCACCGCTATAAAGACATAGGAAGCTCCCGCAGCCCCTCTTGTTGAGAGCATAAGCAACTTGAAGGGTTATTTGCATGCAACTGGTAGTGCATGCACGCATGCAACCGGTAGTGCACGCATGCATGCAACCGGAATTGCATGCATACAACCGGTAGTGCAGTGCATGCATGCATACAATTGGTAGTGCATGCATGCATGCAACTGATAGTGCATGCATGCGTGCCTGTACAGCCCTCGGGGCAGCCTTCAAAAAGGTAGCGAGCGAGACAGCGGCAGCTCGAGCAGCATGCATTATGCTGCAGCCGCAACTGCTGTCTCTTAACTTTGCATATGTTTTCGGATCCCAGGAAACAAGCAGAGCCAAAAGGAGGGAGGAGAAATGGCGGCACTATCCTCGCATGTCTCCTCTGATGATTAGCATACAATTTGTGTATTTGCCAACTTAAACAACTAGCACTTTTGTTACTTCGTGACACCCGGGGACTACAGAAAGAAACAGCAGGAATGAAATGTAGACAGGCAGTGATAAAAACAGCCGCTGCGTGCAGACACGCGCACTGCACGTACACCTCCGACACCCCAACAAGTTGGGATGTTCAAATTCCCTTTGGGACCCGCCGAGAATCGCCAAGAAAGAAAAGTATGTAAAAGTGAATTTTTTCCTTTCCCAAATATTTTGAATCTCCAGCGGGAAAGAGAAACATGCAGGATTGATTTAAACGCCCTTTCCTCCTTTTCCCTTGGAGAAGAAGCCAAAGATAGAGTGCATGCTCCAAGCGGCTCCTCGCAGCCGCATGCATGCAGCCAACGCAATCCGTAGAGACCAGAAAGCAGCTAAGTTGCCCAGATGCAGGGGACCACAGTCTCGATGATGCACTGCGCTGCACTGTGCAGAGGCTGGCAATCTGCACAGGCCTTAAGCACGGCGAGCCCGTCTTCTTTTAGCAGCGCGTTGCAGCAGCGAATCATCACAGAGACATGCGCTGGCTTGTTGCCTTTAAAGGTGCTATCTATATCTAAAAACAGCTGCTGCAGCTGCTGCAGAATTTGCTGCTGCTCCTCCATTCGAGCGGAATCTATCTCCCTGTGTTTCTTGTCTTTGCCCGTCTTTTTGCCCTTCCCCGTCGTTGCCTGTGCTGCTGCGGTGTCTCCTGTTCCTGCATCTTTCGGGGCTTCTGCTGCTGCGTCTCCGCCGTCTGGTGCTACTTCTTGTTCGGACTCGTTGGCGCTGCTGCTGCAGAAAGCCCTGCTAGCATCTGTGATTGCATGCAGCCGCTGAAAGAGAGAAGCGCATCTCGTCTCTAGCTGCTGCTGCTGCCGCTGCACCTCAGCTGAGGGTTTTGCTGTGGCCTGCGCTGCTTCGATCGCCTTGGCTCTTTCTGTTCCAAAGGCAGCAAAAAACATTCCAAAAGAAACATGAGCAGACAATGAATGATCCAATTCTCCGCATGCGGCCAAGCCTAAACAAAGACGCTTTTCATGGCGATGTCTTTGCAGTGCAAATTGTAATTGAGACTTTCCTTATGCCACGCAAATTAAAACTTGGGAAAAGATTAGCTCACCAACTTCTTCCTTTGAAGGCCAGAGGCGAAGCTCCTCCTCGTCGCTAGTCTCATCCACAGCCTCGAGGTAAGCAGCCAAGTGGTGAGCTCCTTTGTTGCTGCTGCTGTTGACGGGCGAAGGAGAAGAAAGGCATTGCTGCTCATACACCCGCCGATGCCGCAAGTCCGCAGCTGCAGCACCGGGCTTCCTGTATGTTGGTGTGTCTGCTTGGTAGCAGCCATTCTCATCCTGGTCCAACTGCTGCTGCTGCCGTTTCTGCTTCTGGAAGACGCAGCGCAGCTGATCGTGCAGCGACTGTATGTACACCTTGCATACAGTGAGTGCAACGACGAAAACAACGGCAATCGAAAGCCCAATGGCAAGAAAGACAAAGAAAGCGCTTTTCTGCTGTTCCCGCTGCTGTTGCTCGTGCTGCTGCAGCTTCTCCTCCAATAATGCAGTGTATTCCTCCAGGGCGCGTATGGCCTTCGCCTCTCCCCCCTCTTCAGCGGGAGCACACATTGTACCCCCTAAGTCTGCCGTGCATGCAGCTTTAGCTGCTGATCCTGCTGTTGTCGCTGGTGTGAGGGAGGAGGAGAATGAGGCGGCAGTTAAAAGGAAGGGGAGAAACAATAGGGAGGAACGGGGGTACGCCATCTTCAGAATACTCCGAGGCTTGCTTTTGTTTTTGCTGTTGATGGTATTTTCGTGCAGCAAGAAATGTGACTTTCGTTCTGCATTCCCAATATGTGAGATTGTGGGAAAGACACGAAGGGAACCCTCGTATCTTCTTTCCTGACTTTCTATGTCGTCTTGCCTGTGGCGTTGGACCTTGGGCATAAGAGTACATACAGCTGAAGCACGCGCCTTTCCGTGCATGCAAAAGACCAAACTTTCACTTATTGATAGTAGAGGAGCCCAAATGCGTATGTAGCAGGAGCAGTAGCAGCAGCAGCAAGAGCAGCAAATGCAGCACCTTTGGCTTCAACACATGGGCCCCTATCACTAGCTCCAAAAATTCTGCATTCCAAATACTGTACATACAGTTAAATTTTAAAAGGGAATATATGCATATATGCGCATGCACAACATTCTTTGTTCGTCTTTTCCATGTGCGCCACTATCCTGCCCTGCCAGCCTGAGAATCTTAATTAAAACATTCTAGAAAAAGGTTTTGCAGCAGGCTAAACAAAGTGTAAGCAATAGCCAGCCAACATCTTAGTGATTACTCTATCTGCACATTCTATTTGCAAGTTAGGCACGATTGGATAGACCACCACGAGATATCGTCTGGGGTGTACGAATGCGCTGCGGCCTGAACTCCGCCTGGGCCTTCAAGGGTTCTTGAAGGCCCAGCCTCAGATTGGTTTTTAAGTTTTTGTGTCACTTGGATAAAATCGGCGACGGTGGATTGCGTTAAGGATCGGCGTGGTTTCCAGCTTGTCCCTTCCAACGCGATTATGCGAATGTTCGGTTTTGCAGTGTTTGCCTGTCTGTTATAACTCAGAATTGCCCTAATTAAGGTACTCAGCCATATCTAGGTAAAATGGTTGGCCTGTGTATATGCGGAGCGGTTTGCCACTTCCTCGGATTGTGCATTTGCACGTTTGTTTTCCCAACGCGCAGCTATCAGCCAACCTCTCCGCTACCCCCCAAAATCGCGGCGGTTGTCCGTAGGTATCTTTGTGGGGTAAGGAGGGTTAGGGTGCACGTCTCTCCAGGGTGTCTCTGGGCACCCCTAGAGAGCGCCAACCGCCAACAAGAATCTCTGTTTACAGGCCTCACTTAAAAGAAATCGTACAGAGAAAACGGGCAACACCCTCTCCAACCTCGTACTTTTCAGCAGGTCCCTCTAGCTCAGGAAATGTCGAGAGAACTAGAGCCATCCAATCCACATCTGCAGATAGCTGGGATTTACACCCTCAAAGGCTACTTTGCTGCGCTCTGTGCTGCTGCGAACACCTGAGCCTTACTCAACTTTGCGAGGAGAGAAGAAAAACAAACAGGAAAACAAACATCACTCAAGTCAACCCACAGTCCTCCAGAGGGAACGCCTCCCAGCTAACTACAGCTACTCCGATCTTTACAGACGGGCGGCCCATCCGATCAAAAACGCTTCTGAAAATAAATTCAACAAGTTAAAAAAACTCCGGGGAAAGCTTTTATCCTTTTCCCAGGTTTTTGCATATGCTGTTACGGGCAGATGGCCTTTAAGGGTTTCTGTTGGGCTCTGCTTTTTCTATGTTTATCTTGTTGCTGCCCTCACATTCGCTCTGTCTCCCTCTTTGGTTGTATCTGCGAAGTCGTCCTCCCTCTGCCTCTCTTGCCCTCTCAGTCTTTCTCTCTTTCTGCCGATGGCTCTGTGCGTGTTTCTCCTGCTGCTTTTCTGCGTCTTCGTCTCTTTTTTCTCTTTTCCTGTGTCTCTCTTGCTGTATCTGCGTCTCTCTGTGTCTTGCTGTCTCTGTTCCTCTATTTTTCTGCCTGTGTCTGTCTCTCAATGCCTGTGTTGGCTGTCTCGTTTGTCACTTGGAGTCTTTCCCCGTGTGGGGGTGGCTTCATCCCTCGTCACTCCCTCTAAACCTTTCTCTATCTTTATCTCCCGCTTTGCCATTCTGTCTCTCTCTTCCTGTCTGTGTGTTTATATTTCAACTATAGGGGCCACATGAACACAGAATCATCAATAAAAACTGCAAGAAAAGAGCGAATAAATAAATAAATTAAAAAGAAGTATGTATATGTACATGCAAACCTATAATGGTGAATGGTATATTTTGTCTGCACGGAATTGGAGCGTTTGAGTGGTCGCTGCATTTCACACTAGAGAAGGAGTTTCGGTTGTCTCTTTTTTCCGCAGGCCACTCGCCTTTCGCTTCTTCTCCATCTTCCTGTGAGCTCCTTCTCGCTCTCAGTTGCTGCTGCTTCTGTTGCTGTTGGTACTACTTATACTGCTGCTCCTACTGCTGCTGTTGGAACTACTGCTGTTTCTGCTGCTGCTGCTGCTGCTGCTGGATTATTAGTGTGTCTGTATGTGGGACAGGGCGTTTTAACGCCTGTCGTTTACTATTCTCTCTTGAGGGGAGCCCTTGGGTTTGTTGCACATTCGGCAGGTTTTTTTGTCTTTTTTTTGACCCTCGGACATTGTAGCAGCTAGCTAACTGTTATTGCTGCAGAAAGTGTTGTTACTACAGACAGCTAGCTAGCTGCTATTGCTGCTGCAGCAGGGAGCTGCTGCTGCTGGCGCTGCAGTTAGAGGTATTCTCGTTGGGCGTGCTGCGGAGACCCCCAAACAGAAACTTCGAGCTCTGCTGCAGGAGCGTGTCATGGCAGCAACAAAAAGAGAAGCAAACTGGCTAGCGCGTGTCTTTTTGTTTGCGGGTTTGGATTTTGGGTTTTAAGAGAATGGGATTGTCTGCACAGCGCTAAGGGAAGCTTGCTTAGCCACATGTGTACCTTTATTCGTGGATGTCTATAGAGATGTGGACAGGTGTGTACTTTTATGTCACAGATGTCTGCATACACACACATGGCTGTAGATGTCGCTGTATTAAATACGTCTGGGTTAAATGTATATATTTGTGTAAATGTACACCAACATATACAGATGTCTGTTCGCTGTGGTGTTGATAATAGCTTTAGTTGCTCGTACGGAATGCGGTTTGCTCTCAGTGGCACTAAGCAAAGGAGGATATGCGAAAATCGCTTGCTTTTGGGCTTTGCATGCAAGCGTCTAACCGAAAGGAATGAGGAAAGGTGCTCGCTTCAAAACCCTCTGCTGCTGCACCTGCTGCTGCTGCGGGCTGTCTGTGTGAGCTACAGTAGCGATGCAAAGATCGCTATAGACTTGAATAGCCATTATTTCTGCGTTGTCTGTTTTTGTTTTCTGTTACTCGTGCTGTGCTGCTCTCTCGGATTCAAGAACAGCCTTATGAGCAACACGGCCAATCAGTGCACTTGCAGAGAAAAAAAGAGACCAGAAGTAAATAAACAGAAGGAAATGCCACATCTGTGTGTAGAGACATACACCTGGAACTGCATGCACAACACTTTCGGGGAAATAAGAAAGCTCGCTAACTTCTTCCGACCTTAAAGCAAATGAAAACGCAAAACACACTATATGCGCTGGCTCAGAAATATTGAAAGGCATCCCAGCAACTGAAATCGACCGAAAACAGCTATGCTCGAAGAAGCCAGACGACAGAACAAGGCCACGCTCATCAAGGCAAAGAACACAACGGGCTTAACCATTGAACCCTAAAAATTTAGAGTACAGGATTTGGTACTCCAGCATCAATGAGGCAGGCAAAAAGGACGACCGCGTAACTGGCGAGAGCAGCTTTGTGGTTGTCTTTCATGACTTTCCGTAGCGTTGCTAAAAGTGCCGAAGCGCCCATGCAGTTAGCCTCCTGCAACTGCACAGCAAGCACCCTGCCAAAAACGCACCTGCGAAAGCAGGGGAGAAACAGTCCGATATATCAACAAGTGCACGCACTTACAGACAACCGAAAAACAAAAAAAAACGTAGACAAAGTAATTGATTACTTTATTAATTAATTGCCTTTTGGCGATACACTGGACGAGCCACTTTGAAGGGCTCCGATTTTCTCAGTTTCCCAGCAAATGGAGTTGTTTTTTGGTGTCCACTTCTGTTTCAACTCACGCTTTTATTCCAGAGAGGAATCCTTCGAGCTTGTTTACCCTGTGGAGCTAAATTCTTTTGGTCCTTTAGCATAGACTGCAAAAGCTGCACCGCCTTTGCAATGCCGCTGCTGGTGGTGGAAAATCCGAAGGCAACCGCTGCTCCATAACACACATGGCAATTAAAACTGCTACGTAAAAGCTATAGTACCCGCAGGAACAGACACAGTCAACAAAACCTAAACCCTAAACACTTAAACACTAAACCCTTGACAATAAATCCTAACCTCTAAACCGTAAACCTTACACTGCAAACCATAAACCCTAAACCCTAAACCGTTATCCCTAAGCCCTACAGCTGAAACTCTGAAGCCCAAGCACTGAACGCTAAGCAGCTGTAAAGCTTGAAAGTGTACCAAGCGTAGTTTGTTGTTGTTGGAGTAAAGCTTCTTGATGTTTTTAGGGTGCAGGAGGGCTAAGCAGATGAAGCTACCGTATAAGCGTGTAAAGCGAACACGCTTTAAAGATGTAAAACGCAAAATGTTTACAAAAGAAAACATAACAGTTATGCTGTTCGTGCCATAGGAATACCTGCAGCGGGTAAATCTAACCCTTGTCGGCAATGGTGCACACGTCGCCCACAAAAAATTCCCCAGGCCACTAACTCGCATTCTTTTCCCAGCAGTAAACACCTGAACAAGAAATTCATGCGAATTACGACGAACACGTTTATAATACACCTTTGATGTCAGCAGCAAGCAACTCGAATACCCACACACGGAGCCTGTGTCTGGGGAAACAATGTCTTTTGCATGACGCGTAGACTTCCCACTAGATGTTTGCAGTACCACGTGAGTCACAGATACAAGGATTAGGCATGCCACAAACAACGATGGAATTCCTTTAGTGCTATCTGAAACCCCATCGCTAAAACGTATCTTTAAGTGGCGCCATCTCTGGAGAAGCTCTAAAACGGCAATTGTAACCAGTCCTATTAACAGATAGATAGCCCAAGAAATGCCACGAAAGAAGAAATATGCAACAATCCTAGGACATGCCACTTACGAGTCATCCCACCAGCATTCAGACGAACACGGTTGAACATCATTGCACAGTGCCAAGCTTATGCGCCCCACCTCTCGGCTGGCTCGCCCGTTACAAGCAAAGCGCAATTTCTCTCTTTATACCAAAAAGGCCAAGCAATGCGCAAAAGCGCGAATGCCGCCTCTACGCATTTCAAGAAACCACAGGGAATCTCCCTGAAAGTGACTGCTTGCCCAACACCCTTGCGTTGCCAAACCCATTTCCTGGCATTTATAAACGCAACGGCTCAAAATGAAATACGGAAAAAACAAATTGCACAAATATGCCTTTGCGGCCAGGGATGTGAAGTGCCGCGGTGCAAAGCTTAAGCGACTTAACTGTTCACTGGTTCTTTTGCCATGAAGAATCATTGATTTCTCTTCTTTTGCCAAAGCAACTGCACAAGACCCCCAAACCTGAATGATGTCTTTATGTATTTCAGTAGGCGCCTGGAAACATTCTTGAATGTAACTGCTCGTCCAATACCCTTGTGCCAGCCACTTCGTAGAATCCATAAACAAAAAGAACTGGCCTACGGGCCAAACGCAAGCCGAAAAATATGCTTTCTTGTGTCAATCTGTAATTCCATTGGCGGACAATGTCTGCCATTGACGGAGCTCGGCACTACCATATGTTCTTGTACGTCCAAGCGCGACGCTTTTATCTCCCTGCAGCCGCCTTCAGGTATCCATCTCCAGATATGCACATTCTAAACAACAACAAACGTTACGCGTTAAGGAACACATCGTTCCACGAGTGCGGTATACCGCCATGTTTGTTCTCGTGGCGGTAGTCGGAATCTGCTGGGACCCGTCTATACTAAACTAAACAACATAGGGCAATGAGCAAGATCGCGTCTCATGCTTGTGTGCTCTATTGACCACTAGAAGCTGCAGGATAGAGTATGAAAACCATCTCCTTACGGAATGTCTGGGTTGGGTGAAATCCCACTAAAATAAAACTATCGTGGTGCCGACACAGAAGCATGCCCAAAGCATTACTATGCTTGAGCCCCCTAGCCGTCTTCTGGTTCGTCCGCTTCAAGCAGAGCGCGATTGTTCTCCTTACACTGGGAAAACAGTGTAATGCGCAAGATCCCAAATTCTGTCTGGGTAGGGGAGACATCGCGTTTTTAGATTATTTGTTGGTTTACAGCCCCCACGCAGAAAGTCAGGCGCAGCTTGTAGAAAAGGTAACGGGGATCGTTTAGCCAAATGAAATGTATCCCAAGTGCAGTTTAGGGGCGGCGGCTTTAGGCTACTTAGGCTATAGAGTCGGTCCAAAGGATATTACGCCAAGCTCTTAAAAAGTGAAGCCTATCAAGATATAGCAGGAAAAGCTGGAGAATGACACGATACAACAGCATTAGTCAGTTATAACTAGGTGCAGGCTGCGCAAGTTGGGGAGACAGACTCCCACACCAACGCCAATACGCCTCCAGTCTCTCACGCCAAGTTATGTCAAGAAGACAGAGTGATGAAAATATCCACGAGCAAAAAACTAGTTTCGTTAAGATGTCGACAAGTAATATATGCTACGACATTGTGACCTCTGGTCGTGCAAAACTAGTTCTCGATATGGGCCACATGACACCTTCTCCAGCGCATCATTAAATATAACAGCGCCGGTCAATCCCTTTTCCAAAATGTTATTTTTATAAGTCAAGTCAACCATGTGGCTGTACGCAGCACAGTTCTTGGAAAGCTAGCAAAAGCAAACAATAAGAAGAGGGTGTACGCAAAACTTGTGACAAGCGCTTCATAACTACTAGAAGATCTTGCATGCTGTGCAGCGGGAAACCAACGGGCGCAACGTATTTCAATTAGCTTTGCTTTTATATCAGTATGCTGTTAACTTTTTCAGCCAAAGCAGCTGTACAATCTTTGTTTTCCTGTAATGTATAGATTACCATTTTCAGGAATGAAGATTCGTGCTTTTTAAGACTGTTGGGTTCCATAGGGTGGATCTGTGCTTCAACTTTCACAGCAGAAACAGGTTTAATGTTTTTATATCAACAGTTTTATTTTGCATAGTAAGCGAAAAACGGTTGACACGCTCGACCACTGAAGAGACTCCCAGGACATCACATTACTCAGCATCAATCGCTTTTCTTGAAAGACGCATCCAACCGAGTTTCTCCCGTCTTCGGCGGTAAGGTGCTTTTAGCACTGCTGCATTTTGCTTCCAGATAGAATTCGTTCATATGTTCGCCAAGGCCAAGCAGCACCCATAGCATCAGAGAACCATCGATTGTTACAATGGCAAGTGAGGAGGAGCAGACTACCAGCGGCTTTGATGGACATATAGGATCGGAATTGAACGAAATGAGCAGAAAGGCGAACACGATAACGCAGAGTGAGATGGTATCTTCCGTAGGGGTTGACGGGGATGGGGATACCCACAGCCTGCAGCCACAGGAAAGCAAACAAATCGAGAGAAATCCTAAAGGAGCAAGTGGACTGGGGAAGAAGTTTGCAGTTGGGATAGCATTTTCTCTTTTTTTTCTGCTTGTGGCACGAGCTTCCATGCTATGGAAGCTTAGCCCAACCCTCATTCCCAAAGTGGAAAAACCTCTACCCTCCAAGGATATCCCAATAGAACCTGTTGAACCCCAAGGTGAAGACAAAAGGGGAACAGAAGCAAGTGGCGGTGGAGATGGCGAAGAAGAAGAAACCCCTCAAGAGGTCCCAACTCCCGAAGGCATAGCCGTTAGTGGGGAGGGAGAGGGCGAAGAAGAAGAAGCCCCTCAAGAGGTCCCAACTCCCGAAGGCCCAAGCGAAGGCTTGGAAGAAGGTTTGCCGAGCGAAGAAGTCGTCCCACAAGAACCAGTTCCTCTTGAAGAACCAAGCCCTGAAGAAGAGGAACCTTTGTCCGAGGCCAGTGATGAAGAGGAAGGTGTACCTACAACGCCAATTGATGGAGGCTACAAGGCGCCGAGTTGCCTTTCGGAAGATGTGAGAACGCTGAGTACCTAGCGTATTTAGGAAAGCCCTATTTTTAATTGAAAGTAATAGTCTGGGTCCGAATTTCTGGCGTGCTTACGTGCAACTCTCATTTGCCTTCCTGCCTTTTCGGCCTTGTCGTGGTCTGTTTCTTTTGTGCTCAGCTGGCGATGTTCATGTTCGAGCGGTTAGTCGTATTTGAAGGTGAGTATGCCGCTGCTAGCATGGAAACACGCGGATATGCAAGTCATATTCCTTGCCCAGTAATACAGACGGCCCTTGCTGGATTCCTTGAACGATGCTACGCGGCTCTTGTCTTGTGCGTCTTTGGGTGTTTCCGTCGTTCTCAGGAGCAATGCAGATTCGTAAACCCATCTCAAAAGGCGAAGGTCAGCAGGCAACTCATTATGTAACATTTCTAATTTCTGCGGAGCCGGTGCGCTATTTACCACTCCAGCAAAGCTAAGCTTATCGACGTTTCGTGGAGGAAGAGAGCCATTCCTTGCCATCCGTAGACACTTTCGAAGAAATTGGGTCAGCAGGAATACCAGGAGTTGTTTTTATAAACAGCCTGTGCGTGTATACAGGCAGTCCAAATGAGTGCGGCGGCGGTGGTTGAATCAGGCGAAGAGGAATTTCGGGTATGCCTTGAAAGAGGAAACACTTGCGTGGCGTTGCACCGAAGTCTTTGCTTTGAAATGAACATAGGTGGAATGACGTGCTTTTCCGCTATGGTGCTGCTTCAAATTTTGAACCTATCTAGATATAGACATTTGATGTGCTGTGCAGATGGAGCTAGTTGGGTCACTAGTGCAACCGGTTGAGAGTGCCATGGAAACACTGTTGAGGGAAGAGGTTTTGGGTGAGTCAAGAAATCAGTCTGGGGCTGTCACAAATTCTTGCTACTTTCAGCAGCTTTGGCAGAGAGGGGGCATCCATCTCTGGCAGGCAACTGTTGTCGGTTGGTTGTAGCTGAAATGGAGTAGTATTCCCCATGCTGCATGCCATTCTAGCAGCTGGGCAGCACTAGCTTTCGCAGGCTGAAAAGGAAACAGACAACAGATCTTCCTGAGGAATATGCAGTATGATCGGAAATTCGGAATGATTGTCGCGTTTCATGGACCCACCACGGAATCTGAGGGAAAGAAGCGTGGCTGTATTTTTTTCATTACAGATCCAAGTGTCAATCCCATCATACAGTACAGTTCGCCTGGTTATGGAACAATACGTGTTCAGCGTGAGCCAACCTTTTTTCTTAATGCGCCGGGGAACAAATTTGTGCCAGATGCAACGTCCCGAGCCATTTTGACAAAAGATGCTTCGTATTCAAGTGCTTGACACGTCGATGTGTGCCCCCGGCAGTTCACTAACTTTGAGACTGGGCGTGCAATTGTCCTGTTTCGTCACCTTTTAGGCGTTCAGGATAAGCAGTATAGCGCGATTCACGACGTCCGGGAAAGCGACAGGGAACGTCCGTCGCGGCCGCTGCGCACGGAGATGACTATCGATAGCTCAGTATGTGACATCTGCATTGCGTGCACAAGGTGCTCACTCTCTTCATCCACGAAGGCAATTGCGTTTTCGACGCACAACTGAAAATTAGGGTTGAAATAGTGTGATGTGCACGCCGCAGGAAAGAGCAGCGGAGGAGATTGAAGCCGTTTTACAAACTGGAAGAGGTAAGAGATGGCGTCATCGCATATGTGAGGACCCCTGCTTTGTGAGAGGCGTATTATGAACCGTTCAACAGAGCTGAATCTGCAAGGCTTTACAGCTGTTGAAGCACATGAAGTTCCATTGTACCCGAATTGTGTCTTGCGAACAGGCGTGATCGTTTTGCACTACCCCAGAGTCGATATTGTTGCCTGTATTTGTCAACCAGTGAGCTTCTATCTTTCCTCCTTTATTATGAGCGTGGAGAACAAATAGCACTAGTATGTGCGGATAAGATTTTCTCAAATATCCTGGAAGATGTGCTTGCGGGGGTCGTGATTCAGACCCAGGCAGGGGACGCCATTCAAATTTTGGGACCTGAATTCCCCGTAAGTGTCATGAGGTGCAGCACACTCGTTGAGGAGGGTGCTGGCTTTGGCAGGAGGGTGCATGCAGAGAGCAAAGGGCAAATATTCAGCAGATTAGCTGCTCTGGCTGTGCCTCCAGCATTCCGCTAATGCGAAATATCTGGAAGATTTGCATGGAGACTTCTGCCTCGAACACACAGGGTTTGCACTTTCCACAGATTGTGATGTTGTCCAACGCGCTCAGAATATAGACGATTTCCGGATGGATCTTGAAGAACTTATAAACGTTGGGGTGAACGAAGACCCAGATGATCTCCGTAAGCGCTCTTCTGCAAGCACCTGGTTGTATGCTCGTACCACACGCTTGCGTGCACTACTCCCAAATACCTTTGCGGAATGGGAATAGTGTACAAAGCCTCAACCTCTCTCTACCTCAGTCCCACTGGACAGCTCAGGCACAAGTCAATTTTGGGAATACGTCGTAGTGACTGCATGCGTTGGGAGCGTTTTCTGCAGCGGTAGCAGCAACACTCCGCCTTACTCCTGGACCAGGAGTGCCAACAACGACGTTCATTTCAGTCTACTTCATCCCTAACGATCCGAGACCCGATAGTTAAGAAGAAGCGACCAAGGGCGACATGACGCGTCTGTACATCTTTTCAAACCAATTCCCCGAAGCCACTACCGCTATGAATGCATTTGCGTAAGCGGTAGGGCACAACGGCATAGGCCGAAGTCACTCAGAAGGGATGATACGTGACGTGTCGTGTCTGTACATCTTCTCAAACGAATTTCTTGAAGTCCCTATCGCTGCGAAATCTTTTCCGTAAGCGGTGAACAGAGTTTGGCCTTTACCAATCCCAGCTCCACAGCTCGACCATAACTGGAGAATTCCCTCACAACTGGGTCAGCACCCTTCGTGATAATGATGAGCCAGAATCACATTCGCCCCGAGGATTTCGATCTCGTTCATCGTCTTCGCTGAACCCTTACCCCACGCATAGCCAAATTGTTTCAGGCCTTCGTCGAACGTGCAGCAGGACATTGTGAACAAATTGAGCATCAACAGAAGCTCTACGCAGATGCTTGTAGGTGACCTTTGGGGTTCGTTATCGCCGGCAAACTATGGGCATCCACACGCCAGTTTGCACTACGCAGCAGCAATGCATTTTTGCGGCGATTTACTTGGCCATTACCGATTCTTGAACGCATCGGCAAGGCAGCTCATAAACTCGACCTCCCACCATCTATGCATGTTTAACTGGTGTTTCATGTCTTTTTTCTTTTCTGATCGCCAAAGACCCATGGATATATGATTGTCCGTGGTGACTGGGTAAAATCCTGGCCCACGCAGATGGTGGACTCCCTGTTTATGAAATGGAGTACAAAGTATATCAACAGGGAGAAAAACCCCACACGCGATATCTAGCTCAGTGGAAGGGTTTCCCGCCGCAGAACGCACGTCGGAGTCGGCAGCCAAAGCGGCACTGCGCAAGGCCTTTCACGCGCCTCATTGCCTTGAAACTGGGCGGGAGCCCCTCAGTCAAGCCAATCCACACAGCTTCTCTCACGCAGCAGCCTTCTTCGTCGCTAACCTCACCTACTTTGCCACTCGCTTGCAACGCGAGAGGTAGAGGGACGGAAAACAGCAAGCACTCGGTCAGGCGCACCACGTGGACATTCGCCCATCCACCGACTTTCTCTTCACCAGCGTCAAGAATTGAATTCGCAACCATCAAGTCAAGAACTCCAAGACTTTTTTTGCCATCCGGTCGAGGGTGTGACCGTCTAGGCGCATTTTAGTAATGGTAGATCCACCTCATCTCCGTAAAGAAGGTGCTTCCTCAACCACCCACAGAGTTGTGATGAACTATAAGCGTGCTCCTTTGTTTTATATGGCAAAGACTAATGAACAGCGCAATTCAGCCTCTTAGAGCCTTAATAACACGGATATAATATTGCATCAATTAAATAATAGCTGTTTTCTAAGTGTACGGCTTAAATGGCCATCAAAGTAATGGGTCTCACAGGCCTTAACGATCATTAAGGGCTGGCTATATCAGAAGGGGATGTAAAGATATAGGAGGGGTATGTTAAGATATAGGACTGTTTGGCGGTTAATAAATCATTTATGTGGCTTTGGCGTTTTAAGGCCGTTTTACGTGAGAAAGTTTACATGACTGTATTTGGCCTTGTGGTGGAGATGCCCGTTGGCCACTTCGCTTAACATGCAGGGTCTTTAGGTCACCCAAGAAACTTTTTCATATTCAGGTTGAATAACTGAAGTCTATGGCCCTATGCGTGCTTAATAAAACATATTACACGCCCAGAAAGAAGTTTATATTGTTAAGAGCTTTTATAATAAACGGAGCAATTAGGTAGGTGGGTCTGAAGAGATCTTATGTCGAATGAGCATATCGCTTACTAAACCATATACATCCGTGAGAAAAGTCTTCCCTTGTTGAACAATTATCAAAATAATGCTATTTATTTATTAGGTGCTCAATCTTCCTACAACTTAGATACCCTTTTCTGACATGGGCCTTGTTGGTATCCCATAAGTAAGCCTATGAGGCCACAACTTAGTTGGTCATTAGGGCATCGACTTACAAGGCGGCCTTCATTAGATTAATGCTCAAGTGTTATTGAGGTCTTGGGAGGTTTGCCTGGGCTAGTAGAAAACGCCAAACACGATGAGAGTTCTCGACATAGTGTCAGAGGGGCAAATGGGAAGGACCGACATTTAAAAACCAACTAACCTTAAAATGTTATTCCTATTTGTAGTGACGGCCTCTAGGCAGCTGAGAAGGAATGCCGAAAGACTATCACGTGCTTGCGGTTGTTAAGAGGTGAGCTGGTGGGGTTTAGCAGGAAGAAGGCTCTTATATAGGTGCGAGTCTGACGCGCTCTGAGCAAGGGTCACTTTCTTGGATGCACAGGAAGCCAAGAAGCGGGCAACCGCAGCCTGACAACAACGGCCGTTTGAATAAGCAGAGAAGGCATCTGCACGGCCCACAGGAATAGCACTGCACTAAACAGACTGCCGATCGGGTAAGGAGCGAATTGCGCCTAGCCATGAAGGCCTCTCGCGTGTGGCATACGCATGTATCTGTTTGGCTTTGCGGGGCTTTCCTGTCAGCTATAACTTATAATCGCTTTAATTAATGTGCCACCCTATCCACGAGTAAGATGGGTAAGTGTATATGACGAGAAGCAGTAGCCGAGCTCCTTGGTGAACCATGTTGTAGCTGGCTTACGTAGGCCTTTGCTTAAAGGGCAAAGTACTAATACGAAACAATAACCTAAGCATAGTTTGTATTCAAAAGAGTCTCTCCCCTCAGGCTTGCCTCTAAGGCCATATGGGTCTGAGTACAGCCAAGTGGCCAGGCGATGCAAGAAGCAATGTAACGGTCGTGCTGCCAGCCAAGCCGTTATATAAAAAATTCCACTCCCTCTCGGCCTACGTGAACTGAGCAGCAAAGTAAACCTTTGCCTCATCTCTCTCTTGCCTCATTGTTCTGCAATGCGCTCCGCTGCACACGCAGACTTCCCGTTGAAAAGGATAAAAGAGGAAAGGTGCTGCTGTGCACAGGTTATCCAATTGCCTGTTTCGATCTGCCGCTAGCCAGTTCACGCGGCAAGCTCGGAAACCAATCAGCCTACAAGAAATGAGTTTGTAGCTGCTAAGAGGGCCGAGGAAGACTTCGGGGAGCGGTGAGCTGAGGGGGAGATGCCTACGCCTACCCTGCTCTAACAGAAAGTAGAAGAAAGCGTCAGAGGCATTAGAAGAAAGGAGGCACGGCTTCAAAATAAAAAAAGAAACTAGTCACTAAAACAGTGCAGAAACCGCATACTGCTCAGCTAAGGGTAAAACTCGAAAATCGAAGCACATGAGCAGGAGAGCCAAGGTGATACGTCAGTGTCTGCCTTCTCCCTCCCATTGTTTCTGCTGTATCCGCCCTGTATATTTGGTTGTTATTTTTATTAATACGCAATACTAACAGCAACCAAAGGGACAATAGAGGGGAAAGTGGCACATATCAGTCCCCAGGCTACAGCTTGTGGCTGTCGGCATCGATTGCGTTCATGGCTGTTCGTCTGTGCTGATGAGACCTCCAGCCCTAAGCCCTAACATCGTGCTGCTTTGTTTTCTGTCATTGTTGTCTTTTCCATTAAAAGTTCACCCAAACCCTCAACCCCAAACCCTAAACCTTAAACCCGACAGCCTTCAAATGACCCCTTCACCTCTTTAGCTGGACAGCAAGCCAACTAGTGCCGCATCTCCGCTGCAGCCGCAGCACTAAATTCTTTTTCCTTTTCAGGCTTATGGGAGCCTGAAACGATAAATACACAAGAACATTCAGCTGCGGTTGCTGCACCTAAAGCGGGCTCGACGCTCTGCTGCTGCTGTAATGCCTCAGCTCTAAATATTAGCATGTTTCAAAAGTGAGATAAACTGCTGCATCTCGGCGCCTGACTTTTTTGTTTGTCTCCCCCTAAGGAAGTACCCCCTGCAGCTAATAGTCGCTGCCCGCGGCAGTAACAGCAGCAGTTGCAGCAACAGCAGCAGTAACAGCAGCAACAACAGTAGCAGCAACAGCAGCAGGAGCAGCAAGATATCTTCACACGCACCTTCAGGAATCAAAAGCATCTTCCTAAGCCGGCAGCGCTCCCACCTGTTTCTGTCTCCCCTTGGCGCTGCTGCAACTGATGCAGCAGCAGCAGCCTTTCTTTCTTCCTCGTTGATCAGCAATCATTTATTTGCAGAAAGAATGCCAAGCAGACGCACCAGCAGTTGCCACGTTGCGGCGCTTCTGCTGCTCTGCCCCTTGGCGAATCTTCAGCAGCACTGGAGCACCAGCAGCAGCAGCATGCTAGCTGCGGCCATTGAAGAGCTCCCTGCTTCTTTGTTGGCAGCACAGCAGGAGCAGCAGCAGCAGCACTACTGCAACGGGGCGGCAACGGCAGCAGCAGGTGTGGAGCCTCACTGCATTTTCGGCGAGGCGTCAGCAACAGCAGCACCCCTGGATGGTGAGGAGGTGTCTCTGTTAGCAGCAACAATTAGTTTTGGGAGACACCGCGTCCTTGGCGGAGCAGAGGGCGTATGGCAGGAGAAGCTAAGGCCTTATATGCGCAGCATCGACAAGCTAGATGCAGATGGAGACGGATTTCTGTCTCTGAAAGAGACAAAAAAGCTGCTGCTAGCCTCGCAGAAAGACTCCATTGGCCGCCCCCTCACTGCGAATTATCTCAAGAAACTGCTTCATTCCGTTAATGTCCCCATGGCACAGCCGTCGCAGCAGCAGCAGCAGCAAGAAGAGACACTGGGCATTCCGCAGATGCTGCGGCTGCTGCAGCTTGCTGCTGGCGGAGAAACCCTTAGCTCAGGAGCACTCAGCGGCTTGCTAGTAGCAGATTCTGTGTCCTTTTCTGTAGGTGATGATGCTTTGATGTCCGACTTCCAAGAAACGACAGTGGAAGCAGCAGTAGCAGCAGCTGCACTTCGTGCTCGTCTACAGACGCTTGTGGTTGGCTACGCTGAGGAGCTGTCTCTCTTCTTTGGAGATGGGGCAGCCTATCTTGCTGCACTCGCCATCCATGGCGAGCCTATTAGGGACAAACTGCTGAATCAACAGCAACTGGAGCAGCAGCAGCAGGAGCAGCAGCAGCAGGAGCAGCAGCAGGAGCAACAGCAGGAGCAGCAGAAGAAGCAGCAGGTGCGACTGACTGCCTCAATGATCTCCAGCAGAGCTTCCAGTCTCTTGGAACAGCAGGCCCTCGATCTCATTGCTGCTGCAGTCAGAGACATCAGCAGCAGCAGCAGCAGCAGCAGCAGCAGCAGCAAGTATGAGCTGCAAATAGAGGTTGTGGAATCTCTTTTGGTGTCTCTTGTGAGACGCGCTGAGGCCTCCTTTCTCTGGGCTGTTGCGGATGAAGACGGCAGCGGTGCCCTTAACACCAAAGAGTTTCTTTTGGTGCTGCTGCTACAGCAGCTGCACGTACAGCAGCTACTGCATGCAGCAGCAGCTGTTGCAGCAAACAGTCGTCCCAAGCTCAGCGCACTCGACACTCCTTGGTCTTCGAGTGTATCTGCAGCTTGGCTCGAGGCTCCTCCGGTTCAGCAGCAGACTCTGCTGTTTGCCTTCTCCCCGCTCTTTGTTGCAGCAGACAGCGACGGAGACAGCCACATTTCCTTTGAAGAATTTTACGCCTTTTTAGAGAACCAAGATCTTCTCTTCGCAGCAGCAACGCAACTCGCTGCAGCCAGGACAGCAGTGCTGTATCTCTAGTGCAGCTGCTGCTGCTGCAAGTGCTGCTGCTGCTGCAGCACGGGTTGCTGCTGGTACAGCTAGTGTTGCTGCAGCAGCAGCAGCAGCACTTGGAGCAGCAGCAGCAAATCAAGTACCAGCAGCACCTTCAGCATTTCCCGGCTCCCCTGCAAAGAAATTTTCAGCTGCAGACCACCGCAGCAGCAGCAACAGCAACGACACCATTTCGTTGTATTCGTAAAGGAAGCTGCTGCTTTAATATCGCTGCAACCCCGAGGACCACCTGCTGCTCTAAATAGACTTTGCTCCTGCCTTACCACAGCTGGCGCTGCTGCTACTGTTGCTGCGATGTGCAGCTTTTAGCACCTGTGCCTTTGGCAGCATCGACTCGAAAACGCAGGGTATCTCCTTCCACGTTCTTGTTTTAGGTCTTGTCTCCTGTTGCAGCTCTCGCTGATGGTGTGTATTTTGTCTCTGCAACAGCGACAGAGATCTGTTTTTCTGTCTCTGCAACAATGTTGCGGAGACAAACGAGCGACACAAAACGAATCTTTTTACCTCCAGACGAGACACAAACTCCATGATTCTTTTCGAGCCTCAACTTTTTCCTTTTTCTGCTAGTGCTGCACTGGCATGGCACACCGAAAACTGCTCTTGCTGCAGCACCAGCTGCAGCATAGGCTGCCGCTGCAGCAGTCTCTAGCGTCCTACACACAGTTAGGCTTGACGGGGACAGCCAGGCGATGCCACGATGGTATCGAGGAGACACACTTTAGGGTCTCGTGTTTTAGTCTCATTTCGGCCCTCCGTCTCTCTTAAGCTGACTTTGCTTCTTTGTATGTCTCTCTCTCTGTCTCCTTCTCTCTGTCTCTTTCTTTCTGCCTCTGTCGCTTTTTTTGTCTCTGTGTGTCTGCCTCTCTCTCTGTGTGTCTCTATCTCTTTCTCCCTCTCTCTCTGTCTCTATCTGTCTATGCTTCTCTCTCTTTCTGTGCGTGTGTGTGTCTCTATCTGGCTCTCCCTCTCTCTTTGTGTCTATCTGTCTCTATTTCTTTCACTCTCTGTGTGTCTCTATCACTCCCTGCCTCTCCCTCTGTCTGGATTTCTCTCTGTCTGTATCTGTCTCTGGCCATCCCTGTCTGTATCTGCCTCCCTTTCTGTCCCTCTGTGTCTGTACCTATCTTTCTTTCTCATTATGTGTCTATCTCTGTCTGTATCTGTCCTTCTCTCTGTCTGTAGCTGTCTCTCGTTGTGTACCTCTCTTTCCCTCTCTCTTTTCCTCTGTCTGCATCTGTCTCTGTCTGTATATCTCTCTCTCAATGTCTGTGTTTATCTTTTTTCGTGTCTCTGTACGTGTCTTTCCCTCTGCCTGTACGTTTCTCTTTCTCTCTGTAGCTGTCTGTATCTGTCTCTCTCTGCCTGTCTCTGGCTCTCTGTCTTCATTCATCTGTCTCTTTGTATCTATATTAGCACATACTTGCGTCTCATGCTCCCAGTAGTTGCTGCAGCATCTCGCACCTCTGCAGCAACTGCAGTAACAATGGCAGCAGCAGGAACAGCAGCAGCTACTGCTGCTTAGGATTAGAGCAGGCTTGAGCGTCTTTGAGGTCTGCAGGAGCCGCTGCTTTTGCTGCTGTAAAAAGTGCAGCAGCCGCTATTGCTGGTGCTGGTGCTGCTGCAGTAGACAACTTCGCTGCTGTTCGCTTATCTGCCATCTCTGCAGCTGTGCTCCGCCGCTGTGGCACGCTGTATGGTTGTAGCCCTAGCAACAGCAGCAGCAGCGGCCTCTGCCCTCAGAGAATTGCTAGCTCCCTGACATCGTGCGTGACATCTGTGGGCACGTGTTGCAGCAGAGCGAAAAACCACCAAGGATGAGGCCCCACTAAAGGCTCACTGAAAGGAGACAGTCTCCTTAGCGTTTCTATGAGGTCTTCGTCGCTATGGCTAGCAACCAACACAGCAAGAGGCACATACACCCCAGTCCGCTGCTGCAGCTCCTGCTGCAACTGCCTCCACCCTCGCTCCTGCTGCCGCTGCTGCTGCTGCTGCTGCCGCTGCTTGAAGCACCAGAAGGTGGTGGGGCCTCCCGAGACAGCTGCCAATGCTGCTGCAAGGTGTCTCTGCAGCGCAGCAGCGGCATGTCTCCTCCAAATGCCCTTCTTGTGGCCCGTATAGAAGGCGTCAAAAATAAAGAAACCTGCAAATACACTAGGTGGCAGCAGAAGCAGCACGAGCGGCAGCAGCAGCAGAAGCAGCAGCAGCATCAGCGTGACCGTTTGGCTCCGCCAGCAGAAGATGTTGAGGAGTCTCTCTAAGAAGGAGACACTACGCCACACAGCGTCTAGCAGCTTTCCAACTGCTTCTCGAATTTCTCTGTAAGTAGCTAGAAAGTCTATTCCGCTGCCTTTGTTGCCTTTGCTGCTGCTGCTGCTGCTTTTGTTAACGATGTCAGCAGTTGGTTGGTCGTTCGACCCCTCTGCTGCTGCTGCTGCTGCTGCTGCTGCGGCTG
>NPHX01000310.1:0-34338 GCA_002271815.1 Eimeria falciformis
CTCATATTTTCCCCAAGTGCCCCAAATGCTCCCCGACCCATAGCAATAGCATAGGGGGGTATCAAGTGGAACACTACATCAACTCACGCCAGTCTGCACAGGTTACCTCGAGAACCCATTTCCACCAATCAACCCCAGCTGTTGCTGTGGCATTTCTTCCCATCTTTGCATGAACTGTCACACATGCCTTAACAACCAGCATCCATACGCCAACCACCACTTCGCATTCTGTGCCGTCACCGCCCTAATGAATACCTTGGCTGAAATTGATGGAGACTCCCCACTGTCTCAGCCTCATCATATCTACGCCGCCACGCACCAATTGTACAACCTGAAGCATTCCCACAACACACCCCGCAAACCGGACACCCCGACTACTACAGCACGCCATCTCCCTCCCCAACACCTAGTGCCCCGAAGCAGCTCCTAAAATACCGCTAGGTCTTGAACAAAAAACGCACTTTCTGACCTCGGCAAAAAAGCTACATTCACATAGCCCCAAATGCTTGGAATGCCCCTCGATCCATGATACTAGCGTGCATGGGAGCGAAGTGAAACAGCAAACCAAATCACAGCAGTTTGCACAGGTTGCCACAATAACCCATATTTCGCACTCAACACCAGCTATCGCTATGTCTGCAGATGCCAGAGAACGCTCTTGCCATGTTTACCTAAAACGTCACAACAACCAGAACAGCCAGCATCTCTACGCCAACCACCTACTCCTATGCTGTAATAGCTGTCAAGAACACCCTAATTGACGTAGTTCGAGCCTTCCCACCGTTTCAACCTCAGCAAACATAAGCCACCAAGCACAACGTTTCCAAACTAAAACATCCCCACAACAAACCCTACAAAACAAATAACCAGATTACTACGGCAAGCCATATTTGTCTCCAGCATTCTGTACCCCAAAGCAGCTTCTTGAGTGCCTCAACCCCAAAATAGCGCTAGGCCTTCAACAGCAAACGCACTAACTGACCTCAGCAGGAAAACGGCATTCACATAGCTGCAAGTGCCTGGAATGCCGTTCGATACATGAGACTAACGTACATGGGAAGGAAGTGGAACAATAAACCAGCCCCCACCAGTTTGCAAAGGCTACCTCAATAACCCACCTATCCCACGCAACACCGGAAGTGGCTGTGTCTGCAACCGGCATTCTTCGTTCCCTCCACCTCCGCACAAAACATCAACCGAATCACAACAACATGCATTTCTACACCAGCCACCCCTTTGCATCCAATGCCGTCACCACCCCAATCAATACCCTAACTCAACTAGTTCGAACCTCCCCACCGTTTCAGCCTTATAACACACAATCCACAACGCAACCATTCTCCAAACAAAAACATTCTCATAACGTAGCCCTCAACACAAATTCCAAATATTAAGACAAGCCAGTTCCATCTCCAGCAGCTTGTGCCCCGAAGCAGCTCCTCAAGTAACTCACCCCCAAAATAACTCTAGGCCGTCAACAGCAAACTTACTTTCTGAAGTAGGCATAAAGCTACACTCACATAGCTCCAACTGCCTCAAGTGCCGTCCCAATCCATGATACTAGCACAAAGGGAAATAAGTGGAGCAATAAACCAACTCACGCCAACTTCCGCAGGCTACCTAAATAACCCACTTCCACCACTCAACGTCAGCTGTCGCTGTGTCTGTAGACGCCGGTAGCCCCTGTATCGTAACCGCCCCAATGCATAGCCTGCCTCAACTCAATCGAACCTGCAACGGTTTTAACTTCAGCAAACAAAAGCCACCAAGCACCAAATTTCCAAACCAAAACATCCCCATAACAAAAACCCACAAACTAGCCACCCAATCCATTACGGTAATCCTTTTCTTTCTCCACCATCCAGTGCCCCCGAAGCAGCTCCTTATGTACCCCACCCCCAAAATAACTCAATGCCTTCAACAGCAAACGCAGTAGCTAACCTCCGGTAGAAGGTTACATTCATGTAGCTCCAGGGGCCTGTAATGGTATCCGATCCTTGACACCAGAATGGGAACCAAGTGGCACAATTAACCAACTCGCACACCAGTTTATAAAGGTTACCGCAATAACCCGCTTCGCCAACTCAATGCCAGCTGTCGTGGTGTCTGCGAACGGCAGTTTACCGTTCTTCCCACCTCTGCACAAAACACCACATGCATCCTAACAAGAAGCACCTCTACGCCAACCGGCCCGTCTCATTCTGTGCCTTCACCACCGCAATGAATGCCTTAGCTGAAGTCATTCGACCATCCCCGATGGTTCAACCCCATTATAGATAAGGTGCCTTGCCACGCACAGATAACTAAAACATTCCCACAAACAACAGACACCCCGACTACTGCCGCAAACCATATCTGTCTTCGTCACTCAGTGCCCCGAAGCAGCACCGCAAGTACCCTACCTCCAAAATATCTCTAGCCCGTCCGCAGCAAATGCACTTCCTGAAGTCGGTACAGAGGCTACATTCGCAAAGCTCCAAGTGCCTGCACTGCCTCCGATTCACTTGCGTACATCAGAGTCAGGTAGAAAACAAACCAACTCACGACAGTTTGCAAAACTTAACTCAGTAACCCGTTTCCTCCACCAACTCCAGGTGTCGCGGTGTTTGTATACGGTCGGGACAATTCCTCCTCATCTCTCCATACAAGCTTACACAAATCTCAACAACCACCATGTTACCGTAAATCCCGCCTTTGCATTTTCTGCAGTCACCGCCGCAATGAATAGCTTAGCTGAAATCTCTGGAGACTCCCCACTGTTTTGATCTCATTATACATAGGCCGCCACGCACCAATTCTTCAAACGGAAACACCCTTACAACAAACTCCACAAATCAGTCATCCAGACTACTACTGCAAGCCAGGCTTGTCTCCAGCGGTCAGTACCCCTAGAAAGCTGCCCAAGTACTCCACCTCCAAAATAACGCCAGGTCTTCAGCAGCTAACGCACATCCTGACGCCGGTCGAAAAATAAAATTTGCCTAGTGCCTGGAGTGCCCCCATCCATGACACTAGCGTACATGAGAACCAGGAGGAACAGTAAACCAACTAAAGCTTACTAAAGCTGGCACAGTTTGCCTCAAAACCCCACTTCCCCCGTGTAACGCCAGCTGTTGCTGTGTCTCTAGACGGCGGTGACCGTTCCCCCCATCTCTCGATGCCGCACCTTTACACTAGCCACCTGTTTCCATTCTTTGCCGTCACCGCCATAAAGAATACCTTAAACAATTTCACTGGAATCTCCTCACTGTTGTGACCGCGCCATAGATAAGTGACCAAGCACCAATTTTCTAAACTAATACATTCTCACAACAAACCCCACAAAGAACACACCGACTACTAAGGCAAGTCGTTTCCGTCTCCAGCAGTCAGTGCCCCGAAGCAGCTCCTCACGTATCCCACCTGCGAAGAAAACGCTGCTCATTCAGCAGCAAACGCATTAGCTGAAGGTGGTGCAACAATCACATTCGCATAGCTCCAACTAGCTGGAATGTCCCCCGATCCATGACACAAGCGTTCATGGGAGCCAAGTCGAACAATAAACCCACTCACAGCAGTACCACAGGTTATCTCAATAACGCACTATCTGCAATGTTATCCAGCCGCCGCTCTGTCTCTAGACGGCAATGACCGTTCCTCCCATCTTTGCACAAAACTTTACACGAACCACAACAGCCATCATTTCTACACCAACCACCACTTCCCATCCTGTACCGTTGCCATGAATAGCTTCGCTCCAGCCGTTTGAGTCTCCCCACCGTTTCAACCTCATCACACATAAGCCGCCAAGCATTAATTGTACAAATTAAAACATTTCCACGACAGACCCCACAGTGCAGACACTCAGACTACTACGGCAAGCCATTTTCGTCTCTAGCTGTCAGTGCCTTGAAGCAGGTCCTCAAGTACCCCACTTCCAAAATAACGCTAAACCTTCAGCACCAAACAGACTTTCTGAGGTTGACAGACTTAATAAAACGACAGGGCTTGTAGCTTCAGCCACAAGCAATCGTCAACAACGAGGTGCCATAGTCCAGCGGCGACCATTACACATTACGTCACTTTTAGCGCTGGTGGCTAGAAAAAGAACAAACGGAATATCTGAGTCAAGGGTGAAGACAAAACAATTTGATCGCACATACTCGAGATTTCAGTGCCTGAAAAGTGCTGGCTATGTACACACAGCGTTGCAGAAGATAACCATACTGGCAAAGAACGCAGACAGGCTTGGGGGCAGTCATAGAAGGAGTACCGTGGACTGGGCTCAGGGTTTGTTTAATATCTGAGCTGGTTTGCTTGGAGACTTGTCTATGCAATAGATACTGACATTGCTAGGCAGCATTACCCTAACAAGACCGTCCACTGTAATCACGCGAAAAAGTGCTGAGATATCAAGCCAACACAATAAAGTTTTCAGCCTACTACGTTGGCATCGAAACGCAATGCCATTAAAGCTAGTTTTCACCTCTAAACCACGCATATTAACGTCATCCAGGCACTGCCTATGACAACCCAAACCGTTCTGCACATTTTATAGTCATCAGGATTCCGCCCACATTGCCTCGTTATCTTTCTCCCTTGTATGCTCGGCAAAGGACCAAAGTGCGTACAGTACTGTGCCCAACAAAGCCATGCAGAGCATATTCATGCGAATTGCGTACAAGTATTTCACAACTATCGGCAGCACCTCCATTGTTATTTCTAAAATGCGAGCTATGTGCTGGACAACACGTTATATCTGCTTCAGGAAAGAAGCAAACACGTACTCAACAGGCAAAGCACCACTATGTTGCGGCTCAAGGCTCATGCAGGTTACGCACGTTGAAGCCAACAAAGCACCAGCAGACTCTACGATACAAAAGCAACGTTCACGGCTGCCAACATAGCAACTACGGCGCCCTCAAGCCCCCCAGGACCTGCAAGTTTACTCAGCTTGGTAGGCTTGCCCCAGCGGGTGTGGCCAACGCATTTCAGCCCTAAACTGGGAATGGTGGGAACCAGCATTCTACACTCGAGACAAAGCTTACCCTGCAGCGATCACAACGGACAGTATTACCACAAAGCATCTGTGCCTAACGGCTTCACACAACTGACCACCGCAAGAACCGCATCTCAAAAGTCTGAGTTAAAAGGTTTTAAGCTCAGTTGCTCAGGCACTTTGTCGGATGATCGCAAAGGCACTTCTAACAACGCACAGACCCTGTGGCAACTTTGCTGCCCACACAACCCACATCGAGATTCTAACACCTTGGCTTGCTGTATGGCACTCCCCTAAACCTCAATACAGGCATCAACTCAGTACCACCAAAATGTGCCATGCAATCCCCTAGCTCCAACAATGGCACACGCACACAGGAACACCACATTTCAAAAAACAACCATCGCCATCCAACCTCGCATTGTAAAGAACGTAAGACACGATGCATTAACCAACTACAAAAAAACCCTACGCATCCAGCGTGTGGCACGCAGACATCTACGGAAATGTCTAATCACGCACTGCCTTTGCATGTGGCAACACGCGGCCCACACAATATCCATCACTTTGCTGTTACCTTCACTTGCTATCGCACTCCCTTAAACCCCAGCGCAGGCCTCGGCTCAACACCAGCAAAATATGCGAAGCAACTGCCTGCAACAATAGGAGCTGCATAGTAACAGAGAGCCTCTAAATACAACCACCGTAACCCCTACTTTCCACTGGTTAACACTGTTCTGCTTGGTGTATTACCTGTAGCACTTCAGGCAAATAAGCTGAACCAGGGTTGTAGTCGGAATGCGTTTCTACAGCATTCGATGTCTCGAAGACCTCGGTTGCTCTAAAGAAATGAGCTGTGGAGGTAAAGAGGAAGGGCACTGCAGACAGTGCGAAGGGCTGGATCTTGTGGTCTTGGTAAAGCCGCTAACTGCGGCCGCGTAAGGCTGTAATATGTGGAAAGCAACAGTTTATTCCCTCCCTGGCATGTCTACGGAAATCAGCACACAAAATAGTTAAGCTGATGCAGGTTATTTTTGCCTTTTATCAAGCTCACTGGTTTTGTGATGGGTGTTTTGTATATTACAAAGGCCAACAGCACTGCAAAGAGGGCAACGCCAACCAAAGCTTTCGAGCGCCGCCCCGAAACAGGTTGCGCGTCATTGATGCCATTAGCATCTTCCAAGCTGTCTTCTGAGTAACATTTCACATCCGGCTCATTAACACCTGTGTCAAAATCACTTAGCAACGTTGCTTCTGTGACACTTCGGAATGTTACAAACGATTCCTCAACGCGTCGATCGGGATTGACAGCCCCATATACCATCTGTCTAAACATGAGGCTGGGGAAAAGCGAGACCAACAAGTAGAGTCTCTTCATTTTCAAAACCTTCGTTCAATAAAAGCTTGGGTGCATGTTCCTAGCAGAATAAGCAGCCATTTCCTCCAAAACACAAAATCTGCATTAAGTGTGCATATAAACTGCCCAAATATTAGTTTTTCGGCAGTAGCTTCCTAAATTTTCGCTTCCAGGGGAAGTCTGACACTCTAGATATTCGGTGCCAGCTGCATGCTAATGTCCAAATCGAGTGCCAGTACGTCGGTACTCATTTTTTTCAGTTTGTTACAGCTATACTTGCACCGGATCTACAGCATGTATGGTAGTCCTTGTTTTTCCCTTGAATCTGTATTTATCGGGTTATTTAGTGTGAAGCTTCTGTTGCGACTGGAATTTCTGCTAGGCGAGGCCTAAATCTATATCCTTAAAGTATAATGCATCATTTTAACACATACTTTCGATATTTCAGTGTTTTCCCGGCTTATATAATCCAAAACAATTGTTTTATTTTATGCTTTACGGCATCTATGGATTTGTCGATTATGTCTGTATGTGTATGTAGCCTGCTGTTACAGCTCGCAGGCTTAGCAGCAGCAGCAGCATCAGAAGCAGGCCGAGCTGCGGCCTCTTGGTTTCGCAGAAACTATATCAAGATGCTCGCATCAGGAAAAAGGATAAGCAGTAGCAGCAGCAGCAGTGGTATTTCAGCGCGTCCAAGCCGACTGCAGGCTCCCTTTGCGTCTTCAGACAACGTCTGCTTAAGGAAATCAAGTCGACGCTAAACCCTAAACCCTACACCCTACACCTTCAAAGACACATTGAGAGACAGACAGACAGAATATGAAAGACAGTGACAGAAAAAAAAACAAAAAGAGACAGATTGGCAAACAGACAGACACGCGGACAGACATAGATAAAGAGGCAGCGGCAAGATACATAGGGGCAGCAACAGAACGAACTGTGGGAGAAAAAACTATAGGTCTGTAGTTTCATAGAGAGATCATATGGAGGCAGGATATATTTCTGCCCATAAAGTGTCTCCTTTGATGGCTTGAGGGTTTGATGGTTTTAAGGTTGTTCTCAGGAAAGAAAACAAAGCAAATACGTAATCGCTGGATTGGGTGTACGTACATCCCATGAGCAGCAGATTTCTGCTGCTGTTATTTAATGAGGAGGAAGACGCACATGACAGAGACAGAGTGAGAGACAGAGACAGAGTGAGACAGAGGGAGACAGACAGCGACAGCAAGGGACAGAAAGGCAGCGACGGAGAGAGAGGATACTCTAGGAGGAAGAGCAAGTTGTCTCTTGACACTCCTGCCTCCTAGACGTTTCTATGCAATACAAATAAGGGGAGGAGCAGAGATAGAGGCAGAGACAGGAAGAGACAGAAAAAAGAAGGGAGAAACGCATATCTAGCATCGTCTTCTTGCTCCTCTAAATATAAAGAATTGCACGGACAAATCGGAGCAAGCAGAGAAACAAGCAAACAAGCGAATAAATAAACGAATTCATTGTCCCTGATAAACTACAACGGCCCACTTGGGGAGAACAAGAGCAAGCCAGCCGTCAGCCTCTACGTGAAGTGTCTCTTCCCCTGCGCTATCTCGCCATCCCCCGAACTCCTCAGCCTGAGAATTAAAGATCTGCCGCAGAGATGCCCCTCTCTGCAAAGACGTCTGCAGAGAATAGCGACAGCTGGTGCCTTCCCATTGGCCCTCGCCGCAGTTCAACACGATCAACAAGGAGCCTCTACGGAAACCTGAAAGCAAAACACAAAATCTCTGCCCCCCTGTGTGTCTCTCTGTCTTTGTCCGTCTATTTTCTGTCTCTGTCTGTCTCTTTTCTGTCACGGTTGAGCTCTCGCTGTCTTCCCGTTGCACCAGTCTCCCTCGGTCTCTGCCAGTCTCCGTACATGCGTAACTGCAGACCTTTCCAAATCCAAAGGAAATAAATAAACAAATAAAAAACGACTAATTAAATAAACAATAAACTGATGAAGTGCCAATGAACAGACACCCACCCAAAACACGATTATGCGGGTCTTCGTGGGTGAAGATCACTTGCTGCGTTTCGTCTGTCAAATCGCTGTGAGCCACACGCAGCAAATTCGCTGCACGCACCTGCAGAAACACCACAAACAAATTAATTTAAAAATCAATTAATTATCAAAATAAAGAAAGAAACTAACACAAATATACGCATATGCAGGCAGCTCTCATGAGCTGGCAGCTAGAAAAACGAAGACACACAAGGAGTCAGATGGAGACAGAAAGGGAGGCACAAGGAGAGAGAAAGCAAACCAAACAAAGCGCAGCAAAAGGAGACAGTGGCAGACAGATAGAGACAGACAGGAAGACAGAAAGAGAGACAGAGAGACAGAAAGAGAGAGAGAAAGGGAGACGGAATCAGAAACAGAAAGAGAAGCTGAGACAGGCAGAGACAGAGACAGCGGCAAAGAGCCAAATGAAGAAAGGAACACGCACAGGCAAGGAGACAGAGATAGGAATAGAGATAGAGGGAGGGTCGCAAAAAGGCTGACGCAGAGATGGTTATAGAGACAGCGACGAAGAAACAGAAAGAGACAGACAGACGCAGACAAAAACAGGCAGAGACAGAGGGAGCGACACAAAAAGAAACAGAGAGATTGTGGCTGACCAGTGCTTGCATTTGTTTTGCGTGTGGATCGTCTAAAATGTTCCACTTGAATTCGCAGTTTCTCTCCACGTTCCAATAACCGTCTTGGAGTGTCTCCGCACCCATGAACAGCATGGGAATGCCCCGACTCACTGCCTGCAGGGAGTACCTGAGGGACAGACGGAAACTCAACAGGCAGGCATGCATGCATAACTAGCTACCAATGCAAGCATGCTACTAGCTACCTGGACGGGGTATACAGATGTAGATGCCTAGGTAAAAATATACAGTAGCATTCACTAACTTCGCAACACGTCAGCCAGATAGTTAGCTGCATGTATACATGCATAACTTGCTACCCATCCTAGCTATCTATCTAGCTAGCTCACCACATGCGGCACTGAGCCCGGCTGTGCCAGTTGGACCGCCCGCCTAAGAGGGAGACAAAATACTTCCCGTGCTTTCCGTCTGTTTGCCCCTGAGAAATCTCAAAGGGAGAAGAGAAACTAAATAAATCAAACGCATGCGGTTAAAAACCCTAAACCCTAACTCCGGTCAAACCTAATGCCCAGGCATACAAGCTCCAGATGGTTTAGGGTTTGGGGTTTAGAGCTGCTCACTCCCTTCCGGTTGCCTGCCTGGTCGTGGCTTCCCAAAATCGAGTTTATGCATTGCGATGATTTAGAGAATCCGCTAAACACACAAAGCTTAAATCTTAAACCCTAAACCCCAACCTATAAAGCAATGCGCCTGCCTCCGCATCTCAGAGCAGGAAAAGGGGTTTAGGGTTTAGAGTTTAGGGCTCACTGGTGGATATTGACGATATTTTTTAGCATTGGGATGTGATGGGGCGTCTCCTCGTTCCGCATGATCTGGACACAAAGATCACGTTACAGAGCTTTAAGTTTAGGGCTTAGGGTTTGGCGTTTTTGTATGCAAAGCGACTTTGCTAGGAAACAGCTTAAATGCAACAAACCAGCGATCCTGCTTGATGTATTCCTTATTCAAATAAATATGTTTATCTAGTCATCTATTTTAATTTATGTTCATTTAGACATGTATATATGGACTTGATTGCTTATTTATATGTGTATTTGTACACATTCACGTATACATGCATTTACATATATTTGCTTATATAGCTAAGTGTTTATATCTTCATTTTGAGGTGTCTCTACACCTTCATTGCGTCGTAGTAAGCGGAATGAATCCAGCAAGCGTCAAATCCCGCATCCCAACAGATTTTGGGGTTTTCTGGAGTTAATTCCGCGATTAGCATTTTCCCAGGGAAATGCTTCTTGAGATCGGCAGTCAGCTCCTGTAACAAAAATAGAGACACGGAAAGACGCATTCCGCCTAGAGACTCTCCCCCTGCTAAAATGTTCACTTGTTCATTTATTTCTTTATAAGATATATTATATCTATTGCGTGTTAGCGATATCTCAGGGGTATTATGTCCCTCCTACTTTAAGCAAATCCCAGGTCATGTTGTGCACGGAGTCCAGTCGCAAGCCGTCAGCACTGCGCTCGAAACCACACAGCAAGCAATCCTGCTGCTGTCTCTGCCGCTACTGAATCGGGTGTTGTTGCTGTTGTTGTATATGTGCAGCGGAAGCCGCAGCAAGATGGGCTTCATTTGGAGTGTACAGACACCCCGTTTCCCCTCTGTTTCAAGGCACCCCAGTCCGCAGCAAATACAATAGCAGCACCAAAAGCAGCAAAAGCAGCAGCGCTTACTGATACTCTTGTATAAAGCACGCTGCTGCAGCTTTAATCATTTTTCTTATCTCCTTTTTATAAAAGGCAAACTTCCGACCCCACCCTGACTCGCCCCCTCCTTCGAAGTAGATGCCTCCATTGTTGTTCGGCCCATAACTGCAAATAAAACAAACAAATAAATAACAAGCTAATTTATTTAAATAGGTAATTAACTAATCAATTAACTGGCCAAATTATTACAATGAATAAATCAATGGCGAATTCTTCAAAACAGGACACATCAGCATTTGGGACCGTCGCAACCATCAGAGATAACTCTTGCTTCTGGATAAACTCAACTTCTGCTGCTGATTCTGTGGCTGCTGCTGCTGTAGCTACTGCTGCTATTTCTGATGCTGCTGCTGCTGTTGCTGCGAGCACACCCGTCCCAGTTCCAGAGGGAGTTGAGTTTTGAGGATCCATGGTTTAAGACGATATCGATTATCACCTGCAAGCACCTCGCAACAAAGCAAGACATTCCTGAAAGGGGTCCCGATTTGTCTCTCTTTGTTTCCCCAGCTGTCCTTGTCTCTCTCCTGCTATCGTTCCCTCCATGGCTCTGTCTCTCTCTTTTTCTGTATCTAGCTGTCTCTCTTTGTCTCCCCGTCTCTCTTTCTGTAAGTCAGTCTCTGTCTTTCCCTCTCTTTTCTCTGCCTATCTGTTTATGCCTCTGCCTCCGTTTATTTCTTTCTGTCGCTTTGTCTCTGTCTCTGGTTCTATGTCTCTATCCTCTTTCAACGCTACGCATCCATCTCCCTCTGTTTGCCTTTCTGTCTCTCCCTGCGTGTCTCTGCATTTCTGTTTGCCATGCTTCCTTGTCCGTCTACTCTCTTTCTGCCTCACTTCTGCTTTTCTCTCCCAGCGGCCATTCGCAGTGATTAACATACACACCAAAAGCTGTCTACAAAAGGGCACTTATGCACGTATTTAATTGTGTATTTACTTGCTTATAACTACATGCTATTTGCTTGACGCTTATAGTAAATAATTGCAGAAATACAAACCCCAAACCCTAAACCCTCAACCCTCAACCCTTAACCCTAACTGACCGCAAGTCCTTTTCTGTGGCATGCATCGACGAGTGCTTTCAGGGTTTGGGGCTCTCCGTAGGGAGAATGAAGTGCTAAAAGCAGTCGAGGGTTGTAACCCCACAACCCACCAAACTCCTGCACCGGCATCAACTCTACAGCCGTAAAACCCTAAACCACAAACCACAAACCACAAACCACAAACCTTATACCACGAGCCACAAATCACAAACCACAAACCCTAGGAGAGCGCTTACGAGAGATACGATGTGGTCGAGCTTCTCTGCAATAGCCTCAAACACGCTGCAGCAAAGCACCAAACCCTAAACCCTAGTCCCTTTCTATTTAAATGTATAAAAATAATTAGAGCTAAACGTTAGGCATTCACCACATCCATGAGGAATTTTGAGGGAAAAGGAAAACTGTTTGGTTAATGGTGCTCGTCTTTTCAAGCGTAGTAACGAACACTAACAGGGACAATTTGATGCCTCTCTCTCAATGTGTCTCTGGCTGTCTTCCTTTCTCTCTCTCCAGATCTGTCCTCTTTTTCTGCCTGTATTTCTCTGCCTGTCTCTTTCTGGCTGTCTCTCTCGCTTTGTCCCTGTCTGCCTCCGCCTCTCCTTGTGTCTCTCTCTCTCTGTCTCTGTCTCTCTCGTTCTCTCTGTCTCTCTCTGTCTGTCTCTCTCTATCTCTATCTCTGCCTCTGTCTCTCTCCGTCTCTGTCTCTTTTGTTCTCTCTCTCTGCCTTTTTCTGTCTCTCTTTCTGTCTCTTACGTCTGTTTCTCTGCAGGAGAGACGAATGTGCCGGGGTGTAATTCATAGATTATCCACTTTGTCCAAGGCTGCACTTGAGGTGTATCGCCACTTGCTGCTGCGGCAGGCGCTACAACAAAGCAATCGTTGTTGCTGAATTCACAAAAACGCGCATAGGGGTCTCCTGCAGCAGCAACAGCAACAGCAACAGCAGCAGCAGATATACCCGCAGCAGCAGCAACAGCAGCGGCAGATAGACCCTCAGTACACCCTCTTTTTCTGTTCCACACAAACCTTCCCCTAAACCCTAAACCTTATACCCTAAACCCTTCCCCTAAACCGCAAACCACAAACCATTAATCCCATACCCTAAAGCCTAAATCCTCAACCCTATGTCCTAAACCCGCATTCCTGTTGCGTACGTCTGTGTAGAAGTTCTCCTTCTGTGTGGTAGCAGTGGTTGCAGGATGACTGCAAGACGAAATGATAGCGCAAACCCTCATGCACACCAGAGAGGCAAACGGACCAATGATCTCCTCCCTCCTGCACCATTGGAAAACGCTCGCCCGCCACTTCGACCTGCACATACAAACTACAAACCACAAGCCCTAAACCACTAACCACAAGCCCTAAACCACAAACCCTAAACCACAAACCACAACTCACAAACTACAAACCACAAAATACAAACCACAAAATACAAACCACAAACCCTCACCCAGGCCATGGAGACGTGCGGTCCCCAGAATCGGAAGGAGCATATTCCCCGTTTTTTGTCAAACAAAGTCGATCCAAGAGAACCCTGAGATTTGTCCTCACTTGAAGGCACGACAGCAAGGGCTGATGCTGCTGCTTTTACTGCTTCTGCTACCCCGGAGGTACCATTGGGCAAAACTGCTGCTGCTGCTGCTGCTGTTCCCGACGTGCCATTGGGCAGACCTGCTGCTACTGCTGCCAAAGTTCCGTTTGGCAGTTCTGCTGCTGCTGCTGCCGGATCCGCATAGGGAGACGGATGTAGTGGAGCCATTCTCTTTGCTTCTGCTGCTGTTGCTGCTGCTGCTACTCTTTCTGCTGCTGCTGATGCCGCTGTTTCTGGTGCTACTGCTGCGGCTCTGTCTGTCGCTCCTGCACTGGGAGCCCCTGCTCGTCGGGTTGCTGCTGTTGGTGCTGCTGTTGTTGCTGTCGCTGCTGTTTCTACTGCTTCCTCTCCTGCTGCTGCCGCTGCTTCTGCCTCTACTGTCGGTTCAGCCACTGCACCTGCTGCTGTTATTGATTTAATTGTTGCGTTGTCTGCTCCTTCTGCTGCTGCTTCTGCTGCTGCTGCTGTGTCCGTTTCTGCAGTTACCCGGGTTTCTGTTGATTTTGCTGTGTCTGCTTCTGCCGCCGCCGATCCTTCTGCTGCTGCTGCTCCCCCTAAACCGCTCACGTTCTCTGCTACAGATTCTGTCTCCAACTCAGTTGCTACTGCATGTGCTGCTGCTTCTGCTGCTGCTGCTGCTACCGCAGCAGCAACTGCCGCGGTAATTGCTGTCTCCTCTGCGGCTGCTGCTGCTGCTACGTTTTCGGCTGCTTCCGTTGTTGCTGCTGCTGCTGCTTTCCTCGCTGCTGCTGCTGCTGCTGCTGCAGTTTCTGTTGCGGCTATTGCTGCTGCTGCTGCTGCTACTTTCTTTGCCGCTGCTGCTGCTGCTGGTGCTGGTGCTTCTGTTGGGGCTGTTGCTGTTGTTGTTGCTGCTGCTGCTGCTGAAGCTGCGATCTCTTCTGCTGTGCTAGATGCCAAGCTGAAGCCAGAGAGATGCAGGTGCTCCTGCTGCTGCTGTTCCTGCTGCTGCTGATGCTGATGCTGATGCTGCTGTTTTTCAGCGAGTGTTAGCTTCTCCGGTGTATCCGCAGGGTCACCCTGGACAGGCCAGCAAAGCGGTAAACCCTAAACCCTAAACCGAAGTTCGCTAGCACCACTCAACCCCTCATGGCTGGCCAGAGAAGCAGCAGCAACAGCAACAAAAGCAGCAGCAGCATACTTGAGCTCTGAAAGGGGAAAGGGACATTTTCCAAACATCCTGGTGGCATCAGTAACTCTAGTAGCCCCGGAACCCTAAACCCTAAACCCTAAACCCTAAACCCTATAGCCTCACCTGAAGCTCTTGTGGATTTCGTCTGTTGCGGTGCCTATGGCAGCACTTTAACATACGAAGAATGTCCATAGTAGTGTTTCTGCTGCGGCGGGTGCTCTTGTTGTTGCTGCTGCTGCTCCTGCTGCTGCTGCTGCTCCTGCTGCGGCTGCTGTACACACAGGGGCCCCCGGAGTCTAGTCCGCAGGGGCCCCTTGACAGTTCACGTCAGAGACAATACAAGAAAAACCTAAAGGTATTTATGATTTTGATTTTGTGGCTTAGGGTCGAGAGTAGGATTTAGGGCTTAGGGTTTAGGGTAAGCTCTTGGATGTCGCTCCTGCTCTCAGCTGTCCCATAGAGTTTACAAGCAAGCGGCAAGCAAAGAGAGTATTCGAGTAACGTCACAAGAGCCCATAGAAAAGAGAATGAAGCTTTTTTTGCTGCTCTTACCTTGGCCGCTACCATGAGGGGCCCCGGAGACCTCAACACAAAGAAGTGGCAAAACGGACAAGAGCGGAAGGAGACAGTTGCAGTTTAGAGACAGCAGAGTTTATATTTCGAAAAGCTTTTGCTGCAGCAAGGAGACAGGAAAGGAGCTGCGAGTGTGCAGGGAAGGCCGCAGTGGGGGGCGGCAAAAGGGCGCCAGACAACGCCCTACGGATGATGTTGTGAGGCGAAGGGGCAGCTCCTAGCAAGTGTAATACCCTTTAAAACCTCTTTTTCTCTATTAGCTGGCATTTTATTATTGTTTTTGTTATTTTCTTTAGACCTTCCATGCGATTTCGCTGCCTTTGCGCCCACAAATCGTCTGTTGGATGTCGAGCATAGCGTGGTGGCTGTGCCCGTAACTGGCGAGCAGTGGAGCCCCTAGGGCAGTCCTCCGCACGCTGCGCCTGGTGTTACTGATAAACAAACAATATAAATAAATATTACACATTTTATGCTTTGGGTTGTCCGCTTATTTCGGTTTGTTTTGGAGCTAACCAAACCCTCGCAGCTTTCCTTCCGTGCTCCTGCACGGCGAGCACAGAGGCCATCAGGCAAGAGAGTAAGAACAGCCGCATATATTGTGTGCGTTTTATTATTATTAATTAGTAATACAAACAAAGACAGGGGAGGCGTAGGCTGGGTGAACAGAGGCTGGTAATTACGTCGTCTGTATCAGCTGGCGCTTGTATCCTCCTGAACGGCGTGTTGTTGCCATGGAGCGAATAACACCTTGAAGACTAGTTTGCACTTACATCCAATTATTTTGCACGGTTGGATAGAGTTGCACTAAATAGTCGCAGCTAGCTGCAGGCTGCCGAAGTGGGGGAGGCGCACCTCACAGACCATAGGCCTGAGTTAACCCAAACAGACTGACAGCAGCTGGTTTCTGTACACCCCAACCAAAATGTTCAAGAGGCCTACTTAGTTGGATTGCCTACAGCGCCAGTTCCGGGGATTTGATGGCTTTACCGAGCTGCAATTATTTAAGAAAAAGGGAGATTAAAGGACAGATGCAAAAGAGAAAGCGAGAGGGGCAGCGAGACATGGGCAGACAGAAAGAAAAAGGAAAAAGATACCGAGACAAAGAGAGACAAAACGAAACAGATAGAGAGGGGCAGAAAGAGCTACAGAGAGAGAAACAGAGCTACAGACACAGAAAGAGCAATTGCATAGGGCGAAATCAACGGTGTGGACGGAGCTCTTTTTATCTTTATAAGCAAGCAAATACATAGCTACATAAGTAACTAAATAAATAAAATTTATTGACATTTATTTATTATTTATTTATCTATTTGTCGAGATACGCGGACTGGTGCACCACAGGGTTGAATCGTGCCGTGGGCGGACTGGGATGTATGAAAAGCTTCGTCTTCCCTCCACAGCAACAGCCGCAACAGCAACAGTAACAGCAACAGTAACAGTAGTAGCAGGAGCAACAGCAGCAGCAGAAACAGAAGCAGCAAAAATAACCCCCTCCCAGTGCTGCCACTGCATGTCTTATCATAAAGGCAACGCCTGCTGTTGCTGCTGCTGGTGGTGCTGGGCCTGCTGCTGCTGAAGCTGCTGCTACTGATGCTGCTTCTGCTGCAGGTAACCCCGTGAATTGGGTCTTTTTAGGGCAAGGCCCCAGCGCGTGCATCATATACATCTTGCTGCTGCTGCTGCTCCAACTATTCCCTAGTATTTCTGTTTCTGCTGCTAGACCAGCAGCGACAGCTCCTCCAGCAGCAGCAGCAGCAGCAGATGCCTTGCAGAGGCACTAGGTGCTGCGACAGCAGCAGCAGGTGCTCCTGCTCCTGATGAAGGCCTTTCTTTCTAAGGTCCCCTGTTTTCGCTGTACATATTGCTCCTGCTACATTTGCAGCTGCAGCAGCAAAACAGCAATTACACCCTGCGAGTGCTGCTGCAGCAGCACCAGGAGTTATGGCAGCTACCACTGCTGCAGCTGCTGCAGCAGGTGCCGCAGCTGCTGCTGCTGCTGCTGCAGAGGAGTGCCTAGGGGAAAGTAATTTAGGGTTTATCTGGGAGACTTGCTGCTGCATATGAAATCACTTCTGCTGCTTGCTGCTGCTGCGGGCCGTACCAGCAGTAGCAGCAGGCTCTTCTGCTGCTGCTGATGCTGCTGCTGAGGGTCCCTTGGGGCAGGGCCCCATGTGTTTTAGTTGAATATCTTTTTGCTGCAGGCATGCGTACGCTTCTAACTCGCAGACGTTTGCGTAGGTCTGCCCATCGCTGCCGCAAACCCTAACACCCCCAGAAGGACAGTTTATTCGACATCCGCGTTTCTTCAACGGCTGCGACTGCTGCTGCTGAGGGATGGTGGTCGTCGTGGTGTTGAGAAAGGCAGGGCTGCTGGTGCTGCTGCTGCTGCTGGTGCTGCTGCTGCTTGGACTGGCGGCAGCTGAGGCTCCCATAAATGGTTCGTACTGCTGCAGTTTTTGCTGCTGGTGCTGCTGTTTGCCCTGAGTCTGCTGCTGCTGCTGCTGTTGTTGCTGCTGCTGGCAGGGCCCCTCATGCCGTACAAAGATCTTGCTGCTGCCGCTAGTGGTAGTGTTGCTGTTGTTGTTGTGGCTGCTGCTGCTGCGTTTGCAATTTTCGCTGAGCAGCGCACAGCGGCTTGCGTAGGTGACTCCATCCGACCCGCAGACTGAGGGCCCCGCCTGAGGGGCCCCCCAGCACTCTGATGGAATGCAACTGTCTACAGCCTGTCCTGAAATCTCTGCATCTCCTGCTGCTGCTGCTATCAGCTGCGTTGCTTTCGTAAGGTCTGTTGCCTCCTGAGCAGTGAGAACCGGCTGCCGTAGCAGCTGCTGCTGCAGCTGCTGCTGCTGCAGCTGCTCAGGAGCCAACATCTGCTGCAGCTGAGAGTAAATCTGCCGCTGCTGCTGCTGCGGTAAGTGCTGTAGCACAAGAGAGGTGAGCTGTTCCACAGAAAGGGCAGTGCTACTCGCAGAGAGGTCTCCTAGCACTCCCCTCAAACTGTTCACTAGAATTGCTGCTGCAGGAGACAAAGGAGTGGATCCTGCTGCTGCTGCTGCTGCTGCTGCTGGAAGGCCAGCAGCAAGACCTGCTGCCCCACCTACAGGATCTACGGCTCTCATAGGGGCCCTGTACGGCGGCTGGTTCAGCTGCTGCTGCTGCTGCCATGCCTGCTGCTGCTGCAAATACTGTTGCTGCTGCTGCTGCTGCAGCCGTTGCAGCTGCTGCTGCAGCAGATACTGCTGCTGCTGCTGCCGCTGCCACTGCTGCTGATCCCATTGACTCGCAGGCTGCTGTTGCAGCTGCTGTAGTTGCTGCTGCTGCTGCATCTGCTGCTGCAGGAGCTGCTCCAACTGCTGCTGCTGGTATGGTGCCAACCCTGGTTGCTGTTGCTGTTGGGCTTGCTGCTGCGGCTCCTGCTGTTGCAGAAGCTGCTGCTGCCACTGTGCAGCGGCTGGGGTGTATTGGGAGGCGTATTGCTGTGGGGTCAACCCGGCAGGAAAAGTGGCCCCCGGTTGTTGCCGCTGCTGCTGCTGCTGCTGCTGCTGCAGCATGACCTGTAATTGCTGCTGTTGCAGCTGCTGCTGCTGTATGAGCTGTTGCTGCTGGTGCAGCTGCTGAGCACGCCGGTGCATCTGCTGCTGCATGAGTTGCTGCTGGAAGAGCTGCTGCTGTTGCTGCAGCGCAGCAGCAGCTGCAGCCATCGGCTGTAGCCGTCTCTCCTTGCCATGCAGCGGAAGCTGCTGCTGCTGCTGCAGAGACAGTGGCGTTATGCTGCCGATGGAGACACCGTTTGCTGCACCAGTGGCAAAAACGGTGCCCTCAAGAGATAGGAGAAGTACTCCAAGAGCAACTGCAAGAAAGGCCCTTAAGCGTCGTGCCACGTTCATTGTTGCTGCTGCAGCTGTTGATGCGGGGGTGCTGCTGCGGGCAGTGTCCCTCCAGCGTAAGGTCCCTGCCGTGGCAGACACTGTGCGTGTGGCTGTTGCTGTTGCTGCTGCTGTTGCTGTTGTTGCTGCTGGTGTTGCTGCTACTGTTGCTGCTCGGTCGATCCGGCAGGGACCGTTGTCCCCAGTGGTTGCCGTCGGCGCCGCTGCTGCTGGTGCTGCTGTTGGTGCTGCTGCATTGCTCCTGGCTGGGCTCTGTGGGATGCCTCTGCCGCTAAAAGAAATAAAGGGAGAGACGGTGAGAGAGAGAGATCTCCTGCCCCTCTTTACGCTGGACATCAAAAAGGAGCCCTGTAGGCGCAGGGCCCCCTGAAGAGGCATCGAGCCGCTACCTCGAAAGGGCGGGTGCTGATGCTTTGCCTCCCCCTTAATTGCTAGAAGAGAAGTGCAGAGAAACGGCATTGTGGCAGCACGCTGTCTGCTCCCCTCTAGGTATTCTAAAGTATTAATTAGCTGCCTCTCTTCAGGCCAAAATAGATGCAAAAATTTCTTTCCATGGGCTTTAACGAGAGGAAAGGGAGGGACAGGGTTGTCTGGGGTCACCCGAGCCGACGCCCCTCGCTCTGGAAACGCTGGGTCTTTGGTGAGAATGCATGCAAATGCTAGACCAGTTTTCAGTAAATAACACTGGAGGGTTTCAATTTGCTAAGGGGGAAGAGAGGGCTCCCTGCGAAAAGTGGCCGTGTTAGGCGATAGATGCCAGATGGCCAGAAAGCTGTGATGTTGCCTTTTGTACAGCGCAGAAGCAAAAGAAACCCTTTTCCTGACGAAACACAACCCCTTTCAGGGTTAAATAGAAGTACGCAGAGAGAGGCTGAGGGCTGTCTGTCTGTGCATATAATTATCCAAGTTGCCGACTGGACTGCGGCTGTCTGCTGGTTAGCCTACAAACGAGCAGATGGAACGATGATTATTTTCCCTCTATTTTTAACCTTAAGCTTTTACTTTAGGCTTTTATTTGTAAGTTGAAGGTACTTGTAAAATTAAAATGAAAAAGTCGGGGAAGGTGAACAGGCTTGTTCACTGCGCTGAGTGTGTTCCAAGTGTGCTGAACTGTGTTCATAAGAACAAATAAGATGAATTGGTTTATGAAAAAAACTAAAAAATCTAAACACATGCATTTTGTTTTTAAATGTTTGTTTTTTTGTTTAGCGAGCAAGAGGAGGCAGAAATCCTCCGCTTCTTCATGTTTTCTGGATCTCTTCAAAAGCGAACTAACACCAAGTGTTCAAGTTGCGAAATCCACAGGAAAAAAATATCTTTCAATAAACAAATGCCATTTTCCATCATTGATTTTGCATTTACTTTAAGAAAAGGCAAATTAAAGATCAGTTAATCATTAGAGAACTTATGACTCATTTCTTTGCCCTTGCTCGTCACAGCATTCCGCACGTTGTGGGGTTTCTTGCAAGTCTGCAGAGAGCTCGACAATAGAGCCGCTTCCTTTTTTTCCTTTCTGGGTTTTTTGGTTTTAGTTTGTCCTGAAGGACTTTGAGAATTCCTGGAATTGTTTCTCGCTTGCATTCCGCACACCGACTGTTCATGATAGAGTAGTGAACCAGTGAAAAGCCACCACGATTATCTCTAGTCGTGCTTTGGACAACGCCCAAAGGAGCCCATCCCAATGCAGATATCTGCAGACATTTCTTTTCTGGCTTGTGCAACAGGCCCGAGAAGTAGCCAGACGACAATCGATAATGCATGGAGAAGGGGAAGGAGCTCCACTGTCCCCGCCTCTTTCATACCCAAGAGACTAGCTGGCTAGCTAGATCTTTCACACTCAGAATGCTAGTTGGCTAGCTAATTATTGCTATCTAGCTACTGCTGCTCCGCCGAACCGTGCGCAATTCGTGCCTGCAGTGTACTACGAATGGGATTTTCTAACCTGCTGAACGGCATGTTGTTATTAAGCAGCGCATAACACGTTGCAGATTAGTTTGCACTTGCATCCACTTATTCTGCACGGTTGGATAGAGCCGCACTGAATAGTCATAGCTAGCTGCAGGCTGCCGGAGTGGGGGAGGCACACCTCACACGCCATAGGCCATAGGCCTGAGTTACCCATCAGGCTGAGCTATGGCAAGGAGCAGATCAATGAAGAGATCAAAAGACGGAAAGCTTTTTCCTTCAAGATGTGGGCAAATGGCGTATTCCAGTTTATTGTGGCTTTCGGCCATGCGAAACCACTCCTGCATAAGGCAGAAGTTGGGCGTTACAGGTTTATCCATAAACTGCTTGCTTAGCGTTTTGAAGCGCCTCTCGAGAAGGCATCTCCCCATAAGTACGCCGCATGAAATGCGTTTCTGATCAGTTCAACGGGCTGGGAAAGGGGCTCCTTGCATAAGTTGTCTGCATCTCACTTGAATGGCATGAACCTGCAGCAGCAGCCTAGGAAACGCACTAACAGGCTCCTGTTTAAAGGGAGAAAAAAAGCAATTGGCAGGGACGCAGCACGTGCCGAACTTAATGCAAGCCAGCTGCCTGTCCGCTGGACTCTTGCATGGCATATTGCAGAAAAGCGGGGATCCCATCTAAGGGGCCTCATGAGAGGGCCCCGAGTGTTGCGGTAGGAATGCGTGCATGCGCGTGCTTAAAAACAAGCCCTTAGGGGACCCGCGGGTAATCTCTGGGAAGCCCCATAAGCAGGGTACCTAAGGGAAAAGGGGCTCGTAATCAAAGCAGCTTGGGCAGGCGGCGGCGGCCGATTCTGTGCAAAGACGCCAGGGGTATTTTCCGCAGTCGGCTGAGGGAAACACAAAACGGTAAATCGTACGTAAACATATAAGGTGCAACTGTGCTGTCTGGATAACAATCTAGGCAATCCTAAACCCTAAAGCCTAATTCTTACCCGCATTCATCAACAGAGAAAAATTCAAATGCCTCGTCGCCATCAATGTCTCGGAACAAAGAAACAGCCGTCCCCTGAAGAAAACAAACCGTAAACCCTAAACCCTAATCACAACGCACACACTGCGCCTTACACTCAGTGCATGCGGCTCTGTATCTCTTTATTCCCGTCTTTATCCCTCCGTGGTCGATCTAATGCATCCGCTACCACCCACAGATATCCAGCAGCGGCAACAGCAGCAGCAACAGCAACAGCAGAATATACCTGCACCTCTCCTTGGCGGACCTCAGTGACTAAGGGAGTATGGCTCAACACCATCCAACCCTGGAAACCAACAAGCCGCATGCAGCTGCAGTGAAGCATTTCTTTATCGTTTTGCTCGTTTATGCAGGCAATTACTTGTGTAGTTTATCTGCTGTGAGGCGACAAATATGGAGAGCAGGGGTGAGGAAAAAAGACATTGATTTCTCCCTGTTTCCCTTAAACTGAGAAACGACGGAGAAAAAGATTTCCTGAAATTATTTGCTCTTTTTGCCGAGCTTCAACAGTTAGGGAAAGAAAAAGAGACACGAAACGGAGGCTCCGCATGCAGAGAAGCAAACAGACAGAAAGCAGACGGAACCCGAGAAGAGACAAAAAGAGACAGACAGAGACAGACACAGAGAGACAGACACAGAGACACACAGTGAAAGAGACAGACAGAGAGGGACAAACAGAGAAAGAGACAGAGAGAGACAGGCACACAGCGAGACAAACAAAGAGAGACAGAAGGTGAGAGACGGACAGACACAGAGAGACAGACACAGAGAGAGGAAGACAAACAGAAAGACAGACAGAACAGAGAGAGACAGACAGACACAGGGAGAGACAGAGGGAAAGAGAGACAGAAACAGACGGAGGGTGAGAGACAGACAGAAACAAACAGAGACAGACAAGAGAGAGGCAGGGAGACACAAACAGAACGACAGACAGAGAGAGGCAGAACGTGAGAAAGAGACAGACACAGAGAAAAACTGACCGAGTCAAAGAGAGCAAGAGTCGAGAGAAACAGACAGAGACAGACACAGAGAGACAGACAGAGACACACACAGACAGAGACAGACAAAGAGACAGACAGAGACAGACAGACAGAAAGAGCCAACAAGGCAGAGAAGAGAGAGGCAGAGCGAGACAAAGGAGACAGACTTGTGAGGCGTTTGTCTTGGGGGGCATCTGCGCCGTGCCGCTTTCTCGCCAATCGAACGATGCAAACCGCTGCTGCTGTTGCTGCTGCTTTTTTTGCTGCTGAAACACGCAGACAACAACACATGTGTCCATCCCAATAGAAAGAGCAGGCAGCTAGTTCTCTATTTACAGCGTCGACCAGCAGCAGCAGCAAAGGCAGCGAAAGCAGCAACAACAGCAGTAAAGGCAGCAGCAGCAAAAAATCTCACCGCATGCACGCCTAGCAGCCGCCTGTACAGCCCCAAAGCTTCTGCTGCCAGCAGCAACGCGAGCAGCAGGTCTGCAGAGCCGCAGGGGGCCCCCCATAATCTGCTGCTGCTGCTGTGGCTGCTGCTGGCTACCAGAAAGGAAAGACGTCCAAGAGCGCCGCAGCAGCAGCAGGAATAGAGAGCAGCAGCAGCAGCAGCAAAAGAGGGAAGCAACCGCAATGGGAGAGATAAAACCAAAGACCAACAGAGCAGGAGAGACGGATTAAGGGCCCTTGCTGCTGCTGCTGCTGCTGCTGCTGCTGCTGATACTGCTCCGTTCGGCACCAAACGCGCCAGTAGCTGCAGTGGCCCATGCTGCTGTAGCAAGTTCCCTGCTGCTGCTGCTGCTGCTGCTGAGCCTGATGGCAGAGAAGGCCCAGAAAGCCAAATGGCAGCATTAGCAGCAGCAGGCAGCAGCACCCATACAGCAGCAGCAGCACAAGGGAGCAGTACCTGCAGCACAAACAGCAGCAGCAGCAGCAACGGGCCAAGCTGATACATCAGAACCTCTAGAACAGCAAGAGCAGCAGCAGCAGCGGCATCAGCAACAGCAATACACAGTTTAGGGGATAGGGCTCTCTGGAGTTTAAGGTTTAGGGTTTACAAGGATGCAGAACTGTAAGAAGAGTGCCACGCGCCAAACCCGTCTGCCCTGGGAGCCCTTCCAGCAGGGTGTCTCCCAAGAGAGTAGAAACAAGAGGTTCTCGCCACGCCCTGCTGCTGCTGCTGCTGCTGTATTGCATATAAGTTTGGTATCTGCTGCTGCTGCTGCTGCAGCAGGACGGGGGATCTCTACACGGGCCAGCAGGATGGAGAGACCCTGTGCAGCCGCGAGCAGCATCAAGGAGACAGCAGCAAGGCACAACCACCTCGGCCATCCAGCAAGTCCCTGCTCGGCGTACATTGAGACCGACTCCCAAACAGAGGGGCTCCTTCCCTCCTCAGGCGGCCCCTCTATGGGCCCCTCCCCAGGGGGCCGCGGGAGAGGCTCGTCTAAGCGCCCCTCTACGGGCCCATCTACGGGGCCTCGTGGGTCCTCCCCTTCCTCAGGAAACCCCCCAAGGGGCTCGCTTGGGAGCCCCTCTAGGGGTTCTTCTACAAGCCCTTCTAGGGAACCTCTGATCAGGGTGCCTGTAGGAGACAGAGGGGCGTTCCATAGTAAAAGAAATGCTGCTGCGATCGGCAGGACGAAGCAGGTGAGCGCAAGGACCTGAAAAGGCGGCAGGCAAGAGCAGCAGAAGCAGCGCATGCAAAGGCCAAAGCCACCGGAAAAAAACGAAAAGGAAGGCCCAGCAGGCCACACAAAAAACAGCAGAGCAACAACCTAACGCACCCTAACCACAAAACTTGGTCTCCTCTTTCTAAGGGTCCCCATCCATGTCGCTGCTGCTGCTCCGCTCGCCAACATCAACAATATGTAGATGGCGCAAAGGACGGGGGCCCCCCACACGGGGGCCCCCCCTACCTCTAGGCTGGCTAGTTGATCATCCCCAGGGTAGGGAGTACTGTCTAAGGGCAACTCCATGGGGAGAAGGGAGACAACAACTGCAGCGTCTGCTTGCTTATCGCTGCCTCGCAACGGCCTCTTCTAAGAAGTCATAGTTAGCCGAGAAACCGACGATTTAGGGCTTTGGGCTTGAACGTTAGCGGCCAGGGTTCAGGATTTAAAGTTTAGGGTTTAGGTTTTAGAGTTTAAGGTTTGGGGTTTAAGGTTGAAGGTTTTGTGTTTATAACGTGGCTGGGGGTTCCCGTGTTGCGAGGTTGCCCCCCATTTGCTGTGGGGCTGTCTGGAAATGCACAAAAAACCGAAACAACTAAATTAAAAAGTGCAGTGTATGTTCAGATTGTATTTATTCTTATCTGTCTCATTTTCATCCGTTCTGTCTTTTAAAATATATCTTTATGCTCTAAACCAAGGAAAAGTGCTTTCTGCATCATAAACCATTGTCTGCCACTCTTCCAGCTGTTGCTGCTTCTGTTTCTCGTGCTGTTGCTGCCACTATTGTTGCTCCTACTGTTGTTGTTGCTGCTGCAATTGTTGTTGCAGCTGCGATTGTTGTTGCTGCTATTATTGTTATTCTGGCTGGCGTAGTTGCTGCTATCCAGTTGTTACTGCCTTTGTTGCTCTTCTGGTCTTTGTTGAACTAAGGCCATGCGCCGCTGAGGGTTTGTTGCTGAGGGTTTTTCTGTCTGTTCGGATGCAGCTCAGGACGTTCGTGACATAGAGCCGAACACAACCCTAGCTAGCCACAGCTAACCATGGCTAGCTAGTCATCTCGGCAGCAGGAGTGGGGCAGTGGGATGGGTGGTAGCTGCTGCGTATATGCCTGTGTGTCTGTGTCTGTCTGTTTCTGTCAGTTTCTATCTGTCTGCCTGTGCCTCTCTTGTTTTCTTCGTTTGTATCTTCCTTGTGCAGCTGAGAGGACGCTTGCTTGCACGCGTCTAATACCTGCTCTCGCTGTCTCCGCCACTGCTATCTCCACTGGTGCTGTTTTTTCAACTGTTATGTCTGCTGCTGCTATTTCTTCTGCTTCTGTATCTGTTCCTGCTATTTCTGCTGCTGCTGCAAAGTGGCGGGCCCTTTCAGCAGCAGCAGGAACCTGCTATTCCTTTCGTTATCTCCTTAGGTTTATTCGGATGCGTTGGCACTTTAGCACACAGAGAGGCAGACGAAAACAGACAAAATACATGAGCGAGAAAGAGAAGCAAAGGGGCAGGGCCTCTGCTGTGGAAGAGAGTCCATAGCAGAGCTCTGCTTCAAATCCGCACTCTTTGTCTCCTCGTCAACTTGCAAGTACAAAACAAACAAGAAGACCGCAGCAGCAGCAGCAGCACAAGCGCTGCAACAACAGCTGCAGTTGCTACTGCAACATAAAGAGACAGAGTTAGAAACAGGGAGATCCAGAGATAGAGGCACCTGCTGTTCATCATGGTCTTCGTTGTAGCTACACGAGGAAAAGAAAAATGACTTCCGCCTCGCCGATTTGTCTGTCTGTGCCTCTCTCCTCTATCTATCTTTCTCCTTCTTTGTCTCTTTGTTGACGCGCTTGTCGCTATCCCTGTCTTGATCTGCTTCTCCTCTGTGTGTGTTTTATGTCGTTCTATTTCTCTGTCTATTTCTCTCTCGGTCTCTGTGTCTTTCTTTGTCTTTTTTCTAGCTCTGTCTCTGTGTCTCGTTCTCTCTGTCTCTTTCTCTCTCCCTGAGTCTCAATACCTCTCCCGTCTCCCCTTGCCTGGTGGCCATTAAACCAAACAATTAAAGAAAAGCTGTTTAATAAACAATAAACAAAACGGCGCGAAGGGGGACACTGCCCAAACAATGCCGCACCCGAGCTGTATACACACCCCATGAGAAGGTGCTGCTGCAACTGCAGCTGCACCTGCTGCTCCTGCTGCTGCTGCTGCTCCAGTCTGCTGGCTTTGTATGGCAGAAAAAGCGATCTTTAGTCTTGTCGCTATGCATGTTCTGCGTTTGTTCAAATAAGTTTATTAAGTTTAGCAAATTAAAGGCTATACAACTGCTTTTAAAAACGCTTGCCTATATTTACCCAAGTGCGTCAACAGGCTATGCGAGCCTACAGCGCGGCGTGCGAACAGCTGAAACGCCTAGGATTTGGGCATGGGGCCTACAGGACAAAAATTTGCAGCTCAGCAGAAGAAAACCGGGCTGGCCTCTTCTTTGGTGTCTCCTGATGCGATGCGATAGACCCGGCTTTGCCCCGAATTGTCTCCTTTAAGGGGGGGGCCCACTGGGGGGCCCTCCTTAGGCGGCGCGCCAGGCCCCTTTGAGGGCGCCGGAGGATGGGGAGGCTTTTGGGAGCCCTCACTGGGGCCCCTAAAAGGAGGGGCCTCTTAGGATGGGACCCTATCGTGGCCCCTAAAAGAAGGGAGCCTTCAACAGGTGAATTTTCATTGTCTAGTCCATCGGAGAGAACAATTTCTTTGAGGTCACACCGCACGCCAAGCAAGAGAATGGAACAGAAGTCTGTTGCCAATCGCCTCACCCTCCTAAAACAATCCTTTAACATTGCTGATGCTGCTGCTGCCGTTGTTGCAGTAGGAGATGCGGTACCGCAACAGCAGCATAGACAGTTGACGCGCTCTTGCTGCAAGTGAAGATCTGGTACACCAGCAGCAGCAATAGAGAGCAGGCGCGCGCGCTGCTGCTGCGACAAGTACCAAAAACAACTTTTCAACCCTTTAAAACCAAAAACCAAACACCCTCACAGACCAAGGTTTGGGGTTTAGCGCTTGGGGTTTACGGATTAGGGTTTAGGGTCTACAGTTTGGCGAGGGGACTGAACGGGACAGAATCTTTCGCCAGAGACTACACAGGCTCCTAAAGAGGCAATTAACGCCTATAATTTGAAACGGTTCAATTTCAAAAAAATAAAACCCAGGACTTATAATTTAGAATTCAGGGTTTTGTTTAGGGTTTAGGGTTTCAGGTGGAGGGGAGCCTGGTTCTGTCCCCTGGCTTTTGCCCCACATATCCGTGGGCTTCTGGTCATCATATTGCAATATTTTTATTTCTATGTGTTAATTTTATTCAATAATTTTGTTTCGTTTAGAATGGGGTATAGCCGTTATGTAGCACTGACAGTTTCCCTTTGGTCTGAGGTGCGCAGAGATTGTTTAGGTAGGGTTTCAGTTCGTTGAATCTTTTAGTTACTTCCGCCTTCTTTGAATTTCGCACGCGTGAAGCCCAATTAAGATTTATATTTCTTACCCGTTTGGCGATATCTGTTTGGGACTTTTTATTATATTGCAAAACGAGAAATCCTGTAGTGCTGTTGTTGCTTAGAGGTCATAACTACCGAAACAACAAATAACTTTCCTACAGAGAAGTCCGACTTTCCAGCGTGCCTCCATCAGTCTGAGCACAGCCAAGGGGCAACGGTATAAGGCCAAGGTGCACAGGCCGGCCGCACCTTGCACACAGACGCATCCCTACACAAAATCCGAGGATCTGGGCTACTGCTGCTCGCATACGTAGGTTCATCCCTTTAACGCATACATAACTTAGCAGACAAATTGGGACAATTCAAAGGGATAACAAACACATAAACATTTCAATAGCAAACTACGGCATTAGCACGCTGCATGTAGCCCCTAGTACGACGCATGCCCTCATCCATACAATCTTTACCATTTCACTGTTGCTGCTGCTCGGGATGCGCTATTGCCGTTGACACTACCCTCAAGAAAACAGGGTTTCCTAGCCCTTGGTTGTTTAACAGGAACAACTCAAAAGCCAAAAAAATGTCGAAAGCAACTCCTTAAGCGTAAGTCCTAACATACATCTACCTACAGGGACTCTCCTCTATGCTCGTTTGATGCAAATAAGGTGGCAATGAGCCTCGCAGAAAAAAAACAGCTTGCCAATCGGCTTCACTAAAGACGAACAACGCAGAAAGTACAACGGCGCTTCTTCGGCCGCACACAACACCAAAAGAGGGGCTCCTCCGCCACAGACATAAGTGATAAGTCAATCCCGGTTTGAGCGTCTGCTATGATGGCTTCGCTCCAGTCTGAGAAGAAACAGAGATCAACCTTAACACGGCAGCAGTTAACACTCCTTTTCTGCAAATCACCCTGCAGTATTGGAAGAGCATACCAACAGAACTACCAAACGGACATGACGCAGCTACTGTGCCCAACTCGTGTTGCTCATGTATGCCACAAAGCAGACAGATCCTCAGATATGAAGCATTAGCGGAATGAGAGATAACTACCCAATTTTTGTAACATAACTGGCCGCTGATCGTGACCCTACGTATCCCTTTGACTCTAAAGACCCTCTCCCTCTACTTGAACGTAGAAAATAAGCACCCAATAAATCGCAGCGTATTTTGCTGAAAAGCCTCGTTTGCAATCAAACGCGAGGACCTGACTGTACTAACACACCACCGATAAAGCAAAAGTAAATTTAGAGTAAAGAAAAACAAAAAAATCATCCACCCGCGACAGCCAACAATGTGAAATACCGCCCGTGAAAAAATTCCCCATAAAATCACTCAAGACAAAGAAACCACAAAATGGACCGCCGTTGTGAAGCAAAGGCAAAGACAACGCAAATTTGATTGTTAGCAGCCGCGCGAACACGAACTGCCGATCAGAAATTCTGCTGTGGAGCCACCCTCTAGGGGCGGGCCTAGCCAATCACAAGCCGCGGAGTGCAATGCGTTGCTCATGGCTACGACAGGGTGATGCTGGAGCCACCCCGAGCGCCAGCCAAGTAAGTTTAATTATCCTGGGAGGGATAAACCCCACCCCATTCGCCGATGAAGGGCGTATAAGAATCGCTTAGATTTTGATTTCGTTTTTTACAAGTTTTTACAACTAGGCTTAACAAGCCTACATAATTAAAATTAGGGCTTTTAAAAAGCTTTTACAAGCCCGTAAAATAAAAAAAATATTTTTTGGCAGTTATGTGATTCAGTTGCGGGCGTACTGCGGTTGGTGCTCTAAGGTACTTCACTGTTTGGTAGGTGGACAATTTAGGGCATCTAGATATTATTTGACGGTCTCGCATTTTTAACGTTTTGTTTGAGTCTATTGTTGCAGAATATGATGAATTTCACTTGTTATTGTTTTCTGTATCGTTTGTTCTGACATATCCAGCTTCCTCTCTTTTTTGCAGGAGGTTGGCGTTTCGCTTCGTTCAACAGCCTGAATGAATTTATTTTTGGTGATAACAATCTATTTTCAGTTTTTGTTTTGCATTAGAGCGCGTGGCCGCATTTCGTTGGTGCTTTGCTCCCCTCTCGAGCACTAGTGCCTCACTACACAGGTCAAAGTCTCTAACACTTCTGAGCAGAGCTCTGGGCCTTAACTGCCTTTACTAAAGTTATTCGGATGTTTTTAACTTAGCAGCATTTGTTTGCGTCTTCGAGCGTCCACAGGACGCTTAGAGAAGACAAACGAAACTGGTTTTGGCTTTTGTATCATCTCTAGTTATTGTACAGTGTACAATGTCCGCATGACACGCATCTAGACATTGGGGAGTTGCTGTGCTTGCCACGTCCAGCAGATTCTGCAAATGAGCGGCGGTTGCTTTGAGTGTTTTGACGACGAGACACCGCGATGGCACTGATAAGGAACCGCGTCGCTCCAGGGCGTTCGGACTTGGGCTACCAAAGGCCCCCTGAGAGCCTTTCAGGGGCTCCCTGTGGAGCGCGGGAAGATATGAGATTGTGTACAGCGAGTCCTGCACAATCTCCGATTGCCTGTGCCCCCCACTGCCCGCCTGGAATTGGTGGGTATCGCCATCCCCCGCACTTTAAACTGACAGCAGCGCTGCCTCTTCCAAAGGCGCAAGTCCCTAAGAAAGAGTTTGCTTCTTCATCTTTCCCCCTTCCATCAAAATGGGTTAGGCGACTGCCGCTTATAGGGGTGACCGTTTCTGTCTGTCTTTCTCTCCTTGCATTCCTTTGTGCCTTCGGTCTCCTCCTTTCTTGGCTTTTGAACTTGCTTTCTGACGGCACGACTGCGGCGGTGATGCATGGCGTAAGCCTTACGCCTGAAATGGACCCCGTGGGGCTTCACTTGGCTCCCTCAGGCCGTTATTTGACTGTCACTGACGCACAGGGTTTGGCCGACCCGAGGACCTCGGTGAGTCTTGGTTTAGGCCATGCAGAAATGCCTTTGGGAGCCCCAGGGGGCTCCCCACGCCGGCTTCAAAGTGTCGTCACCATCGGGGCCCCTGAAGGGGCCGCCGGTTTCAACGCACAGAACATGTGGACGGCGTTTAAAGGGGCTCCGCAGGATTATTTGCTCTTCGTTTGGTTCATACTGAATCTCTTTCTAGTCAGCTGCTTCTGCAGCTGGATGTGCTCCCAGAGAAGCTTCCAGAAGGCCGTGATGGTGTCGCCCTGAGCAAGCTTGTTTTCTCCTGGCTACACCGAGAGACCGAGAGGAGCTTGGGCTGTGCCGCTGGCCCCTAAGCAGTCGAATTGAGGGTCTTTTGCCTGCGTTTCACTCAAGCGAAACAGCGGCCAGGGTTTAGAGTTTACCTACTGGTTTCCCTCTTTCCTCCTCTTCTTTGCATTTATTCCCATTTTGACTTGCAAACAGTCTAGGAATGAATAAACCAATGTGCGAACAAACGCAAAGAGAGCGGCCCTAGGGGTTGAGGAGCCCCCCTGATCTTATGTCGCAGCTTTGGTAAACGGCGAGCGTCGTTTGCCTCTCCGTTGCATTATTTCCTTCGTCGTATTTCTACTTCCTCCCACTTCATCTGCTCTAGTGCCAGATCCCAGGGGCTTCGCGTTATTTGGCTTCAGTATTGTTGAGTTTTGCAAAGGAGAAAGAGGCTGAGGCAGCAGCAAGAAGAGCAGGGCCTGTGCTGCTGGCGCAGCAGCCGCAGCAGAATCTACAGCAGGAGCGGTTACTGCTTCTGCTGGCCCCCAGCAGCAGCAGTAGCAGCAGCGCAGCGCCAGCAGCCTTAGCAACTTCGAAAAAGTTCCCGTCTTCCGGGCTCGCAGGAGGAAGCAGAGACAGCAGCAGCAGATGATTTCCTGTGGGCGCCCCATTTTGGCTCAAGGAATTCCCTCGCCGTGGCTTTGCAGAGCTGTCGGCTTTAGCAGCAGTAGATGCGCCTGGTGTCGATCCTCAGAATGCTCCCAACGGGGCCCCCGCAAGAGGCTGGGGAGGAGACATGTGCTGCAGTGTATACCCAAGCGTTGCTCAAGTGCGTGTCTGCCGTTCTATGACTCCTGCACAATGAAATGCAGTATTGTTTGTATTGCGTAGTGCTCTTGAATCATCTAGCAAGTACTGTACCGGAAAAAGAACAGGCTCTGACGTCTTGGGCACGAGATAGTGACGATAATGCGCATTTATTTAGGCTTTTTGCGCCTCCCTCAGACTTTTACGCTTAGGTGAAGCGTGGTTGGGAACGGTAGAGGTAGCACCAGTTGGCAGCGGCACAGAAAGAGCAGCCTGTACACACCGAGGCCTTCCCTGGGGGCAGAAACGCCTCCACACCACTTGCTGCCTTTCTTTCTTTTCTGTCGTGTCCGGAGACACAAAAGAGTGCAAGGAAACCGACAAAGGTTTCAAAAGAGTGAAGGGAAAAGAGCAAGAAGAGGACGGAGAAACCCAGATTGCCATCAATAAACTTAAACTACTCCAGAAAGCTTTCTGAGGGACGTCTGCTCCGAAAGGCACTCGTGAAAATTGAAACGAGAGAAAAACCATAAATACGAAATACAAAAGTCACGCAAACAACAAAGCAGGCATAGAGGTTCTCTTTTCAACAAGACACAAATCTTTTTTCCTTGTTTTGGTTGGCTCTAAGTCTCCGTTGCTTTAGCTTACCCATTAAAAGCTACGGCCTAATAAAACCGCTTCACAAGAATCTCTAATGCCTAGTAATAATGGCTGTAATGGTTGGTATTATCTGCTAATCTGCACACCTATATCGGGGAGGAGTGGTTTAGAACTGGGACTGGCTGTTGCTTTTGCTGTCGCTGCTTGTCTATATCGAACAGTCATAGGCAATACGCTTGCAAACGATTCTTGGGCAGATGCGCTTTTAGCTCTCTACTTTCACGCCTCGCACCACAGCAACCAAACCTTATCTAGGGATGTTCGGGTAGCCGGCACTAGGTTAGAAACTAACCAAGGGAGGCCCCGTCAGGTAGCTGTTGGCAGCAGCAAGACCACCGGGCTTTCCATAAGAGATTACGAGCACTTGAGGTGGGAAAGACGCAAAGGAAATCATAGCATAATCACTAACGCTTCTCCTACTTCCTTCAGGCGCTTGACCTTGCAGCCGCTAGCTGCCACATCACGCCCCATTTTAATCTTCGTAGAGTTTGACTGTCCTAGGGGAGACGCAGGCTTATGAAGCTGATCTCCTCTACGCCTCTAAACCCTCAATCTCCCCATACACAGTTTAACTATCTCCTTTTTGTCTTTAAACCCTCAATCTGTCCAGACAGAGTTCAACTGTCTCCTCTTGGCCTATAAACCCTCAATCTGTTCATACAGAATTTAACTGTCGCCTTATAACAATTTGTGCTTCGGCCTAACGTACTGTCCGGAGATGCTTCGCTTGTATGGAGTCCTTGCTACATTGGCATAAACGCAGGCCCCGGCATTAACTTCACAATGAGGGTTTTGCTGTTTCCTCTGTATTTTCCACTGGTCAGGGTCTGCGCCCCCAGTGTTAGCGCAATACGGGTGAGTACCACATGTTCTGTCTCAGTGCCATGCATGTGGATTATCTCCATCCTCTGCATAGTCGGAGAGCCATTGGTCCACTCCCTCTTCGGGGTCGACTATAGGTGCAGCTACGTTTTGCAGGTCAGCAACTGCCTTTTCTCTCTGTTTTTCTCTCTTAACTTCCTCTTCCTGCATGCGCTCTGCCAGTGCACGCTTACGTACACTTATCCGAGGGCCACGAGCCCTGCAAGCACATGCATCCCAAAACCAGATTTATACAAGCAACAACAACACCCTAAACCGGGAATTTACAGACGGTCTAGGCAGCAACTAAGCACAAAACGAGCAACTTCAACAATTTTTAAGGACGTATTTTGTGTGCTAACTACTTGCAACATTCCAGATACCAATTTGAGTTTATTGACGTGATATAAACTTGGTGGCTACGTGATTAGAGGAATTCTCGTTTACGCTGCTGCTGTTCGTGCATCCCTCGCTGCAGTTGCAGCAGCAGCAGGAGTGAAAACAAGGGGCATAACAAGTTGCTTCCCCCCACCTCGGGCTTTTGCCTCTAAAAATATCAACCCCTGTTTCTTGTGTTTGCTTGGGTAGCATCGCTGGTCTCCGGAAGATCTTCACCCCTTTAGGAACCCAAACGTCAAACACCTTAAGGCCACTGCCAGACACACCAATCCAGCCTAAGCCACCTATGCTGATGTCGTCGTACGCCATGTTCCATCCCCCGTACACCTGAACCCTGAGAGGAGCAACGCAAATAACAAGAAGTGTGGGAGTTATTGGGAGATGGATATATATATATATATATATATAT
>NPHX01000310.1:44596-74922 GCA_002271815.1 Eimeria falciformis
ATCTGGATGTACCCAGCGTCAGCTCGGGGGGGACGTGCCGTGGTTCGCAAAGGGACACGGCAGCAGCAGCAGCGCAGCAAGCAACATTTTGCAGCCAACAGCACTGCTGCTGCTGTTGCTGCTGCCGGGTGTACTACCAATGTATGGAGACGCGACCAGGCGACGGGAAGCGGGGCTTGCAGCGGCGCAGCAGCGAACGCAAAAAGACAGAATCATTATTTGACGCAGCAGAAGCAGGAGCAGGAGCAGCAGCATCAGAAACAGCAGCAGCAGCAACAGCTTTCTTCTTCTCTTGTTGGTGCAGCAAACCCCAGAGGGTGTAACTCCAGTGGCAACTCGCTGCAGAGCCCGGATTCCTGGGCGTCTTCTGCTGAGAAGCAGGACGTTTGTTTGAATGGCCAGGCCGCCCCGTCAGTTTCTGCTTCTGCAGGGGCAGATAAATGCTTTACCACTGCTGCAGGCGAAGCAGCAGCAGGTGGAGCAGCTGCAGCTGGAAGCAGCTGGCGTGAGCAGCCGAACGCAGGTCAGCGACTGTCCTCGAAGTTCTCTTACTTGAGTGTGAAGGGGACGGAGCCGTTGTTTTCGTCTCGTTGGAAAAGCGGCTGCGAAGGTGTTTACTACGACTATCAGAAGGGTTTATGGCGGGTTCAATTCACTCAGGACGGGCGCAGGAAGACAAAAAGCTTTTCTCCTAAACACTTGGGAGGGACGGAAGCTGCTAAGGTTGCCGCCATGGTGTACCGCATTGAAATGGTTGAGGCTGAGGCCAGCGTAAAAGCCAAGCTGGAGGAGATCGCAAGAGAGTGGATGGACCAAACCAATGACCAGCAGCAGCAACAGCAGCAGCAGCAGGAGCGACTTTCAAGTTCCCACGCATATCCCCTAGATATCGAACAGCACCAGCAGGTACTGGGGACAACACACGGCCAGCAACCACTTGCAGAAACGCTGCCCTTGATGTCTCCTGAGGCCGGAGTTAAACACCTAACCATCCTGAAGCAACAGCAGCAGCAGCAAATGTCTGCTGCTGTTGCTACTGAGGAGGAGGGCCAGTCTTTGTTTGCCTTCGAGCATCGCCTCCCCCCCAGCGCCTTAAACTCTTGCGAAGCTGAGGGAGCAGCAGCGTCTTCATGTGCTCTTCAGTACGAGCCTCTGCCTCTGCCCCTGCATCACAGCTCTTCAACAGAAACCATTGAATGCGACACTCCAAACAAGGACAGCAGCTTCCGCTCCTGCAGCTTTGCTGAGACCTGCGAAAGCGGCAGCAGCAGCACCACAGGGACGCCCTGCAGTCCCATAAGAGATCCGAAGTTCCTGTCGTCTCAGCAGCGGCTGCCCACTTTGTTGCCGAACTCTGAGACTTCGCAGTGTCAGCATGACAGCGACCTCCTCCAGCATCCGAAGACGACGATACACGCCGGCACAGCAGGCTTCGCTTATGCTGGCTTCAGCCACCTCGGCTTGCGAGCTCCCGGCCAGGAGCTTGCATAAAAGAATACGTTTGGTTTTTTGTGGTGAAGACATCAGACCTTGGCAGCGAGTTCTGCCGCTGTGTAAACGTTTGAGCCGATCCTAATGGTAGTTAGTTGGAGTGCAGCAGGAGGGTCATCAGCAAACATAGCAGTTTGTTAGATGTCTCGATGCTTCCTGAAGATGAAAGTTGCATAACGACGTGACAGCCATCCCTCTCTCGTCTCAGGAAGCGCCGTGCCCCCGAGGCTTCCTAAGGGGCCTTCCTTAGGATCCCTTTACATAACCAGCAGCTTGAGGTGTAGCGTTTCTTAAAGAGTAGTTTCTTGTCGATGGATGCCTACGTTATGCCCCCTACAACACAGCAAAGTGCAAGAATGCACCCTGCCAGGTTTCAGTACACGTTTTCGACGTTAATGTGCGAGAACACACCGTTTTTCAAATCGAGTGAAGCAGTTGGAAAAAGTCAGCTCTTGTATTCGCGAAATAAATTACACAAACCAAACTGCGTCCCCTTCGTCGCATTTTCCAGGGCAGGAAAGGCGTCTTAATTGCAAAGAGCCCTGAAACTCGGCTGTCGTAAAAATATTCAAGCGCGTAAACGTGAACACTGTTCAGATTTCGGGATGAAAACGGCTTGCAATGCGCCAAATAACGAAGGAATTGCAAATGTACTCCCGCTTTCTCTTTTTTAGCTCGTCACATATCGCTTGAAGCGTTATTTATCCCACTGCTTACAGCAAGCGACAATGCTGTGATGACCCATCGTGCAGCTTTCCACGTTGTCTAATGCTAAAATAATGACAGAAATGCAAAGACTTCCGGAAAGGCGAGAGCCTGTCGCGTGGTCGCAACATATCTCTCAATTTGCACTATGGAGGCCAAAGCGTTGTCGTTTGCTGTAAGCGGTGAGACGAATGACATTTTATCATGAAGAAGCAAAGTGGATGCGCAAATCGATCAATATCTGAAGCACTTCAAGCTACTTTATCCCGAAATGCAAAAAGCATTCATGACTTCAGGCACTGACTTTTGTGCTCAATTCAGTATTTGCATCAGGGCAGAAATTTTAGGCCTCGGCAGAACCAAGACGTGTTTTCCTCCTGAAAAGCACGACGAAAGGGATGAGTGTTCCTGTATTATTGATGAGAAAATAGGAAAAAAGCGGAATAGATTTCGCAACAGAAGCCTGTACAAAAAACTGCTCTTTCCGGTGCTGCTGATACACGAATGTGTGCTAAAACAGGACAGGCGATGCTACCTTCAACTAAAAACAAAATATTCAGTGGTAAGTAGAAGCTGTTATTTGGACCTCGCTCTTAGCAAAAGAAACCGAGTTTTGAATCACCCGCTCCAGTGGCACGCAAGAAAAAATACATTTTAAATATACATGGTGGTGCTGGAACGACTGAACAGTTGCTTTCACGACGTAAAACATCCCGGAGGATTCCAAACTTTCAATGATCGTAGATGAAATTTAAGGCTGAAAAATCACATTTCGCCTTGAGCAACATTTAGTGATCACGAGAGCTGCTTATACACCTCAGCAGACAAGAAAACTACGCAAAAAGTGCAGCGACTTTTTGCACCTCTTTGATCTTTCCATCGTGGTGACATTTTGAGTCGGATTCCAATTCCATTCTTGAGACTTGAGGCTGCCTGCAACTGCGTCGTTCGCATCTATGGACGCCGCATTCCTGGGTGAAAACAGAGCTGTTATCTTGCAATACGTCAAATAAAGATGGCCAATTCGCTACTGCCTCCTTAGACTTCTGGACTCTGGAATAGCAGGAAAAGGGTCCTGTACTAAAGGCGATACGAGAGCCTTTGGACAAACTCACATGGATCGAAAAATCGTAGAAAAAGCAAAAGAATTTCTCCCATTACTCTTGCACGTTTTGTTAAAAGAGTCCCCACTGCTACTAGCAGCGCAGCTGCTTATCAAAACGGCAGGTCTGTTGTTAGCAAAGTAGACGGGAAAGGACCTTTCAGGATCCCTTTGTTTCGCCGCTTCCCCGAATGCAGCGGGGAACAAGCATGGACTATCCCAGCTAGCCAGCTCGCTAGCGTGATGCCTTGGCTTATCTTTAAATTCCTAGGCAAGAGCCCCCAGCTTGTCCGGTAGAATCGGCAGGGGATCGCAAGTAAGCAAACAAATAGGCTGCAAAAATGCAGGATACATCGACACATTCATAGCTGCGAAGAAAGACACGCCTAGCTAGCCAGCTAGCTAGCCAGCCAGCTAGCTAGCCAGCCAGCTGGCTAGGGGACTCTTCTCAGCTATAATGAGAGTTAGGCAACCTCATAGCTGGCCGCGAGTTGACCAGTATTGCAAGTGTCACCGCACTTGCTACTCTCCATTCTTGGGGCCCCTGGAGAAAGACGAGCATGGATTGCTTGTATTAGTCATCATGCAGACACAAGAATTATAAGCCCCATGTAGAGGAGAGTAGCTGTCTTGCAAAGCAGGGGCTTCTAGGGGCTCCCACATGCAGTTTGCCATCACAGCAAAACCTTTCCTGCTCTGTTGCTTCCAGGAAAGACGAGCCTACCCCAGGTCACCCCTTCCCCCTCCCGAATGTCTCTCTAGGTCCTCGGGCTAGGGAGGTTTAAACCACCAAAAGCCTAAAGCATAAGACCTAAACCCTAGAAAAGAGGAAACGACTTGGGAAGGATCCCCATCTCTTCGCACGCCTTCGCTTCTAATTTCGTCGCTGCCTTTGCTGCCTCGTATTCTGCCTTAGCTTTATCTCTCTGTTCCTTAAGAGGCGTCAAGACGTGATTCGGTGTCTTTGGGTTGGCCCTTGCCTCCATATAAATTGTAAGAGCGGCGAAGTTCTTTTCCATGGCAATAGTAGAGAGCAGCAGGGCATCTAAGAGGCGTGCTGCACGTTCCCACTTCTGCTGGCCACTCCTTTCAAATGGACGACTAAACCTCTCCCTGGATTCGGAAAGAAACGTTTTAATAGGCATTACGCAGAAAGTGCTCTTGCCACGCAACGCCTGCAGCTCTTCCACAGGCCCCGATGCTTTCCCTTTGTCAAAATGCCGCAGGCGCCGGAACTCCCCAGCACACCGCAGGGCGTAACTCCCTGCCTGCAGCAAGCTGGCGAGAAACGCAGAGTGCAGAGCATCCCTAGGCTCTTTGATCCTGCTAACCGTCCCGACGAACCAACGCAGCTGCCAGGGAACATTGGGGGCCCTGAGAGCAGCATCAAACGCAGCCTTGGCATCACCAAACCTCAGTACCACCATACGTCCCGTTGCACGTTTTTCAGAAGACACTTTACGAGAAGCGGATCCATTTTCCAACGGATGAACATTGCGTGCGGAGCTTGTGCTTTTAGGAAACGAGCTCATTTTCAGCGAGGAGAGGGCCGTTTGCTGCTGGCTAGAACTGGCTTCAACAGAAGGGATGGAGTGGCCAGGATATGCGTCCTTGCTAGAAACGTCTCCGCCTGGAATATCCCCAGGCAGGTCCTCTGTAGGGTCCTGTGAGGCAGCCTCAAATTCTTCAACTACAGGTAACAGGCTAGCAACCTCTGGAGGGACAGGATCTTCTATGTCGTCCTCAAATTCCTCTGTCCCTGAAAGTGTCGCAGCCTCTTTTGCGGCCACTATAAGCATGCTTGTGATGTCCTGGTAGAGGTCAGCGGCAGCTGCCGCGCTACAGACACCTGCAAGGAGCAGGGCGAGAAGATAGAGCGGAATGCCCATTCTTGCTGTTGCTGCCGGTGCTGCTGCAGCAGGCGTCTCTAGCTCTCGTATTGGTTTGCTGCTAACGAGTCGCTTTGAGCGGGATATGGGCCCCTCCACCACAATAAAAGAGGCAAGGCCGCCTCCTGCTGTACCCAACAAGACAGACGCATCCGCAAGCCCTCGGATCCGACGATCCAAGCACCGAGAAGATAACTTTCAGCGAATAAACAAAATCAAGAACAAAATTGGAAAAATGGAGAACAAAATAGGACGCTGCTACCTGAGCTCCTCTCGAGGACAGAGGGAGACCTTCCAAGTAAACCGTAAGCCCTAAACCCTAAATCTAAAGCTTTGCCCCCAAGCCATAATCCCCGTAAAATAGGCTGCACTGCTGCAGACGTTCCTTCAAGCCCGCATAGAAGAAACAAGGGCGCAACGGCACAGCAGCCTCGGCTTTCTTTCTCTTAGCGTGGGGAGGAGTAGCAGCACCACTACCAAGAAGGCAGAGCGCTAGGGGACATACCTATTTCTCACCCACGTTTAGTTTTTAAATCCGTGTCTGAACTTTTTTCCCTTTATCATTTGCATTTTCACAATGGAGCTTTTGGAAGCTTTGCCCATTTAATGTCCCTGTTGATGGAAACATGCACTATGTAGGGTGCTGAATGTAACCTGGTAACAGGAATGTTGCTTATATGTAGCGAAAACCTTAGTGATACGACCACCTGTAATTATATGCAGACATAACGCACAATTGGATAGAGCAGCATTAACCAGCCATAGCTACCTGCAGGATGCCAGTACACTCCATCACACAGACACACCAACAGCCAGAGATCTGAGGCTACTGCTCAGGCTGAGCTATGGCAAGAAGAGGTATGAATAGAGAGATCCGTGGACCGAAAACTAGCCTTTTAAATATGGCGTCAAGCGGCATACTCTAATAATTTTGGGTTTCAGGCTACGCGAAGTCACTCTTGCATAAGGCAGGAGTTAGGGAGTTAGGTTTGCTAGCACCCCATGGTCCGGAGGAGACCACAGAGAGATAATGGAGATATCGGACATTCAGAAGGATGCTGTGGCAAAAACAAATCGTGAAGTTTTCTATATTTTGTCTCGTTGGAGAGGAGGCTTGCATCACATACACTTAGTAAAATAAGTAGATGTCTTCAATATAATAACAAAATAGCTTTGAAGTTCTGAGAGGGGATTGTATATTTGGGAATTTCCTTTCAGAACAAGCGCAAGCTTACTCTGTAATGTAGACGGTGGTCGAACAGGACCCATGGATTCCGGCAAGCTATACTACTCTGTTGAGCAAGAAAAAGGTGTATTGTTCTTGGAATCTACGCCCGTTTGACATGTGGTTTTTCTGTACTATAAAGCTCGAAGTTATCTCTGGGATCGATATCCGAAGAACAGTATGTTACAGGCTGGAGAAATGCCTATGCTGAAAAAAATGCCCATAAGGAACAGCGTAGAGAGTTCCCGGTTCCAACATCTCAGGTATCGCTCAGGAGCTAATAGACACCAGAGCTCGTCACTGGTGTACTCTAGTATGCTCACATTTCCAGTGCACAGCATCGTCAGTGTTGACGTGGAGTGTTGGATATCGGGTTGAATGCAAGCTAGTGCTTGCTATGCGATCACACTGGTATAGAGCTTTTTTGCAAAGCCCAAGCTCCCCTGTCCTTCCTTTTTGACAAAAGAACAATACTAACCTAGGGCCATCCCCATCAAACCTCTTGTTTATAAAAATTAAGCTATAATATGATGGTCTTTATTCTCTACAGGAGACGGCTGGAATACGTAGTAGCATGGATTCTACGAATGTGTTGCGAAGCAGATTATATAAGCTGCCTCTACGCACAGGCGTAATGTCCAAAGATCTCTCAGTCAGGCTAGCCTGCTGCAATAGGTATTCTCTACATATATTCTCCCCCATATATTTTAAGTGTTCAAAGGCTATCCCTTTCTCTAACTTGGCGCACCTCAAGTCTCTTTGTGGTCCACCGCTAGTAGGAGTTGGGAGTAGTAGTGCCATTTATTCATCGACATCATGTGAGGAGGTAACAGGCACCGAGTCACTCGATAGATAATACATTAGATAAACCTGCTCGATGACCAGCAAGATGAGTTTCCTTCTAGTTTCATGCGTAGCGGGAGTAAGAAAATGATTGTAGCAAGATGTGAATGGATCGACTATCCCCTTCTGTGAAATCGCTTCTTTCGGCAAAGAGGAAAGTTCTTGCCTACACATACCCAGCTAAAACTTATATTTCATTAAATCAAGTACAAAACGATTATTATATTATCCAAGACAAGGGAGGCTAGTCGCAAGTCAGCGCTGGGACCATGACGGTCATGTGTACCGAACCAGCGATGTGCCGCCCCTCCATAAAAATAGTTGTGCACTGACGACACATTCACGGGTCATTTAAAAGTGTGAGTTTTATTTTAAGCTTTAGTTGGTGACTGTTATTGGGCTTCCATGTAGCAGTTTCCGCGAAGAAGACCCAGAGATCGGCGTCAACGCATGGACCGCCTAAGCCCACGGGCTCCCTGCGATTTAAAAGCTGTCTCTACGGCAAAGTTTTCACTAACAAGCGTTGTGCGATGCGAACCCGACGGGCTTGTTCTTTGGACGCCAGAAGGGGGACTCGTGGTGGCTTTGGGCTTGAGACCTCCTCTGGACAGTCTGGAGGCTTTAGACAAGCCAACCCCTTCTTCACCGTCACGCCAGCAACAAAGACACCTGTAAGCTTTGTCTGTTGATTCAATGACAAAAAGGGCTTGAACCCGTCCCTCCCGCATCCCAAAGTCTGTACTCGTGCTGCCTGGAATACTGATAGCAGGAGCCAGGTTGCTTTGTTGAGTGCCGTACGCAGCTTTCGGCCACGACTAGAGTCCCGGGGTCAGCGAAGCTCCCTCCCTTTAATCTATGGCTGCCAACCTGCGACGTAGCGCGGGCTTCGTGGCGTCACCTCGCCTTACCGCGGGGCACTGTCTCCATTGACATTTCTACTGCGCGTTCCTCAGTAGGCAGCTCCGACGTCCCTCTTGCGTTAGGCTCCTTGACAGACAATTAATAGGACCTGGAGGCGTAGACGGCCGTCCTATGCAGCCTGTTGTTACAGTGGGCAAGCAACTCCGAGTCCCTAGTGTGGATATGTTGGGAGCTGGTGCAGCTTTTCTCTTGACTCTATCAATTCTCGTATGCAATGCGGTGCGACCAGGAAGGGCCCTTTTTAAGGGAAGATGTGATAGATTTTCTTCCAGGAGCCTCCCGTCTTCCTGGCTCGCGGTTGGTGTCCTCAGTGAATGAAAGCGAGGTATCGCGGAACCAGCAGCCGTTGCCTCAGAGCAAACGACGAATCCAGGAGATTCGCGGTCTTCCACAGGACACAAAGCGGGTACTACAGACCGTTGTTATTATAGAACCGTGGTCTCCCCCAATGGTTGAAAAGGTTGAAAAGGTCGAAAAGTTGCCGGTGCCAAAGTCGGTAAACGTAAACACCTGCTTTAACCCGGGAGAATGGCGGGGACAGATCGGCGAGGATGCGGAGAGACTGCTTTCGCCGCTGCCGCTAAAAGCAAGGGCGAGCCAACAAAGACAGTCTTCCCCCGCCGTCGAAGGTGCGACCCATCCACCTGCACTGTGCCCCGAAGAGAAACAGCAGTGTGTAGTGTCACGTTGTTGTCTGTGTCCTGAGTCTCACTGAGCCCTTTATAGCATCTTTATGTGCCTCAGAAGCTCAAACGATTGAACAGAAAGTGGACAAAATTGAGGAGGCCAAGAGTAGCATTAGTATTCTGACACGGCTCGACATCTTCGCCAATTCCCGGCGGCCTAAGCCTCCCCGTTTTACTCCCCCTCCCACCGTAGTGGTATCTCGTCCACCCCCGCCACCACCGGAAAGAAAGGAGCCAACCCACTCAATTTCCTCTCTTTTTTCGGAAAGAAAAATTGTAGAGGAGCCTCCCGCCTTTCGCCCTGGGGTAGTTCAAGAGAGTATAAGCTTCACCCCCATAGCAAAACCGGTGGTAGTAGCAGAGCCGCTGCCAGTGGAAGCTCCGCCTTCCCCGCCTCCCCCGCGTCCACCGCCTCCACCGCCTCCACCGCCTCCCCAACCTCTACCTCCAGAGGAACCCCCACCTCCAACGCCTCCCCCACCTCCACCGCCTCCCCCACCTCCCCCACCTCCACCGCCTCCACCAAAAGAGGATCCCTTACCTCCCCCACCTTCCCCACCTTCCCCACCTCCACCGCCTCCCTCGCCTCCCTCGCCTCCACCGAAACAGGAACCCCCACTTCCACCGTCTCCACCGCCTTCCCCACCTCCACCGAAAGAGGAGCCCCCTCAGCCTCCATCGCCTCCCCTCAAAACGCCCTCTATTCCCCCAGACCAACCGACCCCAGATTCTCGCCAATCCGAAACCTTAAGGAATGCAGCACCTGCTCCGCCCGCTGAGCCTACTCCTGAGGGGCCGAAAGCTGCCCCGGAAAAGGAAAATGTCCCCGAAGAGCCCCCAAGCGAAAACTTGCCAGCTAAAAGTAACCACAATGGAATGAAGTCTGTGGTGCAGCCAGTTCCTGGATCTTCAGAAGGTCCGCAGAGCGACGGCTGTAATGTGGCTGACGAGCAGCTGATGGTTTCGGATGACGAAGCGAATGCTGTCCCCGAGGTTATGGCTGAGTCTAAGCGTGTCGTCCAGAAATGGAAGAAGGTAGCGATAAGGATCATACGCTATCAGCGCATGTACTATAAGTTTGCTTATGCCTTTGAGCGCAATGTTGTCAAGACCCGCAGTTATTGTGTAGTTTTTCATGATGGCGAAGACCTGGACTACGTAAGCCGGATTCTATTTGACGAAATAGAATCTATTTTTTGTTGTCCAACTTGCTCAGCTTACCACTGACGTTCGACTGGCAAGCTACTACTATTGAAAGCATGCCCGATAAAGAATATCATGTCTGTCGCAGATATCGCTCTTAACATCGCACCGTACGGATGTTGCTAGACCTGAGAATGACCGAGTCTATCCTAAAAGCCGCATTAACTGTTCCTTCAAGCGTCAAGTAAGGGCATTTCTACTGGCACAGTGCTACGTTTACCCCTTACTGATTACAAAGAGGTGGGGAACTGGTTACTGCCTTGAGGCTTCATAAGTTTTAAGGCCACTGCCCGTCGGTTTGTTGTGTAAGTTGCATTGCTTTTTCATCGGGCCGCCTCTTTTCTGTCCGCAGATAGTTTTGCCATTTGATGCCTCCAATCCGGTTTTGCGGATCGCTGTGGTGCTTATAATGGCCAAACGAAGCGACTACGGACCTGGCGAATTTATGCGTCGTGTGGCCGGCATTACGAAGCCTCTCAGTGTTGAGAAGTATAGGCAAACGGTGAGTGGCCTCCCTTATTTCTTCTGGGAGCTGTTCATGTATCTTTGGCTAGCACGAGCGTCTAGCATGAGAACTTTCACTTGGATTATTTTATTATCCACTCTTTATTGTATTTTGGTTGTATGTGGAACGATCGATGAGAAATGCGTGTGCGGTGACTTTTGAATGATATTTTTTGTGCAGATGTCGGAGGTCAACGCGTGGCCTTTGTACGTGCCCCAAGAAGTTATGGGAGCCACTGCCATATCGGATCCTTGCATAGTCGGTGGGTTTTAAAAGCTTTAAGAGTTTGTAATCACCCATTGGCACTGTTGTACATGCACCGATATATTTTTTACGCGTGTTAATGCCGAACTATGCATTAATTGCTTCCACTTCTGGGGTACTACAATACATATGTCATTTGCGTCGTTGTGGGGACGTCTTGTAGGAGCGATTTATTTCTCACTTAATGGATTCGAAACTGGCGGTCCACAGCTCTTGCCTGACAAAGTGCTTAGGTAAGGCTAAGGCTCATGCGTAAGTGGGATGCAGTACGACAGTGTACCCAGTTCCATGGGGTGCTTGTAAAATTGCCCAGTTGCTCGTCAGGACTATCTGCGTGCTAGTTTTGCCTTGCATACTTCGATAGCCTGTGTTTTATGCGTCTTGCGTTGCCTCTACAGCCCGACTTTTGACTTCGAAATGGGTCGACCGCCTCCAGAAAAAGAGCCTCCTCCGTCCGAAAGGACTCCATGGTATGAGTACTTCAGACCTTTCAGGACGAGGAAGCAAGAGTCACCGAAAAGTAAACCGCCTTCGGAATCGACCGACTCCATGGGTTTTATTCCCCTTCCGGCGAGGCACAAGTCTACCTACCTTAGGCTATTGGCACAACAGAACACTGAAGAGGACCCCAAGCCCCGCGTACAGCTGCATTCTACGGAGGCACCTAATCCTGTAAAGGAAAGACCTACCTACGACCAGGGATCACTTGTTCCACCATCGGCGAAGGTTAGGCCGAAAGCCAAAGATACATCACTCCAGGTGAGGACTAAGCGAGGATTTTGAATGCCTCATTAGAAGCGTCCACACACATCAATCGCCCAAAGTGGGGCGGCTTACATGCGTCCCCAAGGCATTAGAAGCCGGTGAAATACTGCGGAGTGTAAACGCCTCACAGAGTGTCTACTGGAAAAATTCGTTTACCAGAATATTCTGAAAAGTTTATTTTTCTTCTGCGGTGGCTTTAGCACAGAGGGTCTATTGCCATCCAGGTGTATTTCGACCTCCGTGCTGGTGCTGATAATACCTTTCTGCCTAAATACGACTGATTTGCTCAGGTGAAGTCAAAAGGGGAACAGCGAACAACAGCCTCAACTGGGAGCTCACAAGGCTCTGCAGGTATGAAACAATCGGCAATACTAAAGGGAGAGCCGAAAAGTACAGTGTTTGCTACTCCACCACGTGGTAACTCAGCGGCAGCAAACAAGTCCGTTGCAGCCAAGAGCGTGTATAGTTCCAACAGTTCAACAAAATTGGTGAATGCATCAGGAAATCCGCCGAGAACTGGGAGTAAACCAGGCCCTACTCCAGGGAGTAAACCAGGCCCTACTCCAGGGAGTAAGCCAGGCCCTACTCCAGGGAGTAAACCAGGCCCTACTCCAGGGACAGGGCCTTTTAAAAGCACGATGCGAAAAGGCGTAGAGGGTTTATCGATTCCGTCCAAAGCTGCTCTTCAGGGAAGCACCTCGATGAAGAAACTGCCTTCGAAAAGCGCGAATGAAAATGTTGGGAAGGCAAAGAACTAAGCGTCAACCGACGCTGCCATTGCCAGAAAAGAGGGCAGCAGCGCCGCTTTGAAGGGAGGTCTTTCGCAATTCACAGCTTCATTACGGGATGGGACTGCAAAAAGCATCGCCGCATAGGATGCAGCAGCTTCAAACACCGCCGCCAATTCTAACCCTGGTACCAGCGTCAAGGCTGAGGGAATGCTTTTACAGAGCGTGAATTTCAAGGCTAGGACAAAGCTCAGTAGCGCGGTCCCATTCTTCTCCAGATCTACGTCTCGCACCAACGTCACGTTGAAGCGAACACCCTCTACAACCAGCCTTAAAGGATAATTCACCATCAAAATTAAAGGAAAAGTATGTGGCAGCGTCAAATGATGCTGGAGTAGGCGCAGATGCTCACTCTGGCAAGAAAGTGAGTGATGCGTTGTGCACTCCTTCGACAATCCCTGCGGGATACGGCTTTTACGATGAGATCGACTAAAGAGGAATCTTCTGACTTATTTAACGGCGTTTTTTAATGTTTGAGAGGCTACCCCCTGAAGTAAAAAGATTGCCTATGTTTGTGATTAAGAAAGCGGCCCATCATGGATACAAAGAAGTCGTCAACAAGCCATTCGCAGTGCTGGCCACCCGAGCAGGAGGAAGCCTTTATGAGTTTTAGACATTTTCGTGAATTACCACCAAATAACGTTCCTGAATCACAACTTTGTTAAAGCAAGAGGCGCGCCGTTCTCGTTCAACCTGGTGTGAACTACTTAGCGGGAACGGTGACAGTTATTATGGCCCAGAACCCACAAGGATAAAGGATAAACATGTCCAACTACAGCACCATTTGGGACGCATTGCGGCAACGTTACCCTTTCAGTTTGTATATCTCAGACTCTTATGAAGGAACGCGAACCAGTAGAATGATTGCCGCATCCCCCAGGTAGTATATATACTTATTGGGATTCCATATATGTTTTCACGGGGCTGATCTTGGCAGTGACGTCGTGTTCAGTAAGTGTTGAGGGGAGGAACTACTATTGGGTAAACAACCTGTCTTCAGGCAATTCGGCAGTGCGGTATTAAGACATAAAACGGCGTTTCCAGTAGTCTCCACAAGTCAAGGCCTTATATATCGGATTTGGTACGAAGGGGAACAATGATGGCAAAATGCTGAGGAACTTAAAACAAGAACCTCGGACCCCCAGGACGAACACCCCCACTAGGCTATCGGAGTGCTTTTTTCGGGATCTACATGCCAGGAATATTGTGACTGGAAATAATGCTACTAGCTAGGCCTCGGGGATCTGTGCCTACACTCGGCTCACCACAGGTTCCCAAACACGTCTGCTCTTCCTCACCTATAGTCGTATCTGTGTGTATACTGAAGCTGGGGCAACTCATCGACACACTACGGTGTAGTGAACTTCCCTAGCGTGTGCCGTGCTCGGTTCCGCTTAGCCTATGTTGACCTAAGGGGAGTCAAGCTAGATAAGCTAATATTAAACTAGCATCAACTGAAGAGGATTTTGCTTTATTCTGGGGCATGCGCAAAAGGATTATTAAGAAAATACTTAAAGAGACACTTAAGGGACAATTGGGATCGATTATTAAGAATTGGGTGTTAAGGCCAAGGCCTTAAGGTCAGGCCTAAAGCCGGCGACGAGTCCCAAGGTCTTTAGGCCAGGTTGCGGGATGGAGGCCACCTGTGGGGGACTTGCCATCAGGTGGCAGACAATACTTTTTCTGGCTAGACTTTGGCATAACTAGGTTCTGTTATCACTGCGGATAGTATACTCATGCACCAGTAAGTATCCTGCGTATATTTATCTTGTTATTTCAAGTATATTGTGTATCTTAGACGACGCGGGTAGGGATTGAATCAGGATGAGAAAAGGGGTTGCGGCTTGAGAGAGTGGCCTATTAAGGGTTCATAAGCACAGCTATGAGAAGTAGAAGAAGTTGTTCAAAAATTTATTGCTATAATCGAGGACGTTGGAGCATTTCGAGAGCTATAGAGCCTGAGCACTGGATGTCGCAGAACCTCCCCTGATCGCTCATGAGGTTCTGAGACTTCGTCGGGGGTCCCCCATAGTTAGCCTATGAAGCCGATGAGTTGTTTGGCCATAAAGGCATCCACTTACAAGGTGGCTCGTATTTAATTGATGCTGAATTATATTAGTGTTAATCATGTCTTGGGAGGTTTGCTTGAGCTTGTAGTTGAGCTTGGGCTTGTGAAAAAGGTGAACCACGAGTTTAGTTCGCTACATTTGGGGTTCTGACTACCACGAGATGTCAACAGCACTCGCGAGCGTTTTGCTCCTTAACATGACCCTTCAGCGATCCTAGAGGGGCCGACCCTTGCAGTATTTGGGGAAATACTGAAGGGTTCTCACACATTTAATCGGATCAGGCTTCTGGTCCAAGCTAAACAGTACATGGCCCTACCACCCATATATTCATAAAAAATTAATTTGGGGAGAATTCTAACATGTAGCTAACACACAAGCGTTGCAAGATCAAGCACGCACACAAGCATACTACTTCAGAGCTTTGTCTGGGGCAAACCTAAGAAAAGCCTAGCCTCGGGTCTTGCAAAGATGTTCCATGAGATAAAAGACAAAAATGGCTATTATTGTAAGTGAATGTATTCAGCGGTATGACGCCTTTTAGACTTGCTTACTTTTGGTGAAGTACTGTCTGTTTGTGCTCCTACTAATGGCACGGGCTGCATTCCGTCCAGGTTGTCCCAGCATTTGAAATAAAAACGCTAAAAGCAAATTAAAATGCATTTTTTCTTTTTTGAATTAAAAGCTGCTTTTCGTTTGGGAGCCTTTCTTAAAGACGGGGCGATTCGATTGTCCATACGCCCTCCAGTCGTCGCATATATACTCTTGGAAGTATGCTAGATGGCGAATGCACAAGTTCCTCCTATCATCCAAGCGTTAAAGCACTAGCATATAGTTGTTTAAATATTAATGTGGCACAAGTTTCATAGGCCAATTATAACAAAAGGAGCTGCTTTGTTCGTGTGACGTGAGGGGCCGATCGATCGTTGCGGCCGACGCGGGCCGTTGCTTCATACGTGCATGAATACGTTATTCCATTAAGAATTTTTGAAAAGCAAATTTCTAGCAATTTTCTTTGATCAAGGACATGTGTGGGTGTTCATCACCAGGGATTGGAAACCGCTCATTCACGTTCGAGTTCTGAGTGGACCTCACGCCTCCATCCCCCTTTGAACTTGCCTCAAAACTTGCTGATTTGCATCACATGACTCGTTTTAACAATTTGTGAATTAAATAATTATGCTGCAAAGGGTGCCGCGTTGCTTTTAAGAATCGTCACTTCTTCCCGACGGATGGGCGCCCAAGCCCGCATATCGTGTCCATTAACCCCCACAGTAGTGATTTTGCTTCGTCTACAAACTTCTTTCTTCTTGCATCAAAGCTAGTGCAAACAGCTCATTTTCGGCTTAACGAGTTTCGCTGCTGCGGGGCCGTGACCAAGAATGAGAGTCTTACTGCCCGAAATCCCTGAGTTCTCTAAGAGAAATAATGTAAGTCCTTCAAAAGTAACGGCTCGCTTTAACGCCTACTAAAGTCTTTTATTTTGTTTAGATTGTATAAACTTGTTTCTTTGTACGGAAATGACAACACGATCAGCGAAAAGTATTATGAGCCTGCTACTTATGCAGACTCAGGTGCCTGGAGAAACAGTAGATGCTGCTCTGGATGCCCCTCGTCAGGTATGCAAATAACAAAACAGCTTTGATAAATGAGTTTGCTGTGGCGCTGCATTCAGATCTGCTGCTTATGATGACCTAGCCAGTGAAATGCCACGGATGCATCAATTTAACGCATTACATCACGCAACAAATCCGATGCTTCTATGAACTTTATCTTTTCGTGGATTTGTTTTACTGCATGCATGAGCTTATTTCATATGAGTGTAGCCATTTTTTTGCAGCCTACGGAAAGATTCCACTCTGGCTATAGAGGAACCATTCTTATTGAGGCTAAAAGCCCGAAAGCTAAATACAGGGTTCCGACTGGCGCGGAGTCGAAGTTTTCACCTGACGCTGACTACTGCTCGTTCTTGAACTGTGGTGCCTTGCAAAGCCGAAGTTGCACACCTGCTCTAGGAACGACCTGCTCAGAATCTGGAAGTGCATTCAACGACACATGGCCGGCACTTGATGTTTATGAGTATTCCTGTCCTCCCGAACAGCCGTGCTCGCAGCCGGCTCCACCACCAGAGGCGCTACCACAGACTCCAGATTCAAGAGTGTACCCGGGACGTGGAGAGGCGACTCCATCGAATGGAAGGCAAGAAGGCAAAGGCACAATTCGCAGGGATGCTACTGCAGGCCAACGGCAAGCAGAAGCGGCAGATGCATATCTTTTAAGGGGTGGAGGCGGCAAGCAGCAATGCCCGACTGGTCCGCCTCCGGCAGCTTTACAGCCGATAGTGGGGCGAACCATAGGGCTCACTGACTGCACAATGCCTCAAATATCAAGCAGAGTGTACGGGGGTATTGATGGAGCAAAAGGTAAGATTGATGCAGAACTGCCACGCGGCCAAAGCAGCCCAAATTGTTGCGGACTGTGCCGTAGAGCATACTGTGGCAATTTTACCTGTTTACGGAAACTCCTCTACTTTTTTCATGATTGTACGCAAACGTTTTCAGACGTTCGTGATTCAAAGAAGACAATGTTCAGTCGCAAAAACATGTCACCGGACAGCCCACAGTCGACAGGCCCCAAGGAGATACTCGATACAATAGTTCCGAAAACTACTATAGAGGAAAGGCTCAAATATGTCGATATGGAGTTTGCGCAAGAAGTCGAGAAGTTTGTTGAGGTTCCTGAAGTTTTTTACAACGACATCATTGTGGAGGTGAGCTCGGAGCTGCCAGGAGCTTCGACTTAGAATAGCCAATTAATTCACCAGTATTCCTTGCTACTACGTGACTTAGGCCTTTTGCCGGCATTTTCCGTTCCCCAGGTGCCGGAGGTAGTCGAAGTGGTCAAAATAGTCCTGAAGGAAGAAATCCGGGAAAACATAACGTATGTTCCCCGGTTCGAAACAAAATATATTCCCAAGTATGTGGAGGTACCCATTATAAAGATTGTCGATCGTTACGAGGAGGTCGACGAAATTCAAGAGGTGCTGAAACCAGTGGCAAAGAAGTCGGTTGTCAATGTAAGTACAAAGCTTGCTAGCTTCAACAGTTTGAAAGGCTGGCCGGATTTGTCTGAGCCATAAATTTTCTAACAATTTTTCTATTACCTTTGGACGTGCGCCTTTGCAGTGTCCACAAGCTGTGTTAAAGAAAGTGGCTAACACCTTCCAAAAGAAGGTGATAACCGAAAAACCAGTGCCTATTATACAGGTATGCCCTTTAATTGCTAACATATATTAGAAACATATAACTTGCCAGTCAGCCAAACTGCCTGAGTTTATTGCAGGTGATAAAAGTCTGGCAGTGCCCTGCTTATTTGCTGCAGCATGAGAATGTTTCGGTATATAGACAAAAGCTAAAACCCAAGATCATCAAAGAAGAAGTTGTCAACCAGCATCCGTATTTTATTGACATCCCAGTTCCTTATGAAAAATCGGTGTACGTCTTCATAAAAAAAGAATGTCTCGTACTAGTGAATTAGATACTGCAAGCTCAGTAGATATACCAGAAGTGCATCAATTTATTTCCCCGCATCTGCATGTTTTTCAGAGTTAAATGCGTTGACGTGCCTTATTTTGTGACCCGCTACCGCGATAATGCTTACCCCGTCCCCACAAGCCACCATGTGACTCCAGTCTTTAGGCAGGGCCACCACACGCAAACGGTGGATGTTCCTGTTGCGTCCCCGTATCTCATAACGCACACCTCGCATGACTGTAAACCTCCGCTCCTTGAGTACCAAGTTGGCTCTTGTGAAGTGGTGGGACAAACAGTGGCGCGGTCTCTACAGAAGCCCGTCCAGCACAACGGTATGTTACTCAATTCACCTCAATTCATTGTAATAGTTGAAAGCTTGGGCTCCCATGCTTGTGGATATTTTAAGCCAATGGGCGTAAAATGCATACGTTACCCATTCTGTCACTGTGTGTGCGGGTGAGGTGCAGTGCAAGAAGGAAATTATCAACCAGCAAGGAGCAGCTGCTGGGCGCCTTGCAAACCAATAGAACGGCCTTCACCGCCACAGACCACCCAGCAGACCGTTTCTTGTGCATTGCCGTGCCCTGGATCTTGTACACAGATATAACGACAGTGAGACTCGTTCAGATGATGCACTTCAAGCGACTGTTTCGACAAGAACTTGGGTATGGGAATTAAACCTTGCCAATAACGTTTTTTGCTGAAACGGCAAAAACGAAATTGTTGAAACGGCAAAAAAACGTATCTCCTGCTAACGGCACCGTTCATTTTGTGTTGGAGGAGCACAAATTGCCTGTCTCATCAGGGTCACCACCCAGCAGGTCCACCAAGAGAATGGATCTTTTGATTTGCACGAAGTCGTCTGACACGCGTGTATCATTGTCGAGAAGAAGCAGAACCTACGAAGCACCACATGCACCGTATATGAAGCTCCTGACGCTTTTGTGAGATAATGCAAAAGCCTACCGCCGTGAGAGCATCTTCAAGTTCTTTGCAGGAGCAGTAAGCCCCAAAGAGAGCGCTGTGCCAAATTTGTTGTACTAGCTCCCGTCGAGTGGCTGCAGGGGGGATCGAACTTATCGCATCCTATCCAGTCTTGTAAACAATCGGAAACCTACTCTGAATGCTCTTGACATTTAGAAAGACAATCAAAACGCAGATCATGATGACGTGTACCCACTCCTAAAAACATGTGAGGCTTTGAATCATGGGAAGTTGTCACAAACCACTCACCTGCTCGTCAAAAAGCCGCGTTTTATGTGGAGACAGCACCAACTTGTCAACGAGGCACGTACACTCTAGCATATTTCGCTGACTCTCTCTTAAGCCCGATATTAGAACTGTAGTGTACCAGCCATAACTTCGACGATTTCATCACGAGTGCACCCTGAAGCAAGCATCAGATGTATAGACTCCTCCAAAAGTCTGGCGTGACATAATGTGGCAGAGTATTATTTTGTTCTTGGGCTCCACACGTACTGGAGCAGCCGAGTATCGGATGGAGAGAGCGATGAAGCGTTAGGTACTAGGCACCTAGAGTGCATCAGCAACTGGAAGCTTCTGTAGCAAAGCGGTCGTAGTGTAAAACGTTCCGCCGCATCGCCGCTATTTGTGTACCTAGAGGGTGAATGTTCTTCTGTACACTGCAATCATGCCTGCAAGTAGACTTACTCAGCGAGATTCCTAGGAGGGGTCAAGTACCCGTTTCCGGAAGATCGACGAGCCATTCTCACTGTCCGACCGCTTTTATAAATAGGGGCACTTGTGCCAACCTGCTAGTCTACAAGGATCAAACAGATAACCTTGTATTTTACCATAAAGTAAAAGGCCAAAGAAACTCACCCGCAATGAATGCGGCTGCCCACCGAATGGTGTTAAGGGATGGTGGTCAGGAACAGCGTGAAAACGGCTACATTTAGGAGTCTGTACAGAGGACGATGATGTCCGAAGCGGTTGCGTCAACAGCGTTTAGTCGTGGAAATCGGCTCTTCTTTGAATGTATAATCGGGTTCCCGAGGTTGTGATATAAATGGCCATTTTTGGAATACCGTGTTGATCGTGATACACTGCGCAGAAGTAATGATGCAGCTCCCAAAGCACTAAGACATGTAAAACGTGCTGATTCTCGAATTCGCATCATGTGCCATTCGAACAATGCTAAACAAATGCCGCGGATCCAATACAGACTAGAGTATACTGTTTCTTTTCGGAATGGCTAATCGCAGGAAAGGCAAGCAAGCACGCAGCTGCCAGCATCCTACTCCAAGGTGCGGCATTAGCACTAACACAACAGGCAATGATAAGCCTTTCTTTTATGGGTAACATCGAAACAATCGGGTATTCCTGGCGTTCGTGGCACTTTGCTTGGATACTGTGAAAGATTTTAGAGCTTTTCGTGGAGGCCTTCTGGGTATGCTGTATCACACTTCAAAGTAATATTTAACGTAGATCGTATATCTGTTGTTCCTGCCTGCTGCTGCCATATCGTTGACTGCCATCATCTGACATCAAGTTGAATACGAAAGGGGACAGCAAATACAACCATGAAACGATGCAGCCTACAGGGGTTATTACGCACACTGCCAGAAATGGCAACGAACTGTGGGAGTCATTATTGTGGTTAGCACTAACATCAGGATGATGTCGCTAGCAGGATCCAGCGGAAACTTCCACATAGACTCACCTGTGGGGAATCCTGGAGCTGAAACGTTATCTGACTTCCAAAATTTCCATCCGCGTCCTGCTGCCTGGGCAGTGAAAAAGACAAAGACACTCTTGATTGACTAAATTTGATCACCCCAAGAATAGGCTCGCAAGACCGTTCCGTTGAGTTGCTGGCTAATCTGGGTGGAGCTAACGGAGAGTTGGGGAAGCTCAAAAGAACCAACAGCTGATATCAACGGAACGTTTTCAGCCTTTTTCCTACCAGGCTTAGAATAATGGGTACCGCTGCAATAAGAATAACCATAGTCATCAAGTCCGCTAAAACTGCCCAGAACAGCGGGCTTCGCTTATCTACCAGGTTGAACATTGTTGGTAATGAGTCTGATGTGCCTGACTCCGCACACGCATCGCATGGCTATAGAAGGTGAAACACCTGAAAAGTTTATGAGTAGAATGAAAAATAAATATAACTAAAATGCCTTGACCTGCAGCAATTAACTGTACTGATTTTTCACAGGCGCCTTGACAATTAGCCTTACTTGAATAAGAGGGGGACGGTTCTTTATCGCCGGGCAGCTTGGAGGCTCTATGGGTGGAAGCTTCCATTATGGCACTAGGCTGGGTAAGAAGATGTTCTGATGGCAGGATCTGTGGTGTGGAGAAAGTGAACTGGGCATTGTTTGATTGGGTGCTCTCAGCGTCTAATTGAACGAAAGAGAGCATTCCTCGGATTATCTTCCCAATGGGTGCAGTTATGAGCTTGGGCACAATTCTTTTTTTCCTGGTCATAGAACTGTTTGTAAAGCTCTGGTATTCCGGCGCCACCGCCTTCTGGCCTTGGAGCTCGACAACAGAGGGAGTTAAGTCTGTGCTGACCTGAGGCAGCGGTAAGATTTGTTCTGCAGCATTAAATTCTTGAAAATGGCCTGCCGATTTCAATCGGTTTAGGGTACTCCCAGTTACATGCATAATAGCGATAATGGCATGGGCAGCAAACACTAGCATAGGTAAAGGGCCATGGCGCCTTTCCGACCAGCTCGCCATCACAGGATCAAATGTCAGCAAGGCAGTTAAAAAAAGCTGCTTTAAACAAACACTTCTATAGGAAAGACATGAAGGTCAAACGAATATGAAGGCTAACAGATTGGTCCGCAGCATCGAGGCTCTTGGCGAACAGTAGGAACACAGGGTAGGGCAATGGGAAAAGGAAGATCACGGGTCCAGGTTTACACAAATTTAGTAAGGTAAAACCAAATGCCTCACCAGGTTGGTTTGTATATGCTAAAACAGACCACTTGCATCTAGCCAAGGCGAGGAGAACAAAAGGGGCCAGCTTGCTCTGTCGGCTGCATGTCTCGTTGCTAATGACTCCAGCCTTGCACCCATCATCCCCGTCCCCCTCCCGCTGCTTCATTAAAAACTGACTAGTGCATGATAATTGCAACTTTTTGTCTTGCGTCGTATCCTGCAGACAGGAGTTTCCACAAGAATGCTGAAGTGATGTGCGAAGTGCCTAGGGCAGCCTTTCGGCTGAGGTGGGGCCTCCCACTCACCGCCTTCTTGGTGAACCTGATAATCTTTCATTTCTCTTTGTTCTCTGCCTGCTGGTTGGGGATTCCAAGGGATCACCACCACGCCAGAGGGCAATACCTTCAGCCGTGGCTGCATAGCAGCGGCCCATCGGGAAGGGATAAATGGCCTTCCAAGCAGCTCTCCCCCAGGGTTGTCTATGTAAGGAAGGCTAATTTTAACAGTTTTGATTCAGAGCCGCATAGGCAGAACACGGTGGAGGGTGAAAAGATTTCAGACGGTGTTACGAATATTCCATCTCCGCTCTCTGACATGCAAATCGCACTTCATGCGGCAGTCAGTCAAATCACATCATCTGAGCTTGAAACGCTTTTGCAGGATAAGGGCTGGGCTCCGCCTGGAGAGACCGACAGGGCGTCACTTGCCCGCTCTCTTCGGGCTGTGCTGGACACGGAGCTGCAGGCTCTACAAGACACAGAGGGCGATGCCGGCTGTTCCATTCCGTATTCCTCCAATATTCACAAGCAAAAGCTCCGGGACCGGCTTGAGACGCTGTGCCGCCTTGCATCGGCGGAGCTTTCAGTCCAAGATGATCCCCCTGACTGTCCCGTTTCATCCCCTGATCAAATTTTCAGTCTTACGAAGCTTGAGGCAGATGACCGCCGGTACTTCTCGTGGGACAGTGAGCTCTACTCTGTGGGTCAACTTCTAAAAGACTCCGAAAGTAACTCTGCGGACCCACAAGCAAAGGACTACTCAGCAGGCGCAGACTTCGTGAAGCTGCGCGATCAGGTACGAAGAGAAATCGTCTCGCTGCCAGCTCATCTTACAGCTGATGAACTTGATGTGGCGACGCGTCAATTGCCTGCACTTTCGGCGTCTGAGGCAAAGGAGCCACTGTTCTACGGCCACCGCATACCAACTAATGACGGGCATCTATGCGCTAGGCGCCAGTATGGCTTGCCGGCGCTCTTGACAGATCTAAGGGCAACCAGTGCTTTGTTATCCAAGGAAGATAAAAACTTCAGATCAGATGGTGCTTCTGCAGTGCTTTCGCCAGCCCATCAGCAAACACTGAGTCCTGAAAACCCCAGCCCCTTCTCGTTGTTCGATGTTTTTCCAGATCTAAGGGAGTCGGAAGAGTTAATAGGCATGGTTTACTGTGCACGGCTGGATGTTACAACGACCTCTGCCTCACACAACGAACGCAGAGGCATAATACTCCTCCCTGGAAACCTGCAACCACGGTGGGCTCCCGAAAGCCCCTTCGGCGCTCAATATGCGTCTTTTGTCTCGTCGTTCAACTCTTCACGCAGAGAGATACAACGTAACGCGGCACTAGGTGTTAACCTAAAGTGTTGAGAACCAAGGAAGAGCGGAGAGAGAATGTTTTTGCTTCAGCACCCTAGGGCTCGCCTCCACCCAGCGTCTTTATTCCTCCTGCGGGGTTAGCTCCCGGTCAAATCCTGTTGCATTGAATTAGTAGAAATCATTCGCTTTGCGTTATTGCTGTTGAGTCTCCGCAGGGACGCACGTGTGCGATACTTGGCTGACCGCATTGCTCACTGCTGCAGGGCATTGGTGGTCGTGCCCGAGCTTGCCCCCGCCAAGTCGGCATCGTTTCCAGCGGGGAAACATTTGGAGCAGCAAGCGGAGGAAAGGGTGGCAGTAAAACGTCTCCGTTCCCACGGCATCCATGGGCTTGTGGCTCGGACCCTTTTGTGGCTGCATCTACACGAGCGGGCAGCATCGCTGGCAATTGTAGGATTGGAAGGAGGAGGAGCAGATGCGCTGACTTTTGCTGCGAGGACAACGACGGCCTCCCAAGCAGCTGTGGCACTTCCGGCTGTGGCCCAACAGAAAGCCGAATACAGTCTTGCCATGCCTTTCCAGAAGCTACCGGCGCCAGGCCTGCGCGATCTGCCACGCCTCGATGCAGTCGTTGCCCTCCATCCTTCAGAATTCGACGTAGACGCCGTGGGCGAAACACTAGAAGCACCAACGCTTTCAGTGTTCGACACCAACGCCATACATGGGACGGCACAAGTTTCACAGGGAGCTGGCCCCAGCGCTGCCGTCCCTTCATTTCATTCGCGAGCTGCTGAATTTGACAATGCTTTGCGGAGGCATGCGCATACGAGAGACCACTGCGTACAGACTGCACCTCGGACCTCAGGCCAGAGAGCTGGTACTAGTAGTGAGCTGGTGAGAAACATGTTCTTGGGCAAAAGATAAGCAACTTGCTTGCAACAATTACAGACGCTTCCCCTTATGTTGATACACTGCAGGAACTTTATCAGGAGGCGTTTTAGTCAAGCCAGCTGTTTTCATAGCCGTGATCGCAACTTCTTGTGCTACTTGCTCGGACCTTCAGGTGGAAGACGACGTGTTGTTGATGACTACTTCCTGGCTCAACTTGTGGATGGGCAGGGAGGTCCCTAAGCATGTGGATGCTGACCCCGACGTAAGCGGCTTCGAGCTCAGCTTCCGACACTTTCATCGCCAAGCATCCGCCTCCCCTGCAGGCGCTACGGCTGGCATGGGCGCTGCTGGCGTCTGCGATCAAGCAGCCGAGCAGTCAGCACCTATCTAAACATGCTACCGCATGCTGGAACCGTTCAGAAGGCTGTCCTTAGAGTGAGCTTCCGTGATGATTCAGTTTGCTTTCTACTGGTAGCTCGAGTCATAGCAGTGTTTCGTACAGGCTGCTTGGGGCCAAGTGTTTGATGCTCTAAACCCTAGGCTTGCATCCAATTACGGTTATTTGCCTTTCGGGGGTTTCAACTTATCATCGGGTATCCAGGACGTTCGTGAACGTGTTGGTCGCTTTGTGTGCTTGGTTGCCAGAATCAATCAACTCTCCCATGAGATAGGCTCCAAAACCGCATCCCAGAGTCTTGTATGTACACTAATACGTGACAAGGACAAAATTGTGTGGGTTATTGGCATGTCGTCATGCCGTAATATTACCGCACCGCCGCTGTGGGGCCGTACTGATGCTACTGCCCCTCAAGAAAAGAAGCTCCAAGAACCAGTCGCAGCGGCTGACTTAGATGCGAATAATTTTATGGGCTGCCGCCGAGTAAGTTCGAGGCTACGGATAAACACGCTCGTTGGCTAACTCCTGTATACTACAGTTGCTCACACTCTGCCGGTTACGGTCCCAAATTGCGCATTATTCGTGCCCTAAACGTTGCTTCATCGGAGCAACGGGCTGGGCCGTTCCTAAAACCAAGGTGAACAATTACTTTTTATGGGAGTTTATCAACAGTTTGTTAGTGAAAATATGATGCAAGTTTCCCTTATGTAAATGAAAAATCGATTCTTGGCTTCTCTAGATGTGCGCGGAAGCTTGGGTGGCCTACTAGCCTTTACACATCGCGCATTCCAGATAAACCGGAAACTCCAAACCCACCAGTGGGCTCCCCTTCGGCGTATACCACCATCACTTCAAACCTTTGTAGTTCACCGACCCTCTTTGTAAGGCTGCCTTCCCCGTTACAGCCTTCAGATCTTTAGAAGCCGGGACTAATATGATACGGCTTTCAGCCAGCCCGGAGTCCATGAGACCCTACTGCAAGTGGCCCTGGGATGTTGGCGTTTTGCGTCCCATGGATGGTGATCAAATGACTTACATAGGTGGTGTCACATCTACCAACTGCTGTATTGCCTTGCCTTTCTGGATGCGGACTTGTTGCTGTTGGATTGTCATCATTCGAGAACTCCGAAAGTTACGGTGAAGAGCCAGCCTAACACTGCGATAAGCGATTCACAGCTCCTGTTTTCCTGCAACCAGATGGGCCATGCTCAAACGAAGTAGTAGTGGATGCGGAGGTTGAGACACTAGGGGATGAGTGCTTCTGTCGCTCCCCCTCGCAGACTTCCCTGGCTGCTGATGGGGGTCAATAGAGCTGTTGCGCACTGGAAGGTCCAGTCAGAAAAAACCATTCATTCGGGCAGGGGGCCACCCTTCATCTAAAGCAGTTGCTGCAAGTGGTATTTGGAAAGCTGCTCTTCCCCCATCAAATGATGCAAAACCTGCTAGGAGTCCCCCTTTCCTGACAAATGACGGGAAAAAGGCGCTGTCCTTTGAAAATGTATATCCGATATTTTCGCTGCCTTCATCGAAGAACTCATCTGTTCGCTGAGAAGGCGATTTGCTGTGAAATCCTCTTTCGAGGGCATCCAAGGTGAAACTTCCGCACGAAAAGTCCTTATCCAGGTCAACTGTGCCCCACCTGGTGAATGTGGCGACCGTTGGCAGTCCCCCAATTCGGGAGCTACAGGCCTCTGCACGGCAGTGGTAGCACATGCGATATTTGCATCGTGGCTGCGGTTGAACTGGTCCGCCGTCCCGTGTACCTTCTACGTGGGGGCAACCCCCCAAGGGACCAGGCACCAACAAAGTTGAGTCTTCCAGCGTCGTAGACGAGACGGATTCACACGTTTCTGTCATACTGGGTTCCACTAGGAGGGCTTCCTCTTCAGGCTGCTCAGTAGCTTCGACCGTCTTTATTGAAAAGCCATCTTCTTGGCTAAGATGACTGCTTAAAAGCACTGAAGTTGCGGAGGCGAAAAAAGATGCACAGGCCAGAGGGAGAGATATGAATTGGAAGGGTTCCGCCAGTACAGCGGGCGTCAACCAGTACTCACTTGCCGCTGTGCAGTCACAGAAAGCAGCGGTTCCCCACGCTCCGGCAAGTGCAATGAGACGGCACTTGGCAGCTGTCGCAGGTGGTCGTGGCCGCGATCCCATAAACTGTAGTAGCATTCCGATAGCACATGCTGCAGGGATGGCAGCTCTCACGCAGTGGAGCAGAAGCCTTGCCGTTGACAATACCACAACAAGTCCAGATATTCCCACTGCAGTCCGGCGGAGGCTACGCCCAGGAAGCGGCGCCTTTACGTTCAATTCGGCCGCTGGCCTGAGCACGGGTGGGAATTGCAGTACAAGCGGAATTGCTGCAGCTAGATTCATGCTTTCAGGGGGTCAAAAAAATTCCCATCCCGGCATACTAGTTCGAAGAAACAAGAAACGTAAAGCATTAATCACTCAAGTGGTAGTGTGTACCGCTTCCTCGTGGCTGCTGTGGCGAGAACATGCCAGCTAAGGCTACTTGAAAACAATAGAATTAGTAAACCAGTCCATAAGCTTTGGAAAAGGTTGAGCTTGGCTTTGTCACATCAGCATGCAATAAATGGTATATTCAGAGCTTGCCAGAGCACAAATGGACACAGTGGACCACCTGGGTCCCCAAAGTCGTGTCAAAAATGCGACTAGAAGCAAAAGCCTTAACGTTCTTCAACTCCAATGTAAATTTTGTCGCATAAGCCAATACCTTTTACACAAGACCTATTTAGAGCAATTTCGCTGGCAGTTGTCTGCAATCTGGCTTGTCTTGGAAGGGGTGCAGCGAAGTTATGCCAGTGACAGGAATCGACAGAACTCGAGAAAGCTCTGAAAATAGAAAAACTAACTGCGTGTTAAGAATTGACGTTATTTTACGTTTTAGTAGAGTGTGTAAATGGCTCACTGTGCTCAGACGAGACACGAAGGTCGGAGCAATGATGGCCCTGCTGAAACACCCTGAAAGACAATGGGTTCAAGGATAACGACTGCACCAGGCTTCCTTGTGCCGGCATTGTGGCAATTCAAATTCAAATTCAAATTGAAAAAGAAATTCATATGCCTTTCAGATTAGTTCCTCGATTATCCTCCATGACTCACTGCTCGTGCTTGGGGACTAGGCCTCAGGCCGACAGCCACACGCATAGCCGAGGTTCAGACTCGGCACTTCCGAATAACAGCTTTACGCTTATTCCGCTACTAAGCGTATTTTTATAAAAATCGATATCAGGGTTTGGCTAAGGTACTCCAATCCAATGCTTTTAGCACATTCCGAAGATAAGGTTTTCGTTGTTTTCTTAGAATGGAACACACGCTTGACGACACTTCCCGCTCATCGCCTCTCGTATAATACTCCACACAACAGAACCAGCTAAGAAATGGTTGTTAAAGTAACCGGCATGGCGTAGCTCATCAGGGCTGGCAATAACAACCACCGCAAGACGTGAGGCTGAAGGCTCAAGAATACTTGTAGATGCGCTCTTGATCTCCCATGCAAATCCTCAGGATAATCCAATATTACCTGGTTATATAGAAAGACACTGTTAATGGGAAGGACCTTGGAACTACTGAAGTATATCAATCCGCAACGAAATGTCATCCCTTTCCCAGAGTTTAAGCTTGCCTCCCTGAGGCCAGGCCGGGCTTGGATGACCAAGCAATGAGGGAGTGTGACCCAGGAGCAGTTAGCCTGCACTCAAGGAGCCCCACTGTTTACACAAACCAAGGGGCTGAGCTAGTGCTCACAGTAAACATAGGCACTTTCCCATCCCCTTATTGATAACTTAAAGGATTAATTAGGGCACTGTTAACTTACAGCTAACAGAAAAGCACTGGAATTCCAAATACAAACTTTAATGTTGTATATAGACACTTCCAGCCGTGAGGAGTAAGACTGAAACTTGCTAAACGGCCCTGCCTTCGGCAAAGATAGGGCAGCCCTACGTCTAAAATAACTACAGCAGCCATAGGGGGCTAAACTGCCCTCACTCTGACATTACTCGCTCGCCTCCAAGTTACAACTCCTATTTCTTATCCGCAGCTACTCCGCTCTCCCCCGGCATGTTTGATAGAGTCTAAGTCGTCTTTGACAAGCAGGGGCAGGAGGCGAACAAAAGGGGCTGCGAATCGTGATGTGGTGCACTTCACCCTCTACACTGTCGCCCCCTCATGAGCTGTAGACCAATAAAAAGGCAAACGAAACATCGGTGATAGAGAAGTGGGGATGCGGCAAGGTACAAAAAAGGTCAGCCTGCCAGCTCCACCTTTATGGATTCGAGTAGGGGTAGGGAAAAGGGGGGACCACCACCATGCCCAAGCTGAAGCTCAAGGTTTCTTAGCTGATACCTACACCGTATTTTCCATTTAGAGTGTTTCATCTGACCACTCAGGTGGCAGAGCAGCACAGCACTTGCTGTAGCCGCCAAGTTTGAGTGTTGAACTCAACAAGTCTCGATCCTTCAGGCTTGTCACCTATGCTTAAACAAGTACGTCGCAGCCGCTAAGAGCGACTTCAGAACCACCAAACTAAACAGTCAGAACCTAGGTAGGCTCTACCAAACGGAATTACCAGCAAGAAAACTAGAGGGAGATGTAGACACTAGCTTTTAAGCTGTAGAAAAGACACAACATGAAGTAGAGAAATCAGAAACTCATCCCGCATTGCACGTCCACGTAGGGCGTAACGCTTGAAAGGGGTTTCAAGACCATCACGAAAACACCAATCAAAACTTATGTTAGCTATAACAAACGGATTTGCCACGGAGTGATCAGCAGAGAAACTAGTGCAGAAAGTACAGGCTCGCCAACCGGTAGAGCGACAATAAAGTAAAGCGGAAGATTCAGAAGCCTTAACAGACGGCTAAACGAGTCCTTTGAGCAGCAAATCAACAAAATAAACGAACGTGAGACGTCCTTGCCAGAATGCCAGTAGAGTGGCGCTGGGTCTACGGTTTGTTACAAACCAACAAAATAAGCGAACGTGAGACGTCCCTACCAGCATGCCAGTAGAGTGGCGCTAGGTCTACGGTTTGTTGACAGGTAGAGAACACCAAGACGCAGGTAAACACATAGTCCTTGGTGTGCCGGGATTATTAGGGGGTGCCTCCTTTACTCCAGCAGCATGCGACGAGCAATGGTTAGCCTCTGCTGCTCAATAAGTCGTGCATGGTTTGAGTATCTAGTGTACAGACGGGCTCATTACTAATGTGTTAGTTGTACACTAAGAGCATCCTGAGAAAACGATGCGACGTGATAGGGATACACAATTACGGGGGGAGCGAATTGGGTCAAATAATTGGTTTTACTTGAAAGCCTGCCTCGAGGTTAGCCATCCATGGGAAACTGGCTATCCGATGCCGGGGCAACTCGTAGACGAAGTATACAGCAAGCACAGCCCTTTTCCTTTCCTCTGCAAGGTGTCCATGGTAATGGGGAGACCCAAAGCAGGCAGATTTAGCGTGCAAAGTAGTCATATATATATATATATATATATATATATATATATATATATTTTTTTTT
>NPHX01000310.1:75057-87513 GCA_002271815.1 Eimeria falciformis
TTATTTATATCAGAGTTGTCGCCAGAGCTTAACTGTTCCGTCTGTTGACGCAGTGCAGAGCCTTTGGGACAGGGGGTCTGTCTTGACAACAAGAGTTGGAGCGTCGTGAGCGGGCGCATGGACCCCTTGGCTTGGAAGGTTGGATGCTTCGTAACGTTCGCGGGTGCTGGAAGGTACCCCTGAAGCTGCCGCCTGTACGTCCCAGAAGTAAACGCAGCAGTCCTCGCTCCCGCTGACTGCATATGGCAGTTGAGCTGCAAGCTCCGCCCGAAGCCCCCCAGCTGACTTCGAGCTACGCTGCACGACTTCCAGCAACTCGTCAAAGGCCCTTTGTGGCTCTTGATCTGATGCGCTAAAGTCTGTTGAAAATAGACAAGCCGCGGCAGCCTTGTTGGGAAGACGGCGGGAAGATGTTATGAAATCGCTGCAGAGACGGAACGCCCCTGATGCTGTTTGGCGGTGACCCCAGAAGGCGTGCAGACACTCGCCAGTGCTCGCCTCAATCAGCCGCACGCTGGCGTCCATGCAAGAGGCCAGCAGCACAGTTTCGTCGGAAGAGAGGGATAAACTGTTCGTACCGGACACATGACAGAAAAGATGCAACAACCAAGTGTAGGCAGACCGTCTGGCAACACGTTAGCAAGCAAACCACAAGAAAACAGACGTTCCCAAACCTTCTTTGAGGCACAGCAGCGCAGCTACTCCGAACATCCTGTTCCCAACATGCGCGTTCTCGTTAGCGTAATTTTAGGGTTCAATCCAACACTTCATTTACATGCACCGTTCAAAATACAACAACAAAAAATACCACACTCGAGGCGGACTCCAGCATGACTTGCCAGGTGATTGGACTTCCGTAGCAGTCGGCGTTCAACGTTCCTTTTCTCAGGTCGTAAGTGTAAACGCAGCCATCTAATGAAGCCACAAGAAGCTTGTCTTGAGTTGCCAGGATGCTACGGCAAAAGCAGCACAGCAGAAATGAGCAGAAAGATCTACGAGCTCGTGCATACACCTGAGTGTTGATTCCTCCAATGCGACTAAATCCTCCCCAGCCCCCCAGAGTTCCAAACAATTAAAAAACAGACGCCATTCAACATCCAAAACACCCTGGCCAGCAGTTACCGTTAGAACGTTTAAAGTAACGGATATCTTTCTCAGCAGCAAAGCAGCAAGGCAAACCTGGTGAACCGATCTGCCATGACTTGCCTTGAAACTCCGTCTTTTGCATCTGTTAAGACCTGCACATAACCAAATCGGTTATTCTGGCTGCGGATGTCAAAAAGACGCACGCGGCCCTCCGCGTCGCCGATGGCTGCGACGTGCGTCAATGGGCTTGGAGAAGGCCGTAAGAAACAGGCATTCACCGGTGCTGAACGTAAACAGTCGCTGCCGGGATAATCAGGATGCTTTCACATAGTCGGCAAAATATGAGCTCTTATTCGTGCTTCTCAAGGACTCCGATGACCCCCGACAATTTCAGGGTTATTTCCGTGAAGCAGTTGTGCTGCTGTGTCACCGATTTCTATTGGTGGGACTCCTCAAGAGTATTCACGTACATGTCCTTGGGAACTGCCTCACGGCTTCACCAGTGGTCACGCTCCACAGAATTCCTGAGCCGCAGGCAAGTCAAGCAAGCTGAAAAGTAAACGACCCGAAGCCTTCAGCGTGATCGGGAAGACTCTGCTCAGTTGCCTCACCGTTACTGGCAATTTGTTCATGCGTTGGGAGAGACACAGCTGGGCATACAGTTCGGTTGTGCCTACCTCGTCTGTCAAGCCCTCCAGAAAGAAAGATGTCTGTGAGCGAATCGGCAGAGCTGACGCAAGCAACCACATCTGTGTGCTCTCCTGGCAAAACAATGAAAAGAAATACGCCATCTCATGCCTATATTGAAACGCCGTTGCCTTCTGAGTTGCTTCGGTAAGGACGACTGTCGTGCTTCTCTTCGTTACCCACAAAGTGCAGCAGAATCCAAGTGCATTGTGAATAAACAGCAGATTTCGCTTTCTTTGCTAGTTAGGTTTTCGAAAGAGCTTATTGGCGATTGTGTTGCCCACCAGCAAACTCGTGCAGAATTCCGTTCTGTGCGCTAAGAAGATAAATCGTCCTGTCGGATGCACCAGCGATGACGTGGTCTGCATCTCCAAAAAACCGAACACAGTTTACGGAACTTGTCTTGCAGTTGAAGCTGCGAAGACACCCGAATCTTAGGTACTGCTGCTCCTCTTCCGTGGTGCTGGCTCTGTCAGGGCCACACGCCATTGATCCCCAGGCCTTCACCTGTAAGCGGCTAGGGCTAATCAAACGCTTTATGGCAATGCGAATCCCTGGCTATGAGCAAACAAAACGATATGACGAATCTACAAGTAACGCCTTGTAGAATTAGGGGGGTTCGGGAGGTTGACCACTGGCCTAAAAGCGGCCAGGTAGACAGGATAGCAGCACAAACAGAGAACTGTGCTCTCGGTGTATTTGATGAAGCTCCAGAGTCCTCAGCAGGTAGCCTGCATTCAAGAATAAACGCTCCTGTCGATATGGTAAAACTGCCTTCACCAAAAAGCACCGCCTGTACTTGACGTTTGTACCAAATGGAACAACAAAACCAATAAAAAAAAACAATTTCTTGTCAAATTTCATTTTTAAAATTGTGCTCCTCTGCATTTTATCTTTGGAACACCACTAGCGGGAAACCCTGCCGAGCGATCGGGTTCGGGGCCTTGGGGCTGGTTGTCTGAGAGCGCTTCCACTGATGATGAAGATATTGATCTGAATATCCCTTTTTTTGAGTAACACAGCTTTCCACGATATCAGAAAGTCAACCTGAACAGCTGCTGTTTTCCCGAGGTGCCCCTCCAGAGCCCTCTTTGGCCGGAGGCGGCAGTAATTTCATCGAGTGACTCTTTGTGGCGGCCAATATTTCTTTTGGTTTTGTTTGGTACCTCCTTAGACGTCGAATTGCTTTTTTTGTTGTGATTTCTTTCCCGGGGTGTTTCCCCAGTTCCTTCCCCACTTTTTTGCGGGGAGGAGCAGGCGAAGAAGCCTGCTCTGTCTGCGCAAGCGTAATAACAGCATCCTGACTCTAGTTTTTTCATCAGCAGGTAGATTCCCCTTGAAACAGGCGCCTCACTTGCCGCTTGTCTGCAAGCCTGGCGCTGCCCTGACTTCTATCGTTCTTCAGCAGGACGCGAAAATGTCGATGGAACAGCTGATGGCCCTGGTGCCCCTAGAGGCAGCCTTGTCCCATAAAGAAAAGGGGCGCCGTTCACGATGGGAAAAATCTAAGAAAAACGCTGACGGCGGCAGATGGGGTAGTGAAACGGTGCGTTCAATGTTTCCTGCACTCGAGGCGACATGAGGCGTCGCATTATGCCTTGCCAAGCCGTTTTTGTCACTCCAAAAAGCCCTTTTGTGAGCTTCTGAGCTTGCTGCAAGACTTGTAAGCAGACACACTGTTCCCGGATAACAGCTCATACTTTGTATCTTGTGTGTGGGGTGGTCTGTATGCAAAGGATAAAAACTTCCTGCCCCCTCCGTTCGTTGATCTGCCCATCGGAATGACGCCGCTTCAAGTGGACCGTTTCTTGAGGGAGCAGCGGCTGGACGAGCTGCAGCGGAAGTTAAACGCTGGCATCTTGGAGTTCTTTGACGCGGATATTCGACCTCCTTCTCCACCTCCTGTATATGACCGAAACGGAGGTAGAGTCAATACCCGAGACGTACGCGTTCGCACCGCTATGCAGAATGAATTGCAGCGGCTTTGTGAATTTATGGTCAGCAACGTGGAGGGCTTCACACCACCGCCAGACTTCCGCCCAGCGAAGAAAATCCGACGCATTGAGTTTCCTCATGAGAAGGTTTGGCGCTAAACCCTCCACTTATTGCCGGTGAATGTAGAGGGACAGGCATTCATATTTTGGGGGCCAGTGTCTACTTTGTAGGTTTCTTAAACGGCCTGTGTTGTACATGTGTACATTGTTGTCTGTGTATTTGCCATGCGTTCTGAAGTACCCGGATTACAACTTCATGGGAATTATCATTGGGCCCCGTGGCTGCAATCACAAGCGCCTTGAGGCAGAGAGTGGCTGCACCATTTCCGTCAGGGGCAAAGGAACACAGGTTAGGACCCTTTTTTCCTTTCCCTTCTGATCTTGTCGCCAAAGCGTTTATTGAACTAGAATCCATCCCAAATTTTCCCCAACAGGGCATCAGGCTAACCGTTTATGGTGGCTTTTGGATTATTTGTGGTGCAGAAAGAAGGAAAGCGAGACCACCAGACTGATGAAGAAGCGTCCATGCCGATGCACGTTCACATCATGGGCGACACGGATGAGGCAGTTGAGGTGGGCTTCAATTATTCTCTCTCAGATCTGCAGAGAGAAACCAGCAAAGATCTTATAAGCTAGTGAAGTATCTTGTCATATTTTGTTACATTCCGTTTACTTGGTATTGGATGAACTTTTGCAGCGCGCTGTCGCCTTGGTGGAGCCATTACTTGATCCACTGCATCCTGCCCACGAAGAGTTCAAACGAAGAGGGCTTGAACAACTTGCGCTTGTCAACGGTGTAAACTACAGCGACCTCGACCAACGGCGCTGCGCGATTTGCCAGGCGTTGGGCCATGCGGGTAAGTGGGGAACTGAGCAAGGCACCTTTTTTTAATGTGGATTTGCCGACGGCTTTTAATTTTAGTCTGTCTCTTGGCTTTGCATTTCTTGCTGCTACGGCTGGGGCACAGCCGGCATCGCTCATTATGTACAATGAAGGGCATGCAGTCCCTATCACTTTTTCCGGTTTCAGCGTTCTGTGAATGTGATGCGAATAGCCCACGAGTGCCCTGATAACCAAGATCTGCAACCATTCAAGAAACCTGAAGTCGTAAGCCCTCGTTTAATACGTGAATATACGCGTGCAAGGCATTGTGTGCATCTATGGAAACGTGCAAGAGTAGTTTCAGAGTACCACTAAACGTGGGCGATGGAGGGACGGCGACAGCAGAGCGTTTCAGTAGGTAGTCATGGTGCAGACCTGCGGGAAAGTGTTGTTGGCCCACGGGGAATTGTGACCGATGGAGAGGAGGCGGTCTAGCTGGTGTATTTTGTTGTGTTTTATTGTATTTTGTATTTTGGTGTGTGTATTTAACGTGCCCCATTTGTGTGGTAGTGGCTGCCTATGGCTTTGAACTCCCCCGAGCTGCCTGTGATTTATTGTTTCTCAGCGATGTGCCATTTGCGGCGATTTGGGTCATGTCACGATGGACTGCAAGATGCGGAGGCCAGATGCTGTGGGTGCTGCTGGCGGCATTCGTCCTCCCCCCCCTCCCCCCATGGGGGTTAAGCCGGGCCATTCGTACCGCAGCGGGGCCGATCAGTACAAAATGGACATGGTAAGTTCTTGTTGAGCCGCCGCCAGTCACAGTAAATAACCTACTATGCATCTAACTCAACACTTTTATGGGCTATCTTTAGAGGGACGGAGAGATTTCGTTTTTCTCTGTTTGTCTGTTTTGTTTCTTTTGTTTGCAATTGGAATGTCCTCCTTATGCACGGGCACACACGGCATTCTCCCTTCGTCACTTGTATGTTTTACGTCTGCAGGAATATCGAAAGATGATGGAAGAACTAAGCGGTGATAAAGGTGGTCTCGGAGCTCTTGATGCCCCCAGAGGGACCCCTGGGCCCGGGGGGCCCCCTTCGCGCAGTCCTATGGGGGCCTCCCCTGGGTCTCAGGGATACACGCCACCCCCAGGAGTGTCGCCAACAGGGCCAAATGGCAGCGGAGCGTCGCCTTATGCCGGCCGTCCCCCTCCACCCCCAATAGTCCTCGGACACAACAGGATGGGAACCAGCATGCCGCCGCCGCACATGATGCAAATGAACCGTGTGGGGCCCCGCGCATCCTGGGGAGGCCCAGGGGTCCCCCCTCCAATGGGAGGAGACCTCCACTGGGGCGGAAATTCCATGAGGCCTCCAATGGGCATGATGCCCTTGGGGGGCGTTCCAGCAGGCAAGTGGCGCATGCATTGAATCACGGGGACCTGGTGGCCCCTACGGTGGTAGTTGTTTGGAATCTGTGGGTGGCTTCTTAGTCGGAATTGGCTTTCGGTATTTTTGTTTTTTGTCGTTTAGGTATGCCATGGCCAATGCAGCCCATGATGCAATTCGCTCCAGCGCAGCAGCAGCCGTTTGGAGCGGATGGTGGAATGCCGATGATGAGTAAGTGATCTTTGCTGTCTTTCTTGCATTCTAGTGCCCGTTTAGACGTAACCATCTCTTTTTTCTTTTCTCTAGTTGCCCGTAAGACAACGCCTTAGCCACTTACAGAGAGATTGCCGCAATGCAGTGTGCCCCTGTAGTTACGGTTCTTGCGGCGTTGCGGCTTGGCGCTGTTTCAGGCATGTGGGGGGGGCCAATGGGCCCACCAATGGGGTATGCACCACCTCACGGTGGTGGTCAGTGGCAGGCGGTGCCGCCACCCACTGGAGGAGGTTCTATGCCAGGTGTCCCGGGGGCCGCCCAAAACGCTGCGGGTACCCCCACTCCCCCTGCTGTCCCACCGCCATCTGCACCGTCCATGCCTCCCCCGCCTTCTCCAGGCGGGAGTGCTAATGCCGACCCGGATAGCATGGAGTTTGGCGACTGAGCATTTGCCTTTAATGGGAAATGCGTGGTCACGAGCTTTAATCGAGGGCTTCTGCAGGACTCTAGAAGGAACGTGAAAAGAGAGCTCACGTAGCCCGACAAGTGGTCACGAACACCTTTCTATTGGTGCATGCTGTTCGTTGCTGGATAGCATCATCTGGTGCAACAGCAGCCAGAGGAGTTACTCTGTTAGGCTTGCATATTTATGCAGTGATTAACTTCGATCGAGTTGTGAGAAAGCGTTTGGTTCATGTGGGGAAGGCAGTGTGTCACTTGGGACGTCTGTAGGCGCCGCAGCTAGGGTGTCGCAGGTGCTGCTAATGCGGCGCCCACCTTGCATTTGTGCCATGGCAAAGTGGCTCCTCCCGGCTCCCTAGAGGAGAGGAGAGGCCTTGGATGCAATTTATTGTCGTAGGACTGAAGTGAGGATGTTCAGATTACGTCAAGTCAATTCCCGCATTGATCGGCATGGCTTTTCTTATTGGTTGCTCAATAGCTGCGGCAAAGCAACAACAAAATTACGTATTTTCATTTTTCTTTGCCGTGCATCCATTAGACTATTTTGCTTTGGAGCCCTTGGACAGTCCTTTGACCCTCACATAGAGTTGTCACCCTGGGACAGGGAGGGTTCGTCATTGCAGCAAAGGCATAGCGGAGCGACAGATTCCATCTACTTTAGCTCGATTGTTGTACTGCGCTACGGCGATCGCCACGAATAGCAGCGCTTGGGTCATCAGCTACAGCGGAGGCTGCAGGTAACCCCCAAGTCTGGGCTGCACCCAGTCCCACTGGTCCGAGATTTCGTTAGTAGCGGTGAGCAGCAGTGCGGGAGGTGGAATGCGCTCAGCCCAATAAAGTTGTCGCCCATATGCACAGATGCCGCCACTCCACCGCCCAGAGCCGAAGTACGTGACCATTACGCCACATAGGGCTTGTGCCGAGTTTTGTTTCTCATGTAAAACGTACCTCGCTGATTCAATGACTGAGTGGGCCATGAAGGCAGGGTTTTGCTCTTAATGCGCTGACACACAGGAACGTTTCTATGTTGCACTAGGGATGCATGCGTGAGGTTGTATTCAACGTTTGGTGCATGCGTTGACAATTTAATTTGCGCGGGGAATCTGTGAGTGAGAATAAGCAATCGAAGACAAATTTCTCACTGCCAAAGGCAAGTTGGAGTGTATTGACCCACCACCAAAAGACGCAAAAAACGCGTGGTTGTATAGTTTTAAATAAGTGCTAATCCTACCCTCTGTAGCAGCTCGAAAGCTCCAGATAAATAAGCCGGCACACAAGCCCAAAAGCGGCATCGCACAAAAACTAGAAATCATGATGCCATGACCCTTCCATCTCTCAAGTAACAATACGCTTCACACCTTGCAGTTTTCCAACGGTAAAATATTCAAAAAGGTCGGACTCTACCACAAATGGCGTTCGCCTGCGAGCAAATTTCTGTGTGCGATTCTGGCCAAGCGCCACAACCCACGCGGTGCAGAAGCGGTTTCATGCTTGTCGGTACTTAAGTCACGTCGCTTCTCCCATCCCCTTGAGCAAAATAAATTCGAGGGAAGTCGCATGTCTAGCCACAAGCCGCTTGCCATCTTCCAACGCACTGCACACAATTACAAGGGGTGCTCTAAGCGGGCATTTCTGGTGTCTGCTGACCGTTTGAAACCAAGCGCCTATTCATGCGACCATCCTTCGAATCTGCCACCATTTGTTTTTCACTTCCCGATTATCTCGTAGGAAACTGCACTTAATGATGACCGCCAAGTCACCAGGTGTTTCCTAATGCAAAGAAACCGTCATGAAGCGAATAATTGCCTTGTCGCGGATGTTCTGATCGTAAGTCCATCGTCTATGGATGTGATCCGGCAAAGCTTACCGCCTCTGTCACTTTTGTTTCCCCTGCGGACCACTGAGTCGTACTAAATCCCATTCCCCTGGCGCCTTTCCATAAGCCAGTAATTTCGCGTTGCAGCCCCGACCCGATCTTGCGGCAATGCATGCATGTGGCAAAGAATTGTCCGACTGTCTGCAGACTCATGTGTAGCCGGCTGTACGTCCGCGTCACCAAAAGCGGGTAGGCGATCGACCCGATGATGGTGGCGTGCATCTCCCGGTAATACGTCATCAAATAGTCTAAGGAATCCAAAGTGTACCGCGACAGCCGGGTGAACGCCATGAGAATTCGCGCAAGTTGGGCAGTCAGAACTCGGTTTTTCGTAAGCGCTTTGGATATTATTTGACTGCTCTCCCGCACCACATTAGAAAGCTGACTCAGGCGACCCTCCAGGACGTAAAAGACCCCCAATGTGTGCAGAGCTTTTGTCTTGCGAAAATCAACGTCTGAGCTTTCGGAACTCCGGCCTGCTACTACCGGAATGCCGCTGAGATACAAGAGCCGCTTACTGCATGCTTCCATATCGAATAAATTCGATTCAATTTCACTTATAAATCCGCGAATAGTCTCCTCCAAATCAGGGAAAAGAATCTTGCTAGATAAATCAAGCACGGTCACATAGTTCCTGATAAGCTCTTCAAGGTGTACAGGATCCAGCAGACTCGCCGCAGTTGCCATGTGCCACAGCTCTAACACTTCCTGCACTTTGTTGTCGCGATACTGCGGCAATTCAAGAGACTGCCAGACAACCTTAGCGGAATCAGCTGTCTTCTGGCGGCCTCGGATACCCATGGCGCCTTCATCAACCACCTGCGGATCTACCCGGCCAGGGCGCGCATCTGCAATTCCAGGAACTAGCTGCTGTGTGGGCCTTCCAGGAATGATGGCTAGTTGGGGTTGCCCATCTGGCGCTACTGTAGGGAGGGTTCCTTCTGGGGATTCAATCGAGGCGTACGGCTCCGGATTACGGCCGAAAAATCCTGCAAAAAACGCGCACAGAGGACAAGTAAGTACTTGCACAGACGAAGAAGCTGTGCTGTATCTGTGAGCGGCTTCCTCCTGTAGATGCATGCGTCAACGTGCATTTAGAGAACTCTGAAGAAAAACACTAGCCAATACGAAATGCATTATTGCAAGCCGGTATATACAGCAAAGTCCACAAATAATTTTTCGTGGTTTTTATCACCTTTAATCCGACGGCCAAGTTTGCGAAATATGCCTGGCTCCTTTTCAGTTTCCCCTGGCAGACCCGCAAAGCAAATGGCTAAGAGGGCGAGGAGGAGCAGGAGGAGGCGGCTGCTCATTGAGCAGCGACTGGCGAACATCGCGCCTGGGAAGCCGAAGTGAACTTTACCCCTTGAATGCGTGTTCTTTGCTGCTGCTGTTTGCTGCTAGGAGAAAACAAAGGTGTCTACTCTGCCTCCCTGGGAACCCTCCACCAAACAAAAACCCTTTTCCTAAACAGGGAGGTGCACTGCATGCAGATGAATACAAAATGCTTAACACCTGTGAGAACAGCATCCGCTGCAGCAGCTTGAGTAGAGAAAGATGCGCCTAGGAAAGCTTTGTTGCACCTGGTGACGTTTAAAGAGGCGCTCCAAAGCCTTCAGCGATTCAACGCTGCGGCTGTCCCGGATATTAACCCGTCCATGTCTTATTAACCCTTGCTACAGGCACGCCCACGAGAGGCGTCAGTCCGTTCCACTCAGACCGGCCTCCTCAGTCCCTTAAGGCTGCAATCGCTAGGCTGCCTATGGGTAATACTGGCGCCTTAGAAAGGCGACCAGGAGTTTCAGAATGCCGCTGAAAAAGAACTCCAAAGTCAAATGTAACTGAAAGAAACAATCCCACGTCTTGTTAGAATGGAAGCAAAGCGAGTCAACATATATTCACCCCTTTCTTTGGTGCATGTGGCACAAGAGTGAGCCCTGGTATAAGAGTTAGGAGGCGCTTTCCTACTCAATTCATAAATAACAAAGCACCTGGCAATTATAATAAAGCTCCAATTAGAGATACCAAAGCTGAAATCCACCCAAGCCCCCGAAAGTGGTGGCTTGGGGACTTCTGGGTTCGACAGACGGGGAGCTGGGAACTGAGTAGGTAGCGTAGCAAGAAGAAGCAATGTAGAAAATATTTTTTGCCTCTTCTCTACTCTAATAAACGAATTAATGTATTTATTTATTGTGTATTGACACATTCAATGGACTTCGCCAGATGATCGGCCACCTCCTACCCAAAGTGCAATGATCGGGCTGCTGTTCGGATACTCATGAGGCACCATGTACATACAGCTCATTGCCGCTGGTTTCGTTCTGCCCGGTTCAAAGTGGCGTATCTTCCTTTAGGCGCATAGGCGCATAACAAATTCATGGCTAGCATATGATGCAGCTAAAAGAAGGCAGGAAAATCGCTTGCCTCTGCCACAATCGCTCAAGTTAATATAACGAAGACACGCTGTAAATGTATAAATAGTTAGGAAAAGAAAAAAAGAAAGAAAGAAAGAAAGCACCAGGCTTTGTAACGGGCTTCTAATGCTGCACTAAGAGCTGCTTCGCCTCCACTATGAAAATAATGGGAAAGATGGAGGGTACCGCATTCAGCTTCTGTGCGTTTTATTTTTGACTGCTACTGAACCTGAGACACCGCTGAGTAGCCACTTTGTAGCAGGGCAGTGTTCATACACGAAAAGGTAGTCAGAGGCGGATCACCAACACAAGATCGCCATCGTCAATAACATGACATTCTCATGATACTCATAAAACCGTCTCGTAGAAGAGTGGAGCATTGTGAGGGCATAACTCGCGGGTCTTCCTATTGCTTGTCTTTGCTTCTGTTGCCAGAAAAAAACCGATGGAGAGGGTTTTCAAGCAGAGTAGTATTGCAGAAAAATGGGAGGGAGGGAGAAGGTGCGTTTTGATCTGCTGGAGTCTGTGAGACTCTCGTAGAGGTCATAGCCGGATTTCGAACTTGTTGATGTTTGTTTGTTGATGGTCAATGTGTTCAGTTATACCTGAGGGAATCTCTTTGCTTACGTCCAGTTCCTGTTGATCCTTTTTATCTTTTTCTTGTCTGTAAAACAGCGGCACTTATTACACATCAGTTCGTTGTTAGGGTCTTCGTTGCTGGGGACAGAAAGTGTCTTATCAACCTGGGAAAGTTTGTGTTGTTGATGTTTGCCGCGGTTGTGACTCATTAAACCGTAGGCAACGAGGCTGGGTTTTGTTCGCTAGCTCCTTGCTCTTATGGCACGAGCAGGATGCATGCATTTGGTTGGAACGCACTTCAGCTGTACGCATTTCTACACTGCAACCCCGTTGGCGGGTTTGTAGCGTGTAACCCATTTTGCTTCTTCATACATTCTATCCACAGCAATCCCGCTTTTGGCAAGCACCACTGCAGCCTCAAAACGTCACGAACAGCGAGTACAACAACAAACTGCTTTACTACTTGTGGATTAAGGCTTGAGCCCTAATGTTTGAGGGCAGAGGCTTCCCATTAGGACTTCAGGGTTTAAGGTTTAGGGTGGAGGGTTTAGGGTTTGGCGGTTTTTGGGTTTAGGGTTTTGGGGGCTTTAGGGTTTAGGGTATAGGGCTTATGGCTTAGGGTTTAGGGTTTAGAGCTTGAAGTTTAGGGTTTATGGTTTAGGGCTTTGGGTTGAGGGTTGAAGGTTTTAGGGTTTAAGGTTTTGGGGTTTAGTGTTGAGGGGTTAGTGTTTTTGGCGTTGAGGGTTGAGGTGCTGCAAAACCTCCGCCTGTAGTGTGTGATAAGACGTGTCGATGAAATAGAAAAATGTCAAACAGACAGCCCAGCCTGCAGCGTGCCCCACTGTACACCCAACGGGTAAGAAATGTGCTGGCAGACAGAATGTGCTGCTGCTGCTGCTACTGCTGCTACTGCTGCTGCTGCTGCTGCTGC
>NPHX01000310.1:87691-98958 GCA_002271815.1 Eimeria falciformis
GCCCCGAGACAGCAACGCAGCTCAGTACGCGCATCTGCTTTTTTTGCTTGCAGCAGAGGCGCGAGGCGGGAGCTATCGCAGAGACAGCAGCGTGGTGGTGGTGGTGCTGCTGCTGCTGCTGCTCGTGCAGTTGGTGGTAGTTGTTCTTGAGTAAGTGGAATCTGTGGAAGAGCTTTTTGTCTATGTGATGCAATTTGTTTCCTTCTCTCTCTCTGCTGGGTTCCAAGAGCTGCAGCTTTTGAATTTGTTTTTCAAAGTCCCTAACCGCATACACTGCAGAATCACGCTGAAAGAGTGCAAGGGTGCCCTGTGCCTTCCACGCTGTACATACCCTTCGTTAGGAACCCCTGGGGGCTTTACTCACCTGCTAGCCACACTGAAAAGAATGCCTTATTCAGAACTACGTCACTGCCTTTTTGTCCCTTGTTTCTGCAAGAGTTGGAGCTTGTCGTTAACTAGCGGACTGAGAAGAATGAGACGCACGACGCTGCCCCTCAGATATATATCACGGTGTCTGTCTCCTGTCTCCTGTCTCCTGTCTTAATTCCTTATAACACAACACAAATAATGTTCACATCCCTTCTGCTCAATCTCCCTCTTGTGCCTCTGTGGCGCCAAACCAACTTTCTGTTCTCACCCCCCATCCTTCCCTCGGGTGTCTCGACACACAAATGCCGGCTTTGTCTCCTCTACCTCTTTTAATCCCCTCTCGGTGCAGTTTTAAAGATAGCTTTTCATAGTGGGAATAGTCTCTTCTTTCATCGTAGCTTGCAAACCCCAAAGAAGATGCCTTTTACATCCCGCATTTACAGAGCCTCTTGTTGAATTATTGCTGGCAGCAGGGGCAAAAATCAGTCCTGGCCTCCAAAATAAATAGTTTATTTGTTCAATAATAACGTTTCTACAAATGATACTAAAAACTGATGAGGCCTGGTGCCTGCGCATATATCTCCTCTGTCAGGCATTCCATTGAGGCAAGTAAGAATCATTACATTTCTGTTTGATGGTTTGTGCTGTCTCTGCATGCGTTGATCTCCACAGTAAAAAAGGGGCCTGAAAATGATACAGCTTCGACTGTACAGACACCCCGTAGGGATGATGCCGTCCTTCATAAGGCGGATAAGACAAAGCCCATAAACATTATATTATTATCTCTGCTGGGAAACGAGGGTTTCAAGATAGAAGCGGAGGCCGCTGCCTGCTGCCTGATTAATGTAATGAATCTTTTGGGGTTTTTAGGAACTCTAAGAGGAAGACGTAAGGTCTGAAGCTCCTGCATGTAGCTCCTGCATGTAGCCGCTTTTGTATTTTTTCCCATCCCGCTTCAGAAAGAACACTTGGATTTTCTCCCTTAAAGGGATAGGCTGGTGAGTGAGTGCTGTTCAAAAGACAGAGGAGACAAAGGAGGAGACAGAGAAGAAGAGAGAGAAGGAGACAAAGAAGAAGAGAGAGGAGACAGAGAAGGAGACAGAGAAGGAGACAGAGAAGGAGACAGACAAAGGAGCAGACAAATTATAAGAGAAAAGATATTTCTTTTCTTTTGCTTATTAGGTGCTCGATAACTGTCGGTCATTCTGAGAATTTCTTCAATTGAGTTTATTGAAAACCCACATGACAAAAGCAGAAAACCGATTTTTCACGCAATTCTGCCCGACATTTGAAAAACACGTTAAAATGACAAAATGTTATTTTTGCTTTTTGTTTGCATGCTGATGTAAAAAGTGGCGAGAGACGTTCCGATCCATCTGAAGTGTATGAATGCCCCATCGGATCGATTCATTCAAATTGTGGTGGGGATTTATTGGTGTTTTACTGAAGTGTCTGATGGGTGCGAAAACCCAAAGAAATCTGCGGTGTCATGGCACTAGAACGACTTGAGCAATTTTTTGAATATTCACCGAAAGAATTTTCTGTGGCTCTTTGCACATCTCAAGAAAAAGAAAATGCGTAAAACGACTGTCTGCCCCTCCCTCTTCCCGTCATATTCACATATAGATGCCTACTGGGGCCCCAGGTACAAATGAAGAATAAGGTGTATATACACCCGAAGCTCCAAAGACACGAGGGTAGCACAAGGCCCTCCTACCATGAAACGCATGAGTTGATATATTTAGAGCTAGCGTCCTTTTCTCTCCATTCCGTAATTCAAAGGGGTACCCGGAAATATTCGCGTGTAGTGACAGCAGAAAGCGGAGTTTATTTGCCTTTGTTTTCTTCGAACATTTTGTGTCAACTCGAGGAATAATCAAAATGGCTAATGAAAACTCTTCTTTATTTTTGTGGATTTTACGCATTGCATGTCCTGTACAGACAGTCCGACAAAGCAAAGAGGCAAGGTCACTTATAAAACGGATTTATTTTTGAATTTTAAAAATACAGATTGAAAACACAAACTGCCGCAAAACGTCCCCAGCCCATCTGAAGTGTCTCATCTCATCCCACGGTGAACTATAATTCCTTATAACTCATTTTTTAAAAACAAAAATGTGTCAAATTGTCAAGCAGTGATAATAAAATTCAGCCAGCAGAATCACCCAATTCGGCCAGGGAGTGTCTTGTACTCTTCTCAGTGACCCCGTGGGACTTGGAGCTACATTTTTTGTATATTTTATTGCAGCTAAAGCCTCGAATGCTTCCGAATTATTTTCAAGAGAAACCGTGAATTTTATGAACAAAAACCGCCAAAAATTTGTAATTGTCTCTTTTTATCTGTTATTTCTGTCGGCTTTCAAACGCTTCAAGCTACAAGGCACAAACTACTCCCAGAAATTTTAAGGGTGCTTGTTGAACCCGAACTGAAGTGTCATCATATCCTTCATTACTTCTGCCATTGCTGCCGCTGTTGTTTATTCGTGGCTACTGTCGCTGCTAAGTACCAGCCGTTCCTAGGGGTGTGCACACTGGCGCCAGCACACCTGGCGGTGAGGTCACGCCACTGGGGTGTACGTACACTCCGAGGTCTGGTTTGTTCTTGCATTCTTCCATTGTTTTTATTCTGTGATCCTGTTGCTTTTAAATAGTAAATTTGTTGTGTTATATTTTAACGATTGATCTATATCTTTTATTTTGATCCTTTCTTCATTTGCTTCACAGGCAAGTCATCCTTCGACTGGGTGCGGCTCTCCTGCATTTCAGGTGTCACGACACCCGAACTTTTGTCTGTTTTTTGGTATTTCGAAATATAATCATGGTGGCACCGGCGAGGAGAGGCTCAAAAGTCAAGACTGCCGCTGCAAAGCCGAGCGGCTCTGCAGATAAAAGCGGGGCAGCCACAGCCGAACCACGGAAGGCTGCCTCAGGCATCGGAGAGAGGAGGGCAGAGGCTAGTGGGAGGAAAGGGAGCGAAGGAACTACTCGCTCTGGCAGGAAGTCCAAGGGCTAGCTGCTTCGCAGTAAACCTGACAGACCGATGGCTAACTTGCTGTGAGGAATGAGGTGTACATACACTAGAAATGCAACCCACTAGTTCCCGACAGAGTGTGCTTTTCAGCGGGTTTTTTGCCTATTTTTGTATGCAAAATGGCTTATTCAAGCCCTCTGTCTGTGCTCATTACAACCGCTGAATTGAATGCCCACAAATCGAGGTGGTGGTTGGCCTCGATGTACATCGCAGTGTGTGGCGCGTGACTCTTCCCCCTTCAGATAATAATTCCTGCTTTCTGTTTTCTTCCTACATTTCCGAGTTTTGGAAATGTAGGGAAGTGTGCGTGTACGAGAGACGTCCTTAATCAACAGAGAGCAGTTGGGGTATCTCTGCTTCTTTACTGCGAATATGGCAGCGGACAAACTGGGTAACAAACTCTTATTAACAACAAACTCTTCAAAATGACTGTTTACTAATGCGCCCCATTGCTGCGTAGCAGCTGAGCTCATCAGGATCAGTGTACGTACACCGTAGATAAAAGTTGCCTTCACAGGCTGTATGTACTGCATGAAAAAGTGTTTTCACTTCCACGAGCAGCAACGGCTGTTTTTCTTCTGAGACACAATTTAATTAAACATTTAAAACAAGATGCTCTTTCCCCCTTTTGTGAAAAGAACAGGAATCAAAGGAAGCTCCCAAACTACGTCAAACGAAATGTGTGTTTTCTAGTAGTTAATTTGTCTCGTGGACAAACGAGCCAAGGGGGGAGAGCACATTTAAACAAAAGTGACCCAGAGATCATAAGCGGCTTTTTCACGGTTGATGGCTGGAGGAATTTTGGTTGGATATGAGGGTTTAATTACTCCTTTTAGAATGTTTTAATCAACCCTTTTAGTCTTTATTTGCATGCGTATTTGGCTACCACTCAATTGCAACACACACGGCATCGCAACGCATTAAAATAACAAGAGTATTTTTCAAGAGCTTTCTCGCTACCTCCCAACCGATCGTTAAAACAAATTGAAATTTATTCTTTTCTTTAGTTAAATAACTCGGTCTCTCTCACACTGCTGTAAACGCTAAGCAAGATGTCTTAGTTAGTTTGTCTGTTTTGGATTTCTGAGAATAATTGTTCTGCCTCCTTCAACCCTTCTCAACACAAGCCTCATCAACTTGCCCTCTCACTGCCAGCTGCATCCCAAGCCCTTCCTGCAGGTGGCTGAGGCCACCGCATCCGTGCAGTGAAGGTTGTTGTTGTTGTTGTTGTTCTTTTCCCTTTAATAAATAGTTTATGGCGGGGTCCACCACTGGTGATGGGTTTATATTCAAGTACTTAAAACGGCTAAGGACAACGAATTGCACTTTTCCAAAAAAATCCAAATCCGCCAATCTATCGGAGGCGGAGCAGCACACTGATAAACCTAAACGTCGAAAAAGCTGCACGTGCCTGCGCTGGTACTGCCCTGGTGGCAATGCTAATAAAGAATACTTTTTGTGGAGAACTGCCAAGGCAAAAATGACCGTCCCTGAAGCTATAATTGCGTTTAGGTGTACAGACACTTCAGGCCGAGTAGCACGAATGTACAGAGACCGCAGATCTGATTGTCATTTATGCAGTAAAAATATGCAAATAAACAAAAAGCTCTTGTGTGTCCCTTCCTGGGCGGCCCAAAATGTTGTGACAAAACCCCCATGACGGCGCCTTAAATAGCAGCAAAGAGGAAAGAAAGAAAGAAACAAAAGTCTGCTCAGGTTATCTGAATAGCCAAGTTCTCGTACGCAACTCCAACTGTGTTGGGATGTCTGTACACAGAAATGACCCTCCTCCCTTTTTCCCCTTGACACGCCGCAGGAGCTGCCCAAAAGGCAAACAAAAGCAAAAGATGGCGGAGGCAAAAATACATTTAAAAGTTTTGTTTTTTGCATGTGAATCTTCAGACAATTTGCGGCACTAAATTACTCGCCTCCTATCTCCATTAGTTTGTTTTCAGCTTGCAGATCAAAATTTTAATTTTAAAAAAAAACGTCCCTACCGCCACAAGTTTCATAAAAGATGAGCATTTGACAGCAGCATTTTCCCCTTTTCTCTGTCTCTCACTTTGTGTCTCTGCATCTGTCTCTATGTCTCCCTATCTCTCTCCGTGTCTGCATCTGTTTCTGTTTGTCTCTGTATTTCTGTCTCTGTGACTCTTCTGGTGCCCTTTGCATATCTTTCTCCTTGTTATCCCCCTGCCTTCCCGTTGGCTCGGCTCTTCCCCCTAAAGCCTGGAGGAATTGCAGCAGGCAGTTGTTTTGCTTTTATCATTTTTTTGTTTTCGATAGTTTTGGACACCTCCTGTAGAATGCTTGGTGGGTAGTGAAATTGAATAATAAATTATCTTTCTTTTCAACTTTTCTAAATTGTTAAGTGTACAAATATTATAATTAAATTGAAAAAACTAGTTGGAGGGGGAAAACCCAGCTTTTTATGGACATTCCACTCCAGTGAGGAGCCAGGTGTATGTACACCTGCGCACCAGTTTTCTACCACATGTAAAAAAATTCGCCATTTTACATTTTAACAACAAAAATAAATATATATTTCCGTATATTTTAATCTTTTATTTATCTTGCAGAAGTTTATTTTCTGTTTTGGGGCCCGCAATTTGGGGCTTCTCATAAGTTGAACATGCACATGCATGCGTCCATCGAGAAACAAAAGCTTCTTTTTTTGGAATTTCCTTAAAGGGGAACCACAAAAGAGTCTTTAATTTAGATTTTATTTTTTTAGTTGGTTTTTAAAGTGCAGAATTTCCCCTTAATAATCTGTGGGGGGCTCTTGGCGATTTGCATAGTCTGGTCTCTGCCGAATTTCTGTCTTTTCTCATTTTCCTTTTGCATTCGAGTATCGAATGGAATACACAATCTGAAATGGGATAAAATTAATAGTGTTGAAGCAACCGTGGACCCTGCTGGCCAGCTGCCCGTTGCATTTGGGATTTCTCTGCTCTTTGATCTGGCACCTGAAAAGCGTTTGCGGTGTACATACACCTGGCTGCTACGGAAATATTTTCATTTTTTGTTTTACTAAGGGAGCGTACGCCGTTGACGCAGCAGTGGCTCTCAGCCCTTGCTGGTCAGCTTATGGCGACTAAAAGAGAATGGCAGAATTCGAGGAATCATTGGAGGAGCTTCAGGTAGGTGGCGTTCTGGGGTGTACATACGCCTTAGTGGCTTTCGCTTTAAAATATTCCCTTACTTGATTAACTTCTGAGGGAGATTAGAAGCAGTTCCATTCCTGTCAGTTCCAAAAAACTGTTTCGTGATTGTTTAGGGAAGCTTGAATGTAAAAGAAACTTGAAGTTTCTCTGGTAGCAGTAGACACAGACAGTGAATGCGAATATTAGATTCAACAAGCCCTTAAAGAAGTTTGTCTGCCCTGTCTCTTCTGTCTCCTTTTCAGGGGAAGCAGAAGCTCTACGAGGAGCAGCTGCAGCAAGTAGAGGAGGCACTGAAGCATGAGGAGACAGAAGATTTAAAGCGGCTGCGTGCCGATTTGCAGGAGGTTATACAGCTGACTAGACACCTGGTGGAATACAAGCAGCAGCAAGAGCAGCCAGCCGCCGATGCAGCAGCAGCAGCAGCAGCAAAGGAGACAGCAGCAAAAGAAGCAACACAACCGCCATCAGGCGCAGCAGCACACGTCCAGCCAGCAGCAGAGGCATCTCCAGCAGCGGCTGCTGCTGCTCCTGTCTCTGAACAGCAGCAACCCACAGTAGGCCAAGCGCTTGTTGGTAGAACCTGTTCTGCTGAGTACGAAGGGAAGAGGTATTATGCTTCCATTGTGAAGGTGAAACGCGACCCAAAGGTAAGAAAAAAAATTCAAGTTTGTTTTGAAAACCGCTTGATGTTGCTCTTGAACAAATTAAATGACAGAGACAGAGACTGGCAGAAACTCTGATATTAATGGTCTTAAGGAAGCATTATTACTAATAGATATTAATAATACTTATCAATAATATTTATCAATAATACATGCCGAGTTGCGGATGTCTCTTGCTGGAGCTAGTTGGTCATAGAAACATTCAACGAAACGGAGACAGCCGAAAAATGCAACTTGTAGCCAATCAACATCCTACGCCTTTGTTGCTAAAATTCCTGCTTTGTTTAATAATAATAATAATAATAATAATAATAATAATAATAATAATAATAATAACAGTAATAATAATAACAATAATAATAACAATAATAAGAATAACAATAAGAATAATAATATTCTGTGTTTTTCTTTGCAGGAAGGGGAGCGGGTTGTGGTGGATTTCATAGGCTGGGGGAACAGAGAAGAGTATCCTCTTCAGCAGGTCATTCTTCTGCCGCAGGCATCTCCCACAGAGTTCTTGCCAAATACGCCGGCCCAGGCCATTTACTCAGGGGATGGGTGCGTGGGGTGTCTGTACACCGGAGGACACAGCTGCTTACCACTAGGGGAATTTCAAGGCCCAAGGTTGGGGCTTGAAATGCATGCGTTAGATAAACAAAAGCCGCAGGGAAGCGGCAGCTGCTCTCTGCTGTATGGGGAAGCGTGGGGGCTGGACTTGTATGTATTTTACTATTTGCTTTGAATTTATTTATTTATTTGTTTATCTATTTGTATATTTGTTTGTATATTTGTTTGTATGTTTATTTTGTTATTTGTTTTTATTGCTCAGGCGTTGGTACGATTGTTCGATAGTGGCAACCACTCCCTTTGGATTTCGCGTTCGTTTCACAGAATACAAAAATGAGGAAGAGCTTCCTGGCGATCGCATTCGAGCTCCAAGGAAACCAACTTCAAAAAAGAGGCCGAATGATGTAATTACACCAGGGGGATACCGCATTCCACTCTACCTTGCTGCGAAACCAACAGGTACGGATGTTGCCAGGTGTACGTACACCCCAGCTTGAAACTGGGCGAGGTGTCAGTTGCGGTAGAAAGAAGACGTATTTAATTTTTTTGAAAACTCACATGCATTCCCGACATAATAATTAATATTTATTATTCTATTATTAGTTTGTTTAATTCATATTATTCTATTCTTTGTTTGATTTTGCTGCAGACACGGAGGCAGAGAAAAACAGCAAAAAACGACGTGTCAAGGCAATCAAGCAGCAGCAGAAAACGGAGCAAGCGGAGCAGCAACTGGCCAACAGCGCCAAATTATGGCAGCAATTCAACAAAAAAGTGCATCAATTAAACCAATTAAATTTAATTAACTTAAATTACATTACATTAAATGATCTGTTATTACTGAGGGGTCCCGTTTAGTGCAGTTTAAAGCTTACTGAGGCCAGCGATCTTACGCCGGGTTGCTCCAGGGTTCCAACCTCAGCATTGTTTGTCTCTGTGCAAGGCAATGGACAGTAGAGCACATTCTCTTTGTTTGTATTTGTGTGCTGTAATAACAGGCAGTCAAGAAAACGATGCCAGGTTTCATGACAGGTCGCGGGCATGAGAGCATCTTCAGGGGCATCGAGGTGAAGCCCAACATAAACCCTGTTGAGGCTTCAAGGCAGCTCCAGTTGCAGCAAACGTTCCAGCCTCGACGAAAACATGATTTTGATGAAGGGAACCTTCCTGATGATTGAGCTGCATAGACACCAGAAATAACTGGCTATCTTCTTCTAGTCTTTAGAGGTGTCATTTCATAATTTCGTGCTGCCAACAGGGAACAACTTTTCATTGATACAGAACAAGACGAGAGGCCAGCTGGGGCCTCTTGTTTTTTGCCATTAATTCAACTTTTTGTTTGGAATTAAAATAAATGTTCTTGCTGACAACGCGAGACACATCGCTGTTCAAACAGACAGGGGGAAGGTAGGGGATTTAGAATTAAACTGATTATTCCTAGTTGGCAGGAGACATTTGAGCTGTTTTGTTTTGGGGTTATCGAGAGAATAACGAGTTATTTGGTTTTATTCTAGCTCAGTTTTATTTCTAGTGGTGAAATAGTTAATGCAGTTTGTTTCGTTGAGGGAGGAGGCACTGTACATACACTGCAAATATTCTGGGGCGGAAACGCCTGCTGCATCTTTTCCGATGCGTTGCTGACTTATTTGTTGCTCATCGCCATCTCTTTGTTTAATAAATTCAAGCAAAGACATCAAAAAAGTTGTGAACATTTGTGAGGTTAAGGCGCCGCTGGGGTTTGGACCAGCAGGTGTATGTACACCAGAAATGCCTGTTTGCCGTGGCTGATTGGAATACGTATTTCATTTCTTTTTAATTATTAATTCATTACTATAACACGGATACTCCTGCACTTCCCAAGCTCTGTGTAAGCGAACAAAACCCTGAAATTACTCAAGCGCCGCCTGCAGCCAAAAATAAACAAATTCAATTCGTGTAACAAATCAAAAACCTTGCTTCTCTTTCTGGTCATCAGAGGGCCGCTTGTCGATTAGCTAAAACCAATGAGACAGATTGCTTTCTTTGCCTCTGAAATAAACTGACCAAAGCATCTCAAGAGTTGTTGCACCCATGCGCCATGCAGAAATCAGTGGGCCCCAAGGGGTTTTTTTGGGGCCCCTTGGGGCCCCTTCCTCGGATGGCGTGTGTAAAGCTGGCTGTGAGGCTCGTGAGGTGCTTGGGAGGTCTTGCAGTAGGTGGGGTTTGATGAGGGTTTAGAAGGCCGTTATTTTTAGTCCGTGGTTGCATTTGGCGCTGGAATATTTATCGACAAACAAACAACTCTGATGAGTTTTATGCTGCCTAAACCCTAAACCCTGAACCCGTTCAATTCTTTTGCACTGTTCCCTCCCAGGTCACCGCTGTGCCAAGCTGGTCTTGTGGCACGCTTCAATACAACTTCCGGTGTACGGACACCCCGCGATTTCACCAATGGCGGCACAACTGCTACTAAAATAAAACTCATTTTTTACGCACCGAAAGAGGCCGCTTGCTTCCGTTGAACAGATGAGAATTTTTAGATTCAACTCCTCGTCGATTGGTGCACAGGGTGCACTGCGTTTTTCGTTGAAATCGTCGGGTGTGTTTCACAGCGCATGCAGCAGAGTGCAGAGAAAGTTTTAAAATATCTCAAAGTGTGCTTATTTGTAAAGCTCTTAACTTGTTTGTACAAGCCAATTATATTTTCTCACATTCACAGAATTGAAAACGGCTGAAACATCTGCTATGCGTGCCGAAAACTGCACTTTTGTGGTGTCTATACACCCCGAATGCGCGTGTCATTAAATCGCAAAAGCGCTGCCACTCACAACATAAAAACGATACCGCTTTTTCTGTTTCCGTGTTTTTTTATTATAAAGGCACTGATGCCACAAATGTAAGCACAAAGTCGATGACCAATGGTCCACTGCTTTTTCCCCGAGCTGCACAAAAACACGCCCTCCGCAGTTGCGGTGCAGCCCACCCCATAGGCCGCCCTGTGGTGTCTGTACAGCTCAGCTAACCGCCGCCCATACACGGAGGGAAAGGGTTAGTTTGTGTAAACAAAAATAAACAGCAATAAGAACTGAGTGTCCTTGATTGCGGCAAAACCCCCAAAAGTAGACAAAAGCATGAATCAGCAGGGACGGTGTATTCGCAGCTGGTGAGAATTTCTTTGAACTTCCAGCCGCAGCAGGTCCCCCAACGAAAAGCTGAGATCGGACTAAAAAGAGGAGTTTCCAGTTTTAATTAAGTTACTACTTCATAAATGTTCTTTTTTCAATTATCTATTTCTCCTCTCTATGTACATCGTGCTGCCCGCCCACGCTGGGCGCGCCACGGCCGCCACTGACCCATTTCCTGCGGCTCCCGTTGCTGGAGTTGATGCTGTGCCCCCCGCCACCCAAGCCCCGAGGCTCTTTGGACAGCAGCTGAATGGCCCTTGCCTTGTCTCTGCTGCTGCTGCTGCTGCTGCTGCTGCTGCTGCTGCTGCTG
>NPHX01000310.1:104010-129432 GCA_002271815.1 Eimeria falciformis
AATACTAATAATAATAATAATAATGATAATGATAATAATACTAATAATAATACCAACTGCATGCAAATCCAAACAAACTAATTCGCTTTCTTCTTGACACGCACTCTTTCAGCATGGCGGGATTCTCCTGGGCATTTTGCAGCACGATGCTCATTTGTGGGTCTCGCAAAATCTGCTGGATTTCAGGGTCCGCCTGCAAGACAAATGCCAAACGACAAAACAAATAAATAAGCAGGCTCAAGGAAAAGGGTTTCAATTGTTCTATTAAAAACATCAAAATACGCCAAAGGGGACACTCATACTCTTATGGTTATCCCCACCAGCGGCACTCGGATGTATCTTTATATATTATTTATTATTATTATTATTTATTATTATTATTAGTATTATTACTAGAATTACAATAATAATTAGTATTAGTATTATGATTATTGTATTATCTCGTTGTTCTGGTGCTGAAACTGTCTGTCTCGTGCTCGAAGAAACAGCACATTAAAAATATCCTTGGAAGGAATGCAATAAAAATTACCATGGCATGGCGCATCTGCTCCTCATCGACTTCGCCGGATTGTTGCTGTTGTTGAATTTTTCTCATGACTTGCACCTTCCCATCGACACATTCTTTGCTGTTTGGGTCGAGAGCGAGACCTTTATCAAATGCCTCAAGAGCTTTCGCATATTCTTTTAATAAAAAGTGCAGAGTTCCCTTTCGGCTCCATGCTTTCACGAAAGTAGGGTCCAGGTTGATCGCCGTGTCGCAGTCCTGAGACCATCCGAAACGCACAGGCAAAGCTTCATTAAAACTGTATAATTTTGAAGCCTAACATAACTCAAACTTAATATTATTAAAAGATAATAGTATTTAAACATCATATTAAAAAAAATATTCAAAAATAATGGAATTTTGGTGAGGATCAGCAAGATCTGTAGCATTTCAATTTGCACGCATACACCCCATGTGTACATACACCCCACGCGCTGCTCATTTTCTGCATTGGCCAGAAGGCACCCGTGACCAAAATATTCCCAAATTCAAGCTCCAAAAGTACCAATTGAACGGCAGCAAGAAGCTTTAGCATAAAATGGCATTTGCAGCAAGGTTCTCTCTCCTCCTAACAACCTTTCAAAATTGAAAGAAACCACTTGCACCCAGAATTCACAAACACAAACTTCACCCGTGCTTCTTACACTTCATGCATGCGAATCGGCAGGGGCAGCGAAGTGCTACTAATTAAAACAATTGAAACAAACCGTGAGAGCCGAAGGATATTCAAATAACTTTGTCAAGGCAGCTGCACGGTTGCTGTACAGCTTTGCATCTTTGGGGTTTCTTTTGATGGCTTCGTCGTATTCTGTTCGCAGCCAGCAGGCAAAGACAGCGCGTATAAAAACGCACTGTACGTACACCTGGATAAGTGCGTGGAATGGCACCACCAGCAAACCTTCCTCAGCCCTTCCCTGGGCCCCCGATTGACAGCAACAGCGTGAATGAGCGGCATATTAAACTATAAAACGTTTAATAAATACCCTTTTTGGCGTTGGGAAAGTCGTTGTTTTTAAAGAACTCGTTCCCCTTCTGTCGGTGTTCCTCTGCTTTCTCAGGGTCAATGTACGCCTCGCGATCTGCCTTGTCTTTCATGCGCTTCACATCCGCAAGGGCGGCGCGGGTCTGTCGCGTGTTGGATTCACAGAGCGACTTCTCGTACATTTCAATGGCCTTGCCGTATTCTTTTTGCCGGGTAAAACATGCTGCCATGCGGTTGTACACCTGCGGAAATTCAAAAATAAAAATAACAAAAAACGGCTAGCAAGCAGGATATGTGCTTTGAATGGATGGTGTCTGTACACCCCAGCTAAGAGCACCGCGCTCACCTTGGCCACGACGTCGTAGTCAGCCTTCACTTCGTACCGCCTCTCAAGCGCCTTGTTACACTCTGCTAGACAGGCCTCGTAATTCCCCATCTCCATATAAACCGCTGCATCCCAAACCACAAACCACAAACCCCAGCGTAGCCCCCTGTATCTCATGGGTTTGGGGTGTATGTACAGACAGCACAAAAGAAACTTTAATATTTGAATTACCTGCTTTGTTGTTAAGATAGAGGAGTTCATTCGGGTCAAGAGCAATGGCCTCGTCGTACGCCTTCAGAGCCTCCTCAAACTTCCGCGATTTATAAAACGCGTTTCCCCTGCTTTTGCATTCTTCGGCCTTTCGCTGCTCCTCTGTCAACTCCTTCGCAGGGGGCTGAGGCTCTGCTGCGGGGGTTGGTGTGCGAGGAGGTGGCGCTTCCTCCTCCTCTATCGTTCCCCCAAGGGCCACTGTAATACCCTCGCGAATCCGCACATCCTGTACATACACCCCAGAAACAGCAAACACAAACCAGCTGAACTGTACGTACACCCCAGAGACAGCAAACATGCAGTTCTTGAATTTCAGCCGCAAACTCCTCATGAGTAAAAATAATGCGGGAAAGGAATATTCAAGAATCAACTATTCAAGTGTCTGTACAGATGGATTCAAATAGGCCAATCCAATTTTGCTGCTGATGCCGCCAGGTGTATCGACGGCTCGAGAAGAGCAGGAGACCACTCAAGCTTTTTTTAAAACCCGTTTCTAATGTCAGTTTCACAAGAAAGCTGCTCTTTGCGTCATCAGAGTTGAAGTGTACAGACAGCTGGTATGGTCCGCGAAATGCCTCCCCGTTGGATTCATTTTCCATTTCAATTTTAAACCCCCCAAAATATGCAAAGATCAGAGCAACTTACGGGTTGGGCCATGATAAGTCTGAGGTTGTTTGGGTTAGCCTGAATCTGTCCAATGAGAGATACGAGTTTTTGCAAGTACTCGGGGTCCTCTTGGCTGTACTGCTGCAGACGGGGGTGGGATCGCACAGCCTGCGTCGCTGCCATCATCGCTTGCAGCTCCCTAACAGATTTTTCACTTTGTTTAATTTCATTTAAAGCAGACTGTAAACTCTGATTCGTGGGGTCCAGGGAGAGCCCCTTGGTGTACGTCGCCTCAGCCTCCCGCACGCGGCCCAAATTGAATTCGGCGAGGCCTTTTCGCGAATATCCCTGAAAAACAAATCAAAGAAACTTTTAAAAATAAATCAATTAATTGAGAGGCACACAAACCATCCTTTGCCACAGCCACAAAATAACAATTACAAAAATATCAATTGAAACCCTTAACACTCAAAACTCATAAGAAGGTACAAATAACCGTCCTGGTCACTGGGAGTAAGGCAGTTGGCAAACTAAACAAATAAAAGATGGACTGTCTGCATGCCGTTGATCGCTGTAAAACGCCAGAGCTGCATTCTTGTTGGTGGAATTTGTTAAAGGTGTTTGAATTTCGGTGAAAAAGATGCGAGTTTTAAAACTTTTGTTATTTGTGGTTTTTGGTATTTAAATTAAACAAGAGAGAGAGACACAGATAGAGAGACGTGAATTGTTCTCTGGCCAAGAGAGAAAATACCTTTGCCCAGTCTGGCTTCAGTTGCACACACAACTCTGCATCTTTTAAGGCATTATCAAACTGCTTGAGGCTCGCATACGCTCCAGATCTGTTCGAGTATAAAACTGCATCCGAAGGGTTTAATTCAATTGCTTTTGAAAAGTGCTGCACGGCAGACAGAAAGTCGCCCGCCTGAAAAGCAGCATTTCCCTTGCTCTTCTCCTCCTGCGCTAGCTCCACGCTGCTCCCCATCGTGAAACACGTCGAGGTGTCTATACACCGCAAATCCCAACACGCGATTTCCAACAATTAAATGAACAAGTGCAAACGGGGGACAGGGAGACGACAGAATGGACGACAAAAGACCCCACCACTCTTGCTCAAACAAAAACTGGGATGCTACCAGGTGTACAGACACTGCACTATAAACGTGCTAAAAACTGAAAAATACAAATCTGTATATTATTGAACAAACTTCACCAAAACTCGCCCCGGTGCTCTCCGCAGTTCAATCGGTGCAGCCCCAAATGCAAAGCCCCTCCAAAACACACAAATTTTCGCTTTCAGCCCACGCCAGATGTGTTAAATTGCATGTCTTGTTTCCCCACTTCTAAACCTCTTGCTAATACTCAATTAATCTTTATAAGTGTTTTAATTCGTCTGTTTCTTTGCATGCACTGGCAGGACGAACTCTACTGAAGGTGGCGTCTCTAAAGAACCTTTTTTGGATGTCGCAAGTTAAGGAGATCTGCGGTGTACGTACACCGGAATTCTCGTAACGGTAGAGCTTGTATTTCTGCTTCGCGGCCATAACTACCAACAGCAACAATAACTTAAATTAATTGAGAGGTCTGCTCTTCTTGCACCGTTCTCTCTTAGCACAGCCAAGCAGCAAGGGGATGTGGCAAGTGTCACCTGGCCCGTGCCTTGGGCATGCATGCATGCATCCCACCAGACAATCTAGAGAGCTTTGCTGCTGCTTCCACTTACAAATACCACAGGACATTAATTAGAAGAATAAAGAGTTCAATAGACACACAAAAACAATCCACAACCCAACACACACAACACAACATTACCAATCTCAGCCTGCCCCCATCATACAACATATCTTCAGGTGTACAGACAGAGGACGAGCCGCCCTGTTTCCACTTTTGCTGATGTGTTATTACCTCTGAGGATCCTTCTGTCTGGCCAGCAACTCTCTTTTATTTTCCTCGATTTGTTTGATTACTGAACTTGTTTGAAAATAGACAAAAAGAGATTGCAAAATGTTCAAAAAAGATTTTTTAACTTTCAAATTTCACGCGTCCTCTCCCATTGGCGCGGCGGTCGATGAGCCCGCCAGCCTCCCAACAGAAATCAACAAAATCAAAAGCAGCTCGCACCCCACCCCTGTCCCCTTAATACAACACAGCGACAAAATGCAGCATCACACACTTGGCTTTTAACGACGGTCACCCCGAGGCCTAGGGGCTACTAGCATCGGGACAGTTGAGCGTGCACGGTTAATAATCAATTTTTTAATGGTGTTGGAAGTGCAGGCGCAGTTGAATAGAAGATAAAGAATGTTTTGGATGAAGTATTTTCAATTTAATAAAATCAATGCTTTTCTATTCTCCCTCTTCAGCTCAGTGGGAAACTGAAATCCATATCTTCTCCTAGACACAGTTTGCTGCTGCTGCTGTTTTTGTTGCTGCTAAGTTAGCAGCCTTTGACTCCTCAGTAGCCAGGAGCATTTCTTGCTTGCGCATATTCTGCATCTGTCTTTCCTAACTAGCTGTTTCCTGCCATTGGCATTGGCAACTTATTTAATTTAAAATTTATTTGTTCAAGTCACAAGCCACACGGTTTTCTCTGCTGCAACTCGCAACACAACCCTCTGCAAAGTGAAGGTTTTTATGCTAAAGAATTCATTTTGATTGAGTAATAAATAATTATAGTAATAAATAATTATAGTAATAAATCTTTATAGTAATAAACCAGTGATATTAATACAACAATTGTTTTAATAATCCAGGAATAAATCATATAAGGTTAACCGACATAATCACACAAGTCTGCTGCTCCCAAGAAGGTCTACGCTGTCTTTAGAGAGACATGAAAAACAAGGTTAAGCAGAAGCATTATTAAACTCTTACCAAAGGCATTCTGAACGAACAGCTCTCAGCTAGCTATAGCTAGCTACAGCTAGCTATAGCTAGCTACAGCTAGCTGAGAACTAGCTTAATAATGAAACGTAAAGCAAGAAAATGGTTGAGTCAACACCAAACAGTCATTGGCAGAGCTTCAGGAATTTGCTTGATTTGGGTGTACCAAGTGCAGCCCGTAGGCGGGGTGTACGTACACCCCAACAGCAAGGAGCCAATCTCGAAAATAGTTGGGGACCGCTTTTTATTTAAATTACTTGTTTGCTTTCTCTGAAACTTTTTCAAACAATTTATGAAATGTTAAATGCTGCAAAAAAGCCTCGCGGACCTCGGGAAGAAAGGCGGCGGCTGGCAGCGCCAAAGCCAAGACGGGGTGAACAAATGGGGTGTATGTACAGCTGAAGGAGGGTCAGGCGAAAAGAGGACTGTGTGCATTGTGTTATTATTATAAACCTACTCTGCAGAGGGACGAGAAACAAGCCAACAAGCTGAGAGCTGTTGAGCTCACAGGTGCAAGTTAAGCACGAAGATGCTGCTAGTTATCTTTCAATTTGAATGTTGAACAGTCAAGGGTTGCCCAATAATCATTTGTTGACATGCATGCATGGCAAGAGAAGCGTATTTATTTCTGCTGTTTGTCTGCACTACTGCTAGTCAGGATTCTGCTTATGATTTATATTTGTTTAATGCCAATAACTCTGCTCCTTAATTCTTCCTTCGATTCAAGGAAAAATGAAAAGAGGGAAAGAGAGACGCTTCCTTAAACTGATCAGCAAAGGCCAACATTCTGTCCAACCTCCGCACTCTACAATTCCACCATAAGAATCAAAGTAATGCAATTTAACTGGTGCTACAATCAGCCAATAACAACTCAAAGGAGGCATGCAACAACTAGAAAGAATAAAAGAGTTTAAAACCCTTAAAATTCACCCACGGCGCAGAACCCAGCTAACGGCCTGCGCTCAAGTGCTGCCTTTCACTGCTCCCGCTCGGGCAGCAATGCTGGCTAGCTTTGGATGCTGCCGCTGCTTTGTCTGCTCATGTGTGTTATTTTGAGTGTACGTACAGCTAGTGGACCTCGAAGCTCTTGGCTGTATATTTGGAACATTCATTTTTGCATGGCAGATTTTTCTGCTTTGCCTTGGACAGAGGTAGCAGGAGCAGAAGGTCCCCACGTAAGAAGAGAGAGAAGATGCATTTAAATAATTAAATATATATGTTCGTTACAAACACATTAGGAAGTTGTTGTGACTCCTTTATAGCCAATGGTGAAAAGCATTAAACCCTTTAACAACAAACTATTAAACCCTAAAACAATAAACAGAACATTGAATGTAAAAGTAGCTGATTCCTAAGCATCGATACTGAGGGAGTGAAACGTCTAGTGACAGCGTATCAGCTACTCCTCGTCCTCCCCTTAAGTTGCTAATTGCTTTTTCAAAGGTTAGCTGTACATACAGTGCAACCCGCAGGAATACTCGGTTTGGTTTGGTGTGAGAAGAGAGGATCTCTCCTAGCTGTAACAACTTCAGTGTGTCGTTTGTTTTTCCCTTCTCGGCTTTTAGTTTTTATTAATTTATTGGTTTAATTTATTTCTTTGCTGCTTATTCCAATGAATATTTCCGTTGGAACGCATTCAGGCGGAGGCATTTTTCAGGTGTACGTACACCTCTCCCAAGGCATGCAAACAGCCGCGCAGAAACCCATTGAATTTCTTCGTCAGATCCACGCTTTTTTCACGTCAACAAGTTAAAAACGTCAATTGAAAACTGCCATGCATTTAACAACCGCGAAACTACTTGAAATATTTTCAACTAAATCGGAGGATTGGCCTCTCTGCTCAATGCTCCTCATACACCCGAAATACCACTGCCAATTTACCGCCTCTCTTCTTCTCTTTCAAAGCCAAAGGAATTGTTTTATTAGTTGCATGGCCAGTTTTTTTCTTGGTTTAAAATGCCATTAACCATTTGTTAGCTTGTCTGACCTCCAAACAGATTCATTATCACTCCATGAACACTACACATCACCATCTGCAAGTCTTCCTTTTCAACCTCACGAGTTCCCTATACACCCGAATGGACGTTGGTGCCAACAGAAAGCTGCTTTCTGCTCCTCATGACGGTAAATGCTTCATCAAGGTGACTTTCTCTTTTTGTTGATATTTTCCTTGCTTCTCTCTCTAAGCAGAACACTTTCCAAAACATTCCCGTGTGCATTTCTCTCAAATTTGTGGCTTTTTATTTTTTTGCCAGCGCGCGTTGCACAGGCAGTGGGCTGTCTAGGCACCTGCACATACACCTGAAACATGGGCTGAATTTTGTGAACGTTATTCGCTTCGAGCTGCCTGATTGTTTAATGGCATTTCTTTTTGGTTTTTGTTCAGAGATAATAAACCTTCTTCTTTGAGAATGTCGTCTTTGTCCTTCCAAGACAAACAACATTTTTGAATGTTCAGTTTGAAAGTTGTTTAGTAAAGCACAGGATTGCCATGGCAGTCATCTTTCCCCCGAAGACTCTCCAATTTTCGATGGGAAAAAATTCCAAAAAAAATCTGCGAGGCTCTGCTAACCACTAGCGATTCAGAGGGTGCGTTCCTGGTGTCTGTACACCTGGCTCTTTTCTTTTTTCCTCCTGTCATTTTTATAGAATTAAACAGTAGAGATAAAGGGTTTTTTTCTGCATTGCGGGTCACCTCACGTTGGATCTTGTGGCTCCCGCTGCGCGGAAGAAGAAGCGAGAATTGCATTTTATTGCAATCGTTGTGGTGTACGTACAGCTGAGCAAAAAGCGACAACTCGTGAAATTCCTCATTGCTGGATTCCTCATGCCCGCTTTGTGCGGGAGCTTCCGAAGCAGCTTAGAATTTTCATTTGCCAAGTAAGTAACGACAGACAAAGCTCATTCTTTTTTCCCTCTCTCTCTGTCTCCTCTCTCTGTCTCTCTCTCTGTGTGTGTGTCTGTCTCTCTCTGCTGCACCCCTAAACACGTCTGCTGGCCAAACGACAATCACCAAAAAATTTGCAAGTTTGAAAAAATGCTTGAGGCCCCTGCTGGGAGCCAAGGGTGGCGAGACACACGAGAGGCAAAATCAATGAGATAGGATCTTTGTAACAGAGAGTGCAGGTGAAACAGAGGAGACAGAAGAGACAGTCTCCTTTGTCTGCTCTGTCTTTTCTCTGTCTCTGCTGTGTCTCTCTGTCTCCTCTCTGTCTGCTCTTTCGCTTCTCTAAAGAAGAGACAGAGAGATAGGAGACAGAGAGACACAGCAGACAGAAAGAGACAGAGGAGACAGACAGGAAACAGAGAAAAGACAGAGGAGACAGAGCATATTCGCTGCTATTCATGAAGTGTCTTACAAACCTTCGCAGCTCAGCTCGACTGCGCCGCGAAAAAAAAATTGTCGTTTGAATGTGTCTCTAAAGTTTAATTCTTATTTGTCTGTTTGTGTTTGTAGAGATAAAAACCGCCTGTGAGGTTCCATGGACTTCAGCAGACACCTGAAATTTTGTTTAAGGCGAAGGTGGTGTTGTCAGAAATAGCCTGCGGTGTATAGACACCCGAATTCAAAGGGGGAACCGCCGATTTCAAGGACATTAATTGAACGGCTCCTCGAGTTTTAGAAATATGCCGGAGTTGGGAACCGTGCAGAATGACACTCGGGCAGCTTCTGCTGCATGCAAGCAAAGCCCCAAATGGCAAGAAAGAGGAAGACTTCCCTTGGTTTTTGGAGTTGAGCTTGGAGATTTTGCTGAAGGTTTTTCAATCCATGAAGAAGATTGCATGCGAACCCTCCCCATCGGGGGCCAAGCTGTCCATACACCCCACCAACTTGCACAGGGAGGGGCTACCCACCAAAACGTACGGCGCAAGGGCTCCCAGCAGCAGCAGCAGCAGCAGCAGCAGCCGAGGAGTTTGGAGCATCGTTATGCTTTTGATGATGGCGGGGTGGAATGGCAAGAGGGGACAGAGACACGGAGACAGAAAGTTGCCAAATCTCAACCTGCAGGGGATTTCGATGAAAGAGGCGCGGAGTCTCTCTTTGCCTCGTTGTGTACGGACAATGGAAATGAATTTTCAATTTCAACGCGAGTCTGTTCACCAGAGGAAGTGAAAGTGGCAAGAAATGCAATGCTGATATGTCTGGCGGACATGCGGGACGCATGCATTCCTGAGGTGTTCGTACACCCCATGGACCGACACCTCCGCAGAAGGCGCGTGGAAAAGCACATGGTACACGTCAACGAATGCAATATAATGCAGCAGTTAAAGCCTTATATGCATTTGTTTGAACTTGCACTTGTTCAAGATTTGCTTCCTCATCAATTGCACCCAGTGGCGCAGCGACTTCTCTTCAGCTCCCTTGACATGCACGCCCGTGCATGCGAGTCAATATACTTTCCGACTTATTTCAATACAGAATGAATGTGCAGACGCGCAAGGAACGTTTTCAGCCACCGACTGCGGGGTGCACAGACACCTCAGACACAAGTGCAACGGATTGGCTCAGCATTCTCCGATTTCATAACCAACTGCATTCCCGATTTCTCCTGCCTTTGCAAATAAATGGCCAGCGAGTTTCGAGCCAAATGCAAATGGGGAAGCTTGTGTTTGGCAAAGGACAATCACCAAGAGATTCGTCTGTTGTGCATATAAGATATGTGTGTTTTTCTGGGGTGGACAGACACCCCAAACCTGACCGTTGGTTTGTGTCTCATGGTTATGATGAAACGCAGCGCAAAGCAGAACGGTTGTCCTGGCTGGCCAGCTGCGTCGTTATGTGTTAAAAGAATCTGTTTAGTACTGAAATTGCAAGGGCTCCAGATGGAAATGCTACCGTCTCCGCAGCACCTGCATCAAGGAGAACAACTCTGCTTTTTCCGCCGAGACAAACAAAAATCAGCCTCCAAGAATTCATGGGAAGTTTTGAAAATGTGCATTCTGTGCAAAAAGAGTCAAATGGAACCTGAAATTGATTTCATGCGAATTGCATCCGACTAATCCAAACTCCTCTCGGGACACGAGAAAACAATTAATTGTGTGATTTCTCTCATGCATTTTTTCGACAAGCGCCATATAACTCTAGAAATAACAGTTGAAATTAAAAGCAGCGCCTTTGGAACTTCCGTAGAAGTGAAACTTGCGAAAGTCGGGCAAAGCGTGCTGTCAACAACTACAGACCCACTGAACAGTTTGCTACAAACAACGCATCATCAGCAATAGAAATCAATTCGTATGATTTTTCACATATCATTGTTGTTTCAAACCCAACTTTAATAAGAAATAGAGAACACAAAGCTCCACGCGGTGGTGGTTGTTGTTACAGACAGTAAAGTCTCATTATGCTGCAAAAAAATTAAGTTAGAAACAAACTTGACCAGAAATAAGTTACTGCGTCAGATGGCAATGAGAACTGTATTTCTTGATCAGCCAGTTTTGCATGGGTTGGTTCTTTGCTGTTTTTAGCGAATTTATCTGCAGTTCAAAATTGTCAAGCAGAAAATAAACAATCAAAATAAAGAAAAACTCCGGGGAGAAAAAGTATTACATTGCTGCATTTTTAATGGTGTGTTTTCAGGAAAGATATGATGGGGCTTCCTTTGCATGTCTTCAGCCTCATTGTTGCATGCAGTGTGAATATCCTCAAAATTCCTATCTTTGAAATACCTTATTGCCATCTTTTCCTTTGTCTCAGCCGATACAATGCAATAAAATTTAAGGTGAAAATCGCAAAGTTTCTTCCAATTTCCCTTCTGACGCCAGCCGCATCAGCTGGCAGGTGCTTTCTTATTTTGTTTTTATTTTAAGGAGGTGAAACAGCATTTTTCGAGCATGGAAACCAAGTGTATTTTTATTGTTAGAATGAGTTAATTAATTTAAAGCAAAGGGGGACGGGAAGATGTGGAGGTTGTCGCCGGTGCTTCAGCACTGGCACTACAAAGCATGGCAGCGATCCACTGCAGGATACTTGCGCACATGTAAGAAAACACATTATCCCTCTCGAACTATTATATAAATTACAGATTAGTTTGCGGTTGCTTTGTGAAAAGTAGAGGCCAGACCCGTCTGTTCATTTTGAAGGGTTTTTAATGAATGTTTGTTGGGCGCATTTCTTCCGTAATCGCATGTCGCGTGGAACCCCAGAAAATCTATTTCTCATTGATTTTTGCTGACACAGAGCTACTTATAATGAATATATATATATATATATACATTATACATGTGTAGTTGTGTGTAATTTCTCTGTCTCGCTGCGAGTGTACGCTCTATTCAGTTATGAAGAACAAACTTCCAAATAACGAGTTAGTGGGTTACGTCATCAACGACAAACATCCCAAGTCCATCCGCGTGGCATGCGACAGGTATTTTTCCATAGCTTTATTTTTTCTCCATCTACCGATCCTCCCAAGTTCAAAACTTGGAGCACCTTTTCTAATGATACATAACCCCTCAACTGAAACAAAAAAAAGTTTATTGCGAGTCGCAGTTTTTGTTCCTAAGAAACAAAAATGGTTCAATTTGCTGGATAGCGTCTGCTGCTTGTGGCCAGGTACATGTACGTTGTCCGCTACAAGAAAACATTTCGGTACACGAAGAAAGTTTGGGCGCATGACGAGGCAGGCGAAGCCCGGCTTGGCGATGTGGTAAGGCTTCAGCCTCTTGGGTTTCGCATTGGGCCTTGGAAGAATTATTTGCTGGTCCGAATTCTTCATAAGGAGCCGAGAGACGAACCAACCACGGAAAACATGCAAGAGTTATAAAGCTGTTATCAGACGAAGCAGAGGCGTTACTACAGGAGGTTTTCTGGAATTGCCGCAAACGCTGCAATGAATGCATGCGCTGGATGCCTTGGAAACTGCTAGTAATTTGATCGGGGGATGCGTGGAAAGCGGCAGTTAAAATCCAGCAGGCCACCTCGTGTGGTATCTCGCTGTCGTCGCTAATTTGAAAGAAATTGAACATGTGTATTTACTTGCACTTTTAAACAAAATAAACAAAACTTACACGGCAGATAAATGCTTCATGAAAATTATTTCATGGACATTTTTGCAAATCCGGTTTCTGGAACTCGCGGATCTTTAAGGCCGATGAGACGCTCCTCAGCCGCCGCCTCGTTTATTGCTGCAATGGCTGTGAACAGAAAAGAAGATATTTTGGTAATTAAACAAATAGTTTATTTGTATTTATTTATTTGCACCTTCTGCAGTTTTGGGCTCTCCTTCCGCGTCGAGGCTGTTGGGATCATGCGGGTTTACAGATGCTGCTGGATTTGGAAATTCGTGAATGCTGGGACTTGGGGGGTTTGGGAAGACGCTGCGAATCAGAAAGCAAATATTTTCAATGATCTCTTTATAGGAAATTCAACTATAGTATTTTAGAGAGCGAACTGCTCTTTTGAAACAAGTCCGCCGACCTCGTCCAGTTTGTGCTTACTCGCGAACAGCTTGAGCCTTCAGAACACTCATAGGTACAACTTTTTGCAGGAAAACTCTACGAGTTGCTTACCCTTTGGATGCCTTCCATTTCCTGTTTTTCCGGATACGCATGGAGAACCTTTATAAACTGCATTGTTATAAATATTACCTGAACAGTCACGCCGTTAACCAAGAGTTGGGGTTTTCCGAGGGGGCTATCTGATCTGTTCTCTTTGGTAATAACCAAAGACAATCATGTTCGAAGAAATGAAATAGGATTACAGATGAATGTTAATCCCGGAGGGTTCCTCCACTGGCATTGTTTGCACGATAGCTTCCTCTTTTTCCCTAGCAGCAACTTTTTGTTGGGTATGAAGATGCGGAATTCAAAAACAATTTGATGCCCACATTTCTTCCCCTGGCTCTGCAGGAAGTCTGCCCTTCTGAAAGCAGCTCAGGCTTGTTCGCCCATGTGGAATTGCTTATACGAAATTACCACTCCGGTTTCTTCGCACAAGATGCTTTCATGGAGATAATTCATCCATTCGTTCCGACTGTGGAGGTTCCTGACATGGCAATACAAATGCAGATTAGGTTCTTGTATTTATTGTACTTGAAAGCATATTGGTGTTGTGTATACATTGTACTGGAAAGCTCACCGCGCGCAGAAGACAGTCCCGAAATCCGACTTGTAACTAACGAGAAAGCAGTGGTCATCTACAGTATCGAGTGGAATTAACACGTCCTTTAGTTTGTATTCCTTTTCTATTGCCTGTGTTTATTTACATTTCTAGACCAGTACAAAACTAGACAAAGGAACTTGATCGCTTACCCCGCCTGTAAAGGCAGTAAACTTCGTCTTGGAGAGCTGAGCATGGACAAGAATCGTTGCGTCTGGATCAGAATTGTCAATGGACATCGTCAGAAGCCCCTTATGACCTGATTAGAATGGCTCTGTTCAGGTTTGCCCGGCTGTTCACGTGGCAAGCTGTTCGACTACCTTCTCCACATTCTCGCATTTCTGTTCCTTTCGAAGCCTTTTCCTTAAATTGGGGGTAAAAACTCTGCAAACGGGGGTCGTTGTTTTGGCTGTTGGCTGGTAGCTGCAGGCCAATCTTCGATCTAAAGGCGTCTGCTGGAATCCCAGAAATTCCCATGGCGGTACTGAAGAAAACTTGGCCAGCAAGGAAACTCAAGTGCCCCCAGCGCCACATTTTTACAAAATATTCACTATTACACCGCACGGTTATATACAGGGTGCGAATGAAAATAGTTTGGTCATGGCAAATCTACCATGTGGCCGTTAGTTGCAGTTACACCTGGTGCCACGCCTTGGTGATCAAACTTGGTAATCTCATGGGCAAATTCAGTTGAAATTCATTTCATGGAAAACGATTAGGGATGCTTCGGCTAGATTCTGATCCTTTTCCTCGCACTGCCGTCGGTCAATGACACAGATTGTTCATTGTTGCTTGCAAACCCTGCAGGTCTGTCATTGGGATTCCGCTGTACAAAGGCCAGTGACTAGCTCAGTTCACAAAACATGGAAAGCCAAAGGCGAATGTGTCCTCCCTTTATACAAATACTTTCGATTGATACGTTTTAAAAAAGCAACAGAGTTATTCGCAGCCAATTGTTTCATTGGCGGCAGCTGAGGGGTCGAAATGACCACCAAGAGTGTATGTTCCTGTTTCTGTAGAGTTCGGAAAACAGGATAAACATTCTAAAGGCCCCCTTGAATCATTAAAGCAGAACTGAACCTTGGGGAAAGCGGGCAATTGCAGCCGCCAGGTTTTCGTACCGCAAATGTAAGGAAAATACAAAACGTGAACTACTTTTTTTTCATGGCAGCTCATGCATATTCAATATTTCGGACAGAAATATCGATCAGCTGGTCCCCGAACTTTCCGGTCAGAAGCGCATCCGCTTTCCCCAATTTCCCCCACTTGACAATTTCCCAGGTAATTTGTGGCTTCTCAGAAGAGTTTACAGTCGAGTCCGTGGAAGCAACACTAACAGAGCGACCATGAGTAGCTTTAGGTGTACCAAAATTCAACATGCTAGTCTTGACATGGGCCCTCAGGATGTGAATTTCTGCGTTCATCTTTGGCGCATTCGTTTTGATATTCATTGGAACATCCCTGGAAAAGCACCCATGCGGATATATCCGGTTATTAAAGTAAATGATCATGTGTATCAAAGCTCTAGCTAATGTTATTCATACATTTTTATCTAATGTTATTCATAAATTCTTTCCCATTTTCTCTTGTTCGTATGATCATGATAAAACGGTGCGTGCCAAACGTTTGTCCAGGCTATAACAGCTCACCTCACTAGCCTAAACAGGTCATCCAGGACGCCTCCATGTGTGACCACAAGGATTCTTTGCCCTACGTGGCGAACAGCAACGTCCAGAAAGAAGCCTTTGACGCGGTCGTACCTGCAGAGCATCAAACGATATGATCATCATGATCAATGAACAGACAAATAGGCTTCGAAACGTGGTGGACAGACACCTGAAAACGTGGTAACATACCGGTGTTGAAAACTCTCGCCTCCCTCAAAAACAAAGCCTGGATCCCTGAGCCAACACAACCGCATGGTGCTTCACGGCGGTAGAGACAGACAGATAGATACACGACAGACACAGAAAGCGACAGAGACAAACAAAGATAAAAGAAGACAGAGAGAGACGAGGAAAAGGGGATATCGTCCATCTCTTTATATACAGCTGGGCTAAACAAACCATTCGCAAGCTGGAGAGTTCAATGACATTGATTTGCTATTCGCCGTACCGGCTTCGATTCCAGGCTTCCCATGCATCTGGGAACAAAATGCTCAGCTCCGAGATTAAATGGCCTGGACGAGCGAACGCACACATTGGTGTAAGCTGACAGACAGAAAGCGGCATAAATACGTTTCCACTAATCATGATAAACTCGCAACTTTTTGGAGTCCTCTATTTACCTTGAAGAATGCCAGCGTTCCATTCCTCAATGCGATTATCGAGAACAATCTCGCACGGAATCCCGGCGCTTTCCCGGATTCTGCAGCCGCACATACGACCGCAGACAGATCTCCGCTGGAGCCAAAGGGTGAAAAAGTGTCTGTCTCTGCTTCACAGCAAATTTAAAATAAAGCAGGGAAAAAACAACTAATAAAATGACTAGCCATTGAACGAGGGGCCAAGGGAAGCAGCAGTGCAACAAGACAAACATTTCCGCAGACTCGCGAGCTCGCTGTAAAGGACTTGCGTAAATTGCATCGATAGTTGTTTTCTGGCCATCTTGAAGCATCTGCCTGCGATGAGAGGGAAAGTGGCGGCAGCACAGGAGGCAGAGATGAATCACCCTCTGCCAATCTTTTATTTTAAACATTGCAGATTTGTAAACTCTACGCTCTCTGCTTTCCGGCCTCTTTCTAGCTGTTTAACGCACTTCAATTGACTGCCGCATTCTCTGCATTGATCTCTGCCTATGTCGTTCAGCGGCACGTCCAGGCGTCCCTGTGTAGCCGTTGCAAACCAGGAAACACGTGACCTTGCCACAGGTGACCCTAATTTATTCTTTAAAGCATTCTTTTACAAATAATTTCTCTTCTTCCTTCCCACTGCTCATAATCAGGGAATTAAGGTGACACACCTGGAGCCTGCGTTCTGCATTGTAGTCTGTAAGCCCGTGGCGAACGGCGATCACCTCGCAGTAAGCATGAGGACCGTTGGTGCAGCTTAGAGCTGTTTCCATAGTGAGTGTTTGTGTGTGTGTGTGTGTGTGTATGCGGAGGATCAATAACTCACGATGGACTTGTGTATAATTATCCTTCGTGGTTGAATGCGGAAGGATGAGATCAATAAACAGCCATTTAAACACCAAAATTCTCTCAGTGTAATGCCTGTAAAATTTAATTAAAAATGCTATTTGTGCTTCTGAAACCACGGGGAAAAGTGCGCTTCATGATAAATGACGATACACATGGGCAACTTGGGTGGAACTGAAGTCGCACGGAAAGCCAGTTGATTCGCGCTTTGTCGGTACACCTGAAATTCGCACTTGGTATTAACTTATGCAGGCAGGCAAAAGAGAGTGGAAACGAGGAAGCAACTTCGTGTGTGTCTGAAGACACACGTTGAACCACTTGTGTTGCTGCTGCGACACGGAAAGCGCCAAGAACAAGAAACTGTTCAGTAGAAAAATTCAATTTCAGCTTACATAATAAAAGAAAATGCGGAATGATACTTATGATGTAAAGAGGAAGCTGGCATCATCATTCTGAACTTGTGTTGTCGGGTGTCATGACACTTACCACCAGCGCATCCGTGATAAAAGTTCACTTAGCACATGAACCCGTCTGAAAATTCAATTGCCAGCTATAATAGTAAGAAATGAGTAGCATAAAGCATTAATGAAGGGAAATTGGTGGATTGCAAGCATTGGATCAAAGACGCACTAGAGACTAAACCACACACAGCCCCAAAGCTACCAATCAGTGTACCCTATGCGAATGCTGTGGCAAACCTTTGGGGTCCTGAAAGGGAACCGTTTCGAGAAACTCTGCGGCTTAAAAGGTCAAAAAAGCTTCTCGACGAGCAATTTGTGGAGTTTTCACGGAACGGTTTTCAGGATCGTTCTAAATTTTGGAAGATGGTGAGAATTTCCAACCGTTTTCTTCAAAGACAAGAGGAATGGGGGTTCCTGTTGTGGGGTTCAACTAAAGAGTCATTCATGTCTACTTACGCATTTAATACAATGGAGGAACTTGGGTTTTGTTTTATTTATTTTATTTGATGCGGCAAAGGAAGAGGATCAGGGGGGCACTGCGGGATCCAGGCATGCCAGGCTGCCGCCCTAGAATTTCCCCACTTGTTCTTCTTTCCCTTTTTCTTGAAAACATACTTTTTACAAATTATTAATCAATGTGTTTGATGGAGACGCGGCTCTCTGAAAAGTGGTAGATTTCTCCCATCCAGTTTTCCATGCGATCGTCTGAAGTGCATTCATTCCAGCGCCTTTCGTATTCGCCGAATTTTTGGTGTAGTTACACCTCAGTAATTCGGTTTTGAACCACCGGCGGATTTCGACAGAAAACTCCAGAGGCGTCGCAGGTTCAACTTCTTTGCGGCTTTCTAACACACCCTGCATTTCTGAACCGTGGAGAATGATTTTATGTTTCGCATCTCGTTCTCCTTAAGATGTGTACAATTCTGGTGTATTTACAGAAACAATCGAGAAGATTAGTTTTACCTTTTGTGCATTTCTGTGGTCTCATTTCAGGGGCGTGTCCGCACAAAAACCGTGAAGCGCGCTGCGCGCCAAATCGTCGAGAAGTATTATGCTAAGTAGGCAATCTGTAATTTTCAAGTGTATTATTATTTAATTTTATTTATTTATTGTGTTACATTATTTACTATATTATTTGTTTTATTTATTATTTGTTTTAAAATTAAAAGCAGAATTAGACACTGACGAAGAGTCCACGGGGCATCTGAAATGATGTTTGCTGTTTGTTTGTTTATTTGTATTTTATCAGGTTGACTCTGGATTTCCAGATCAACAAAAAAATTGCGGAAGAAGTGGCGCTCATCCCTTCGAAGCGCATCCGCAACAAGGTCGCAGGATTCACCACAGTATGTGGTGACACTTTAAAAATCATTTTTAAATGTCTTGTTATTTTCGAGTGTTATTTTTTATGTTTTGTTGGTTTGCGTTGGTGTATTGCTGGTTGCGGGTGATGATTGTTTTACCGCAAGTGTTCATGGAAGATCACCGCTGCCCCTTCTGCTTGCCATGCAGAATTGTTTGTTTTGCAAAATGAATGATGGAAATAAAAAGGTGAAGCCTGTTCAGCTCATTTCAAACATTTGGTAGTTTTTGTTTTTGCGCAGCATTTGATGAAACGTATTCAGAAGGGTCCCGTCCGTGGCATTTCTCTCAAGTTGCAGGAGGAGGAGAGGGAGAGGCGCATGGACTTTGTGCCAGAGAAGTCGGAGATAGACGTGGCAACTATTTCCATTGATCAAGACACCGCAGAAATGCTTCAGGCTCTCAACATTTCCTTGCCCAACGTTTCGGTTGCGGCTGCACACAGGGGAGGAGGCATGGGTGGCAGAGCCATGCGTACCTAAGGAGCTACAAATGTTCTTTGCAGTAGCTGCAAGCCTCTCTGTGTAGTGGAGAGCTAACGCGCACTGTACGGACATCTGCGAAGCTCAAGTGCCGCAGACGGGTTGCTGTTGTTTGTTGCCTTGTTCGGATGATGATTCTTTGAATTAATCCAAGCTGAGAGGCGGCGCTTCCATCGTGGAACCGCAAATCAATAAAAATTCTCAATTTCTAGTGGCGACCTTTTCGAGAGATCACATTGCCGTTTCACCTGCAGTTTAAAAGTTGCTGTCAGTACACCTAAAACACTAGAAAACAGACATCCTGTATCTCTCTTCTTATCTGTAGTAGTACAGATGTGCAAACAAAAAACAATTATTATTTATTACACGTAACACTTTAAAGCGTGTGTCTCGCAACGCACTCGCCGGTTTTTTAAAACGGTGGAGGGCTAGAGGAAGTTTCTCTTTGGGGTCACTTTTGTTTCCTGCTGGTGCAAATGAAACCAGCTTTTCATTGCCAGGCAACATTTTGAAGAGAATGTGACCACTTAGAGACGTCGTGATGGTCGTAGCGACAAGGGCACGGTTGTGGCAGCATTTTGTTTTGTATTTTCTCTCTTTGTGCTCGAGATGCCTCGAAACGGATTTAGATACTTAACGGCAAGCACCTTCTACAAATTAAAACAGTCTCTGCATGTTGGGATGTCTGTGGTATAGGGTTTAGGGTTTAGGGTTATTTTGATTATTTTGTAGGGCTGATGAAGGGTTCCGCTGCAGTCGCTCTGGTGGCACAAATTTCTTTGAAAGCGCCTCCGCACACTCAGCGGCGAGAAAAAAATGAAGGTGTATTGTTTCTTGTATCTTTTTAATAATATAAATTAATTGTATATTCTTGATAATAACATATAGTAGTTGTATCTTCTTGATAATATTGGTTTATTGTATCTCTTTGATAATATAGTCGTAAGAATTTAAAGTTAAAAGGCATGGAGCGAAGTCAGTGAAGCAAAGTGTGCACTCGGCAAATTAAAATTAAATAAAAATAATATTAAATTAAATTTAAATTAAATTAAAGTAAAAGTAGATTAAAATAAATTAAAATTAAATTAAGTAAAAATGTGGCTGCAAACCCTAGAAAGAGTTGGAGTTGGTGTTCGCCTTGCTCACCTGTGTTACGATCTGCACTGAATCAGCAAAACCCTGAGGGTTTTAAGGAAAACTCTTGGAGCTTTTTAGTCCTTAGTTTGTTTTAAATGAAAGGAAACAAATTTCCTGTTTGAACGCAGACGTGTGAATGGGTGTGCAAGTCGAAGTTTAAACTTGTATCACAACTCGCAACTTCCAAGATACGCCGCCAGAGACAGACAGTCCCGGCTACTATACTTCTTGTTACTCATCTATCTACACCACGAAAATTTCAGTAACATGCCATTTCAGTAACAGGGCAGTTTAATAAGAATCTGCATTAGATTTGTCGCTTTGTAACAGAAGGCGCAGACTTGGAACCTGAAGCCTCTCTGCTTGCCCAACACCCTTAGGGCAGGAGTGGCTAGCCTGCCTCCTACCCACTCAACTAATAAACCAAAAGAATCAAACTAGACACCTTTAGTGTTCTAATAACTGGCTTCAGTGAGTACTCAAAGTTCCTGAAAACTACATCGGCAGGCAAACACCAACGACTGACGTTCAATATAAACCAGCAAAAACAAGAGTATTAGTGATAGCCCACATTTCCAAGGTGGGAAGACACCGGAAAACAAGTTTCTTCCATGAAAAACCTGAAATTTGCGGCTAAGACACGGGGGGTGGATGTGTCTTGTTTGTTGGGATTCTCAGGTTCCCCACAGTTACGCTTTTAAAATTTAACTAAATAAAATAAACTTTCAAATTCATCATCTCTTTCAATGAAACGAGAGTGCGTGCAGCACCCCAATTTAAAGAACGGCATGCAATTCCCCTTGTCAAAGGCCTCCAGCAAATTCTCACAAATAAAAACTACAAAGAATGAAGTTTATAACAGAATTAAGCGCCGCTAATCAACGAGGTGCGGGCGGCAAAATGTGCTTTTAGGCTACACCCGAGCACCCGTCTTTGCGAAACAAGATCGCTGACCAAGTCTTTGCATGTCTTAACACCATTGTGCTACACAAAACGGTGCACAAATTAAATGACTAAAAGCAAGTTTTGTGGCCGGGAAACATCAAAGTCACAGACAAGCTGAACACATCTGTCGACAGACCATTTCAGATTCGTACACCTGAATGATGATGAGGAAAGAGAGATATTGGTCCTTTGTCCTCGGTATAGAACGCATTTAAAAGCCACATACGTGCAGAGGGAAGAAGCAGAGAGAATCTGGCCTGATTAAGGGGAAAAAAGAAGAAAGAACGGTGTATTATCTTGCTGTATATGGGTAAGGCAAGCTATGGCTGGCTACGGGCAGATAGGGTGTTGGAATTGCGCGTCTGTCAGCAAGGCTAAAGACATAGAAACCGAACAGCAATTGGAGCAAACCAAATACAATTGTATTTGGCAATTTTAAATGCTTTTTCTTCCCTCCGCACCCCGCATTTCTTTGATGAGGAACGGCAAAAACTGCAGGACTCTGTGAACCTGCTTTCTTCTGCCTTCTTGTGTGTTGCCTTTATCTCCCTTGAAAATGGCATTCTTCCTTTAATTACTTGATTGCTATTTACAGCATTAATTCATTTTTTTATGAACAAAACAGAACAAACCTCTCCTTACACCTTGTCATGATTGAAAGTGCTGATCTTCCTCTCCCGCCTCCGTCTGCCTGAGTTTCACCGAATTCGAGGCATCTTGATGACATATTTATCTTTTAATTTCTCTTGCAGTGTCAATTTTATCAAAATTTTTGTTTATTCCACTTATTCATTGAATCATTGTTGAACTTTGCTTCTCGCGACTTGCAGCTGAGACAGTGCCATGGACGAGACCGAGCTTCTTTCTCTCTGCGGTGGCTGCGCCCCTCTGGCGGCGGAGAGCCGTCCCTTGGGTTTGCAGTTTGCCTCTGTGGGTCGCTGGAAGCTGCGGGTAGCGGCCCTTAACTGTCAGGGGCCCCTGCAGCTGCTGGGCAGGACCCCCCAAACCGCCACTCCTCTAGCAGAGCTTCTTCTCCCTCAGCATAAGGATGCAGCAGAGCAGCAGAAATGCCGCTTGAACAGCAATGGCATCACAGCATTTTTCGTTCATGGGGGAGGAGGCAGAGCCGGCCATTTTCGCCATTTGATTCATTTTCTTGCCCAGCGGGGTGTGGACTGCGTTGCCCCCGATCTCCCAGGGCACGGTGTCAGCAGGCTGGCCATGGGCGAATCTGAGAGTGACTCTGTTTGTTCTCTCGACGACACGCAAATTATATTGAAAGCGACATTTGATGCATTAGCAGGAACACGTTCTGCACGTAATCAAGCCAAGGACGAGGAGAGAATGCAAAGAAATCGAGCTTTGCTAGTTGGCCATTCCTTTGGAGGTCTGCACGTTCTTCAGCTGTACGGACAGCTGGTGGCTGAAAATCGAGCAGAAGAGGTCGCTGGGATTTGCCTCATTGGAAGCGACACGGTGCAGGGTCCACGAGGAAAGGGAGCTTGGCTGCTGTTGCGCTTGCCCTTCTTTTTTCTGCAGCTGTTTCGAGGGTTGATTGGCAAGATTTCGCAGCGTCTCTTGTACTCCAGAGACACATTTGTGAATAATAAACCGCTATTGAAACAGGAACAAGAAATCACATCCAAAAATCCGTTCAAAGTCTTCCTGCAAGTTCTTGCAGACCTTCGAAGTGGTGCCGCGCAGAAAATTTTTCAACGAGGTGAGCAGAAAACTGTCTTTTTTAATTAAACTAAACATTAGCCACTTGTTGAACATCTTTTCGCGGCAACTCTGCCGCTTTATTAGGAAGAGAAGGAGGGTTTTAATGAGTTGTTTTTGGGGTGTATGTTGACCTTTTTCTTTTGCTGCTGCATTTTCTCGTTTATGTTTTTGTTTTTTTCAGCGGCTGGATTGTTTCGTGATGCTCCCCGGCGTCCTCCCGTGTTGTTGATTTACGGAGAAGACGACAACTTGTCTCCAGCAGCGACATGTGCTGGGCCTTTGGCAGCGGCTTTGGGGGCACCCAACCTGCCCTCGACCCTCCCGAGCCCCCAGTACTTTAGGCTGCCCTTCACAGCGACTGCAGCGGGAGGAGACAGCAGCGAGAGAGCGCTTGCAAGTCCCACAGAGTGGGCAAAAGAGGGGAGGGTCACTGCTGTGCTGGTGGGGCGGGGCGGACACAACGTGATGCTTGAGCAGCCACTTGAGACAAACCGGGTGGTTTGGGAGTTTGTTAAGCAGCTCGTTTCGCACAAATAAGTGGCTCTCTTTCTTGTCAGTGGTCCTTTCATGCTTCACTCTGCCTGCCTCTTGATGAGAGGCAGAGAGAGATGCTCAATAACACATTACAGCCAACAACACAGCGGGGCAGAGAGCCAGTGGGAAAAATTAAAGTGGCTTCGCAGGCATCTTGCCGCCTCTCTGCGCGTCCCTACGAAGTGTATGTACACCTTGCGGGCGTCAGGCCAGGCTCGCCCACCCGCAAGCTGCCTTTCATTCAAAAAGTTTGGAACTTTCTTGAATTGGCTCGTGTGAAGATCGATTTCATTATACTTTGGGATTGTCTGGCGCGTGAGACTCCTCGCCGCAACTGCGAAAAGGTTTTTACGTTTTTATTTTGAGTTTTTCGTGGGTTTGGGCGATGGGCGTGGGAGAGGCTACCTTCCCTCTCAAAGTGCAGCTGCATGCAAGAAGAGAGAGAGACAGACACTAAATTAATAAGTATGTAAACCAAGATAAAATATATTTGCCTTGCTCTGCCGTTAGCCCGCTAAGGCCCCAAGCAGCAGCAGCAGCAGCAGCAGCAGCATCAGCAAAAGGGTTGCTGCAAGGAGCGTGTCTTGCTGTTAATCAATGACAAGATTGCAGCTAACAGAAAATGTGCCTCTCGGGGGCCCCCTAGGAGGGCCCAAGCAGAGTCTGTCAACGAGGCCCCCCAGGGGGCCCCCCTGCTAGCTAGGCACCCACAAAATCAACTCGACTTGCAGGCACGGGGAATTGTCCTGCGCTGAGGCTCTGCCTGCCGCGGTCGCTTTGCTGCCCCAGGGGAGGGGCGCCCCTGCGACCCCTCCATAGGGGCCCCTGCTGCCCTGGAAGCGGAGGCTGTGGCCTTTCGTTTGAATGCCCCAAGGGCCCCCAGGGCCCCAGCAGGGGCCCCAAAAGCCCCAAGGGAGACAGGGGCCCCTGGGGCCTCGCCCGTAGGGCTCCTTATCCCAACCCGCCATAGCCGCTTGTTTGCCCGCATTGAGCCTCGAGGCGGAGAAAGCTGCTCACCGTCCTGCTGCTGCTGCTGCTGCTGCTGCTGGGGTGTCTGTACTCCTTGCGTGATAGTGCTGCGGCTGCTCAGACTGCCCTGGGGGCTGAGGGGCCTCGCAGGTGAGGAGACAGGCGGGACAGCAGCAGCAGCAGCAGGTGTTGCTGCTGCTGTTGTCTCTGCCGTTGCAATGGGGAGTCTCTTTGAGGTTTCCTCCTTTTCAGTTGCTGGAGTTGGGATCGCCGAAACGCCTCCCCCTTTCTTCAGCCCCTCAAGCCCAACTGCTGCCTTTGCTGCTGCTGTCCCTGCTGCTGCTGCTGCTGCTGCAGCAGCAGCAGCAGGTGTACTGACACGTCGGATGGTTTTCTTCGGTGTATCTGAATATTTAGGCCCAGGGGAGCCGAGGCTCCGCCGGAGCCTCAAGGGGGCCCCCGGCTGCTTGGGAGACCCCAGGGGGCCCCCTTGCTGCTTGGGAGACCCCAAGGGGCCCCCCTGCTGCTTAGGAGACCCCAGGGGGGGGCCCTGCTGCTTAGGAGACCCCAGGGGGGCCCCCTGCTGCTTGGGAGACCCCGGGGGGGGCCCCTGCTGCTTGGGAGACCCCAGGAGCCCCCGCTGCACTGCTGCTACTGTTTGTCTGCCCGTGACAGCAGCAGCAGCAGCACGCAGCACGGCCAGTGCAGCAAAATTGGGGCGCGGTAGGCGCGATTGAGAGACAGCTGCATTTGCAGTTCCAGGGACACCTGAACCTCCACCCCCAGCAGCAGCAGCAGGAGCAGGAGCAGGAGCAGCAGCAGCAGCAGAGAGAGGTTTCTTAGGGGTGCTAGTGGGAGAAGAAAGGTCAAGGCCTCGAGAGTCTCTGGGGCCCCTGAGGCAGACGAGGCCTGGCCGCCTGAGGAAACGCATTCCATCTCTGCTGCTGCTGCTGCTGCTGCTGCTGCTGCTGC
>NPHX01000310.1:130635-135635 GCA_002271815.1 Eimeria falciformis
TCTGTTTGAGAATAGCAGCTTCATCTGGCGAGAGAGCGAGGGAAGCAAAAACCTCAATCTCCTCGTCGAAGAGGTTGTCTGCAACTCCATCGCTGAAGAGAAGCAGCAGGTCACCTGGCTGCAGCAGGAGGGGCTGCGGAGGCGCGAATGCCTTGTCTGCAGTGTCTCCTTGTGGATCGATCCTCTCTAAAACAGAGACAAAACGTTCGTATCCCTGCTGCCTCAAGGGCCCCCACTGACTCTTCGGGGGCAGATTGCACAGCTGATAAGGAGCCCCATTCTCCCACCGCTGCTCCTTTGTCCGCCAGCAGCAGCGCCGCAGCAACCGCGGAAACCTGCTGCTGCTGCTGCTGAGGAGAAGTGTCTCTGGTTTGATGCTAGGAGCATCTGCTGCATAGAACGACATGCTGCTAGGCAGCAACTGTCTCCTTAAAACCATAAGGACAGAGTCACCTAAACATGCAACACCCAGCCTGCCCGTTTTCCTGTCGATACACCCCACTGCTGCTGTGCTGCTCCCCCACTTGTTGTCGCTGCTGTTGCAGACAGCCTCATGGGCCCGCTGCAGCAGCAGCTGCGCTCGGGCGTTTGCATCGAGGGGGAGATAGTGCGGAGACACTCGGGAGGGGTGAAGGTTTGCTGCTGCTTCTGCTGCAGCAGCAGCAGCAATCCCCTCTGAGAAGCGGGAGGAGTCGATCCCTTCCACCGCCCAACTGCCAACTCCATCGAAAACCCCAAAACAACCTTCTGCCTCTAGCCCAAAATAAGCATCTTCACAGCAGCTGCTGCCTCCCTTAGTCATTCGACAGCCGCCGCATTGCAGCTGGAAAGGAGCAGCAGCAGCAGCAGCAGCAGCAGCAGCAGCAGCAGATTTGCTGCTGCTGCGGGAGCTAAAAGAAGCAGAGGCAGGGCTAGCAGAGCCTGCAGGGGTAGGTCGCAGCTGCAGCCGCCGCTGCTGCAGCATCACCCGCTTCCAGGTTGGATAAAGAGAAGGTTCAACGGGCAGCAGCGGCAGCAGCTGCGTTGCTGCCTCCAGGTGTACGTACACGGCAAGGGGCGCGTAGGCCACTGCCTCCTCTAGGGCAGCGCAGTCCCGCAGCAAAAACCCACTCAACAGTGTTGGCAGCTGCTGCTGCTCCCGAAGCCTCTCCACCTCTGCTGCTGCTGCTGCCAACAGCTGCTGCTGCTGCTGCTGCTGCTGCTGCTGAAAGCGAGACCTAATTTCCTCAGCCAAAGCCGCGCGCTGACGCAGGGAGCAGAAAATGGGACGGACACGGGCAATGAATTGCTGCAGCTGCTGCAGCATCAGCACAGCATCAATGGCGTTGCTGCTGCAGTCTGGCGCTGAGGAAACACTGAGAGAAGATACCTCCCCAGCAGCAGCAGCAGCAGCAGGAGCAGCAGCAACTCGCATCACAAGACAGCTGCCAACTTCTGAGTCGGCGTCTGAGGTCGCGGGGTAGATAGGAGGATCTGCTGCTGCTGTTGGCAACGTAGAGCGAAGGTTCACAAGAACAAGCTGAATGTTTTGTCTCTTTTCCTTTAGCCACAAAACATTCTCCTTTTCTGCTGCTGCTGCTGCTGCTGCTGCTGAGGAGCTTCCTGCCGCTGCAGCATTTGCTGCTGCAGTTGCTGCTGCCGCAGCACTGTCTCTGTTGGAAGGAGACACTTGATTTGCTGTCCCTAGCTGCTCCGCTGCTTCACCGCCAGTGTGGGTCTTAGGGGCCTCTGGAGGCAGCTGGGGGAGCAGGTTCACAGAGACAACATCTAAGAGAGACACAAGCACCTCTCCTACCTGAAGGCCGCTGTCTCCAAGGATAGCAACACTCTCAACCCATTCAAAGGCCTCAGGGTGCTGCACGGGGCACAGCTGGCTCTCATCTCCAGCAGCAGCATTTCGAGGGGGGAGAGGCAGCTGCCTAGGCTGAGGCAGCTCCACCTGCCAGCTGCAGTGTGCAATAACATTCTGCATGGCGTCCGTCGGTCTTGGCGTCTCTGCCCCGCTGAAATTTCGGGAGCCCCCTGTGGGCTGTTTCAACATTGGGGTGTATGGGCACCTCAGGCACGCCAATCACTGACAGTTTTGAACTATTTCAACCGAAAAAAAAAAGAGAGCAACTCTCGTTGTCCTTAAACCTCCAGCTTCATGGAAAATACGCAGTTTTGTGTTTTTTGCTACGAGGGGGGAGCCAGTGGGACAGGAGGCTGAGGGAGGTCTAAAAAATGCGGCAAGTTGTGCGTTAATGAACTAAATGTCACAAAATTCACTTAAAATACCCAAAGTAAGAAAAAATGATTCTTCTCAGCTCCATTTTGATGTATTTTAAGGGGCAGAGGGATGTGCAAGATCTGGTCTGTGTTGCTAGGGTGGGGTTGCTGTTGGGCTACGGTGTATAGGGAGGTATGTTCGCTTCCGAGGGGAAGGAGAAGAAACCCGTCTTAAAAAGTTTATATTTATTTATTTAAATTAAAATTAAAAGTATTTAAACTAATTAAACAAAGGAAACAGGAAGAATGAGCAGCAGGCATACAGCTAAGGTTGAACAGGAACCTACTCGAGCAAGAAAAACTCGTACCACTAACTACTACACTTTTAACATCATATCTGTTTCATTTTTTTCCGGCTATTTTCTCTCTAATTAAACAAATATTATTTTTAATTAAACTATCCTTTTAAAAATTATTTTTTTAATAAATATTAATCCCAAAATGATCACAAACTCACCTTTTTATTCGGCGAGGTTGGGCTTGAGAGGTCGATGGAGCTCTGCTGGCTAGCAGCACCATGACGAGGGATATGGTTTATTACCCAATACTTTGTTTGTTTAATAAACTTTATTATTTTCAAAGTTTTGTTAAGCTAATAACATTCATTCCCCTCTCCTGCCCTTTTCGGTTTCAACTAGCAAAATGAAGTCTATTGGCAACTCTGTGTTTTACACTAGTGTTTGTCTTTAGTATACAACAAAAAAAGTTTATTGGTTTCTTTGGTATCCCTGGAAAAAATAAGAGTGATTACTTACACCGTGCTCCCCATGCAAACAAGCTCGATTCAGGGTGTACATACACCCTGTCTCATGCAATCAAGCTCGATTCACGGTTTGAGGAGCATTGGGCCATTTATTCACTTTCTCTTCTCATCCACAGACAGACAAACATCAAAAAGCCTTCCTGCTGCTTGCCTGTGCTGAGGCCCGCCTGGCCTGGCCTGCGCCCTTCGAGCTTTGAGGCCCAAATTATCCTTTGAAACAAACTAAGCTGCATTCCTATACATCGCAATAAATACAATTTAATGTTATTTTATGGGTTTTTTTACTTTGGGCTTGAAAGAAACGCAGAAACAGAACTGTTCAAGTGTACGTGCTATCAGCTACAGCTCCCTCTCCTGGCTGCTGGTCAATCCCTTTGGGTGTTTGAATTTAATCTTCTCTCAGCTCCACCAGGGGTTTTCGGGGTGGCCCTCTGCATGCAGCAATTTTTTGTTTTGGGGCTTGGCTGTTCAAAGTTTGGATTTTTTAAGGCAGCCCTTCTCTGGCGTTTTTGATACTTTTGGGGGTTTTACCCTCTGGACTATTTTGGAGAAGAGTTTGATTTTAATTCCTTAAAAATAAAATATATTTAAATGCATGTTCTTTCGTTTCTCTTGAGATTGGTGTTTTGTTTTTGTAACGAAAATAAAATGTTGAACTTCGCTCGGGTGTCTGAATGACCTCAGTACCGTTCTCACCTCTTTCACCCCGCAGCCCCAAACGCATCGCCTTGCATGCAGTCAACTGGCCAGTTGCTTGTTATTTATTCACGGGGTTGAATGAAAACAAAATGGTTTTAAGGTCAGCGGTTTCCTTCTGCTCGCTGCAAACAAAGAATCAATTCACATCCAATAAAACTGGTTTTTAATAAACAAGGACTTTAACTATTAGCGTAATAATCTGTAAAATGATCTTCTGGCCTGTCGCTGCGAATGGCCAGTCATGTCCTTCGTGCACTGTCTGCATCTCGGGTGTACAGACAGCTTTCTTCTCTGCTCTTTGCCGTGTACCCGCAGCACCCCACTCAGCTTGTTACAAGATAAAGGACTTGACATAGCTAGCTAGTTGGTCAGGGGCATGCATCTTTCGTGTTTAGGGCGTGGCTAGCTGTGGGCATGGCTAGCTGTGGGCATGGCTAGCTAGCTAGCTGTTGGCATGGCCAGCTAGGTAGCTGTGGGTATGGCTAGCTGTGATCATGAATAGCTAGCTGTGGGCATGGCTAGCCAGATGTGGGCATGGCTAGCTAGCTAGCTGTGGGCATGGCTAGCTGGAGCGTATCCTGAGACAGTAAGTTTGTTATTTCATTTGCTTAACGTGAGTTGTCTCTCCCTCTCCTTTTCGAGAGGTTCAAAGAACCTCCGCAAACGTTCCATAAGATCCCAGCACTCGCCTTGACTCTCAGGGTTTGTGGTTTGGGCGGTTGGCTGAGGGTTTGTGGTTTCTAGGGATTGGCGGATCCAACGAGGCAGGAGTTGTTGAATGGAGGTTGTTGTGTATCTTCTATCAAGCAGCAAGACAGCCGCAAAGTCGCGGCTGTGTCTGATGGCTCTTCCTATGGTCTGATTCACAGTCACCATACACTGCAATAATGCGTAGTCAGTGTATTGCTGCTGCTGCTGCTGTTGTTGTTGCTGGTTTTGGGTGTTGCTGCTTCCCCCGTTTGCGGCACCACCTGGTGCTGCTGCTGGTGCTTTTGCTGGTGCTGCTGCTGTTATTTGTTGTTGGTGGATGAGTTTATTGAAATGTTGTTTGTGAAGGTTGAAGAGTTTGTCCTTGACAGACGGAAAAGGCAGTCCCACAAGAATAACAACTCTGGCCAATTCATCTGCAAAATTAACTCCTTCACTAAATCTTCCCCCCATGACACAAAAGAGAACAGCATTTTGATGTTTTGAATTTGTCTCTGTCTGTCTGTCTGTCTCTTTGTCGCTTGCTTCTCTGCAGCGTTTGTGTCTGTCTCCTTCTGTCTCT
>NPHX01000310.1:138135-144249 GCA_002271815.1 Eimeria falciformis
CGCAACAGCCACCGCCACAAACTCTTTTAGTTCTTCTTTTTTCCCCTTTTGCTGCAGCAGCCGAACCTCCAAAACATATTGTTTTAATTGCTGGTGGGTTCTGCTGCAAATTATTATTTGAGGTTTGTTTAAACCTTCACTACGACTCTCATGGGGAGGGCACAGAGAGACACTTAGAGGGTTTTTAAAAGGAGACACATCAAACAAATGTGTCTCTTCAGGGGCAAAGTCTTCAATGTCCTGCTGCTCCTGCTGCTGCTGTTTGCCTTTGTACGGGGTAAGGCGCTTTGAGTGTATGGACACCTCGCCCTCCCGCTGCTGCTGCTGCTGCTGCTGCGCTGCTGCTGCTGCTGCTGCTGCTCGCTTTGCAGCTTGCTGTATCCGCTCTTTTCTGTCGGATAGAAATTGTTGCACCTGCTGCTGCTGCTGCTTTAGCACGGCCTGTCTAATCCACGGCAAGGGTTTTCTGTTTGCTGCTGCTCCTTGCTGCTGCTGCTGCTGCTGCTGCTGCTGCTGCTGCTGCAGTTGTTCAAGCAGCAGCTGCCCCTCCCGCTGCTTCAGCCACAGCAGAGAAGGACAGAGGAAGGACAGACTCTTACCGCCGCCTGTGGGCATTTCTAGAGCCGCAAATTTTGTGTGTTTAGATGGGGGCCCCTCGAGGGCCCCCCAGAGGGCAGACATAAAGCGGAGTTGGGAGGGATAAGGAGGGTAGGGAAATCCAAAAGTGCCGTCATCTTCTGCTGCTGGTGCTGCTGCTGTTTTTGTTGAGTGTATGTACACTGCAGGTGATGGGGGTTCATTGGGTGGCTGCATTTTCATTAAAAACCAAAACGCGATTTTAGAATTAAAAAATTTAAAAATATAAAAAGTGCAAATTTAAAAAAAAAACAACAATAAACATTTCTGTTTCCTTTAAACGTACTAAAAATATAAGCTAGCTTGTTGGTGGGGCCCCCGGGGCCCATTAACAGATGGGAGGCCCCCCATCTACGAGGCACAGGGCCCCCCTCTGTGAGAAGAAGGTAGCGCAAGAAAATCCAAAACTGAAAATTGTTGGTTTAATTTGTTTTAATTTAAATTTAAATTTAAATTTATTTAAATTTATTTAAATTTTATTTTTTCACTATTTTAAGTCTTTTTGTTCTGACAGACTCGGGCGCTACGCGGAAACCCCCAAAACAAAATTTTTGGATGTTTGACAGACTGAGCAGAAAATAAAAATGAATAATAAATAAAATGGATAAATATAAATATAAATAAAACAAAGGAATAAAGTTATTGAAATAAAAACATCAAGAACTGCGGATGACTAAAACAGACAAATGCGAAATTCGACAAGAGCGCCGAGTGTCTCCGAGAATGATGAAAATATAATGTAAAGCAAATTTAAATACAATTTCTAATTTATTTATAAATACTTTATTAATAATATATAAATAACTCAAACATAATTTAAATACAGTTTTTTATTTAAATGGCAATCAGTCGCTGCGGCGTTTGCCAGCTGCTGTGTTTACCGAGGAGAAAAAGAAGAAACTCCTTAAAACCCAACAGACGCATTTATTGCTACAGGAAGATTGGGTGCTAAACCCTAAACCCTAAACCCTAAACCCTAAACCCGGTTTTTGTGGGTTTGCTTAGGATGGGTTTCTAGGGAGTTGACAGAAAAACCTTTCAACCGAAATCGTGTAGTTTGAGAGGCTGCCCTTGTTCTGTTTGTTATTTAAAATGTTTTAATTAAATTGTTTTGGGTTTTTGTTGCGTCTCGTTTGTCTAAAGAAACTCCAAAAAAGAAGAAGCATCTGCCGCGTTCTGCTGCCTCCCGCTCTCAGCCCAACTATTTAAAATAGATTCATTTAGGTGTCCTAGACCTCATCTCCCTTTTGTGTATTGATGCATTTGTAAGGGTTTAGAGTGCACGTTGCTGAAGGTTTAGTGGGCTCGACACTGCAGTGTGATTATTTGTTTGTTTATCCACTTGAAATAGTTTTAATTCATGTTTTAAGGTATTTCTAAATAAAGGGTGTTAGCCCCTCCATGTAGAAGGCAGCAGGCCAGCTGCGCGTTGCCCGCATCCCCTTGCTGCTTCTCTCTGCTCACATTGGCAAGAACCTGGAGAAAGCAAATTTCTTTTGGAAATAACGATTCTCGTGTTTTTGTTTGTGTTGGTACTTATAGGCCAATCGGCGAGGATTGAAAGAGACAAGATGGCAAACAAGTTCTGCTTGTGTTCCTACCTAGCCAAGTGCACGTTGCGTATATACACCCCAAGTTACTTTGAACAAGCAGTGAAAGATTTTCTCGCCAATTCAGAACTACATCTTCTTGCGCGTTTTGAGTTTATTTGGAAATGTTTGAAACGACCGACAAAGGGCAACGGCACAAAAAGCGTCTTTTGGATTTGCATAAAATGAATATTTAAACAGTTACACAATTGCAATTCTTTGCGGATTTTGAAAATAATGGCCACTCGTCGAACGGCAGCGGTGGGCCGCTAGCGGCGAGGTGCTCAAGTTTTTCAGGTGTACGTACACCCCATTTTAGACTCGGATTGCGAGCGACTTGCATTTATCTGGTGTTTGTACCTGCATCTATTCATACTTTTATTTTTATTTTGGAGTTGTTGAAAATCCGGTTTGGGTTTTGCGGGCCTCACAAGCACCAGTGGCGCAATGGATAGCGCGTAGCCCTCCTAAGGCTAAGGTTGTGGGTTCGAGTCCCATCTGGTGTGTTTACTGTAATTGAAATTATTTAAATTATTTAAATTAATTAACTAATTGTTTTGGCAAAAGCAGGCTGTTTGTTTTTATTTTCATTCCTTTAAAATAAATGAAGTGCTCCTTTTCACCCATTTGCTGACCACATCTCCCTCGGGTGTCTGTACACCCAAAAATTTTGCACACCAGATAATACTCGCACCCACAACGGTCGCCATTCATTGCAACTTTTGTGCCCTGCTGCCGCCACATAAATCCTCAAAGATGAAAATGAATACATGGAGGTGTACGCAATGCAGAGATAATGCTTCCATGCGGTGTATGTACACCTCAATATTCAGCCCCTAAGCGGCAAAACCTTCACTGACAAGGATGAATCATTTATGTGCACCTGTTTTTAAACCAATAAGAATGCAAAATGGGAGAAACCCTGGCGTTTATCCTGCAAATGAAGAATAGATAAAAGTGTACTTGCTTGTCTGCTAACGGCCAAGGGCTACGGGTGCTCTGGTGTCTCGACAGCACATCTCCATCAGCAAGACAACTCAAAACCCAAAGGAAAACAACAAAACCCTCTCATTTCTGTTCTGATTAAAATTGTCGCGCGTTGAAAAAATAAACCGCCCCTCTAAAGCCTCAAAATGCGCTTCCCCTTGACCGTACCCTCCGTTTGAGGGTTTAGGGTTTAGGGTTGGACGATTTAAGGGCTTGGGGTGTGTGCTGAGCTAGGGTTTAGGGTTTAGGGTTTAGGGTTTAGAAGTATTTTGTGATGAGGTATAGCGGGAGAAGGAAAGATGCTGTAGCCACCACGGGGAAAAAACGGTCGCCTGTGGTGCTGCCCTGCGAGAGAGAAGCAAAATAAGCACATAAAACAGTTAAATACAAAATAATAAATAAACTATTAAAACCACAAACCTCCACACAGACACGGGAGAAGAAAGCGGCAACCAGCAAAGCAGTGCAGCAATCAGAAACCTTAGAAACCAGCAGGAAGAGACAGAGAGACAGAAGCAGACAGACACCTTGAAATAGAGATATTTAAAGCCAAAGAAAGAGACAGATGGACAGGCAACCATCCTACATATTTTCTATATTTGCTGTCGGCAGGAAGCGTGGGAGTGCGAGGGGCCCTGCGAATCCCAGGGATTGGCAGAGGCTGAATAAATGAAGACGCCAAGGGCCCGTTGAACTCTCCCATGGAATTTTGAGGTGTCGATACACCCTGCGCCACCACCTGAATAAATACCAACAGACAGGCGCAAACACCTCTCCATTTGTGTATCTAAAAGGATAATAAATAATAATAATTGAATTTTGAGTGCTACACAACAAGCTAGTCTTGCTGAGGATCACACGGTAAAACCACAAAAATTCACTAGGGAAAAAAGAAGGGCATACGACAAAGAAAACTGAATGCAGGGGAGATACAGACACAACCAGTCCACTTCTTAGCTGGACATACACTGGGCGATACAACACCCTAGCACACCCCAAACCCTAAACCCTAAACCCTAAACCCTAAACCCTCACTCGCTGCTGTGAAGGCATGACTTGGCTGGTCCCAGCAAACCGCCGACATTGCTGGAACTGCCCAGCCCCGACTTTGGCAAATCTGCTGAAGACTGCTGGCTGCATTTTGAGAAAAATGAAGAAGAAATTATTTCGATCGGCAACTCAAGTGGAAGAGAAAAGGGTTGAGAAGTCCATACACCCCAATTGGCTGTTATTGCATACAGCGCAAATGTTCTTTGCTTCAGAAAAGAAAAAAATAAACTTGTTGTTTTGTGGCCGGGCAAACGAAGGAGGAGAAGCTCCAACCTCTGCTACATGCAGTCCCAAACTGATCAAAAGGAAGTTGATGTGAAAATGGCATTTTATTATTAAAATAAAAGTGGTACTATTCATTTATTTCAAATAAATGATGAGATTTACATTATTTAGACGCATTAAAACGAACTTGCGAGGTGCTCTTTATGTTGCCTACCCTTTCCAGAACCCAGCTGTACATACACCTGAGTTGTTTTGTTTTTCACTCTTTTCGTCATTCCAATAAAACCTCTAGTTCAAGTTTCTGTTTTTTGTTTTAGCTTTTGTTTTGTGTATTTTGTTAAAGTGGAGTGTATGTACGCCCGAAACATGGCGCTATCTCGCGCCTGCAGGGCGAGGTTTCAGCGTCTTTTACTATCCAACCATAACTGTTCAATTCTGCAAGTGCGCATTTGTTTATTGAATTTTATTATAATATTCCTGTTTTAATTAAGGTGCAAAAGACGGCTTTCTTTGCCCTCTGTAATTCTAACAATAAAATTTTTCAGCGTTTTTGGGTGTGCAGTTGCTGCGTAAGGGCCGCTGTACGTCAAGTGGCGAAGCAAACACACAAAAAAAATATTTTAATATTCTCGCAGTTACTATTTTTTGTTGTTTGTGTTTTGTTTTGTTGTGCTTTTGTTTGTTTTGCAGGGCGTGGCACTGAGGCGATTTCTGCGGTGTACGTCCACCCTCGTGCTGGCGGAGAAGATGCAGACAGATTTCAACTGTATCGCCGCCGCAAAACAGCTCAAATTACCAGTTCGTTTTCCCCGCACTATTTTGAAGGTTTGGGGTTTATGGTGTGTTTGTTAAATATGGGAGAGTCTTCTAAAGCTGCCTCAGATTCACGTGTTTTGTTTGTCCAGGATTTGTTATCCCTTTATCTTTTGCTTCTTTCGCAGGTTGATCTTGTTGTAGCAGGTCCAGTGGAGCCGCACCTTTTCGATCAGTACCGGCGTACCGTCGGCGTCAGACGTGTTTTGCGGTGTACAGACACCTCCTTAACGCACCTTCCTGCAGATGCCACTGCCTCTCTTCTCTTGCATTTACAAAAGAAAGAAAATGCAATTAATATCTGCGCGTCCTCGGGGAGTGTAGGCAAGGACGTTTTGCCCAGGCTGGGGGGTCTGCTGGATGTACAGCCGGTGACAGACATAGTGGAAGTGAAGGCAAGTTTAAATGAGCCTGAACATCTCTCTTTCTTTTCAAGCTTCTGTTTGTCCCGAGGGTGTACTGTCTTCAGCCGTGGAGTTTGTGGCTGTCTTTGTGAGCGCGCGACTCCCCTTAACATGTGTTTTATTTTCTCTCTCTGTCTCCGGGGAAACAGACAAATAAGCAAACAGGAGAAAAAAACAGAGAAAACACTTTTTTGTTTTTGTTGCCTTGTGGTTCATGCAGGAAGAGGGAACCTTCGTGCGGCCAATCTACGCTGGAAATGCTCTGCAAACTTTGAGGAGCACCAAAAATCCAAGGGCAAGTCTACCATGCCTCTTTCATATAATATAATTATTCTTATTATTATTTTTATTATTATTATTAATATTAGTATTAGTATTATTATTATTATTATTATTATTATTATTATTAT
>NPHX01000310.1:148560-169851 GCA_002271815.1 Eimeria falciformis
AGGCCTTGCTGCGTGTGCCGGGACGAAAACGGGAGCAAATGCGTTAAAGGAAGAGGAGCCGCTGCTGCTGCTGCTGTTGCTAGTCACCTGGCGGCTGAGGCCGTGGGACGCACCCCTGAATGTGCGGCTCCCTGAATTCTGCAGCTGCTGCCATTCTGCTGCTGCTGTTGTTGCTGCTGCTCCTGTTGCTGCTGCTGCTGCTGCTGCTGCTGCGTTGGTAGTGAAAGGGGCAGCAGGGTTGGTTTGCTGTGCCGAGGCACATCGCGGAGGGTTGCTGCTGGTTTGATGCCGCCTTTCGTTTGTCTCCTCAGTGTCGGCTGCTGCTCTTCTTGAGGAGACACTTTCTGCCACGTTGGAGACAGGGGAGACGCGCTGAGGCCCAGGAGCGCGTCCCCTCTGAGGCCTCCTGAGATCGGCTGGCACCGAGGCAGGAGCTGCGCCAAGGGTCTGCTGGGGGTTTTGAAAAGAGACACCTGCAGCATTATTTAAATGCATGTCTGTTAGGCTGCTGTTGCTGCTGCTGTTGCTGCTGCTGCTGTCTCCTCCGTTGCCGTGCTGCTGCAGGCGTTTAGACAGTCGAGAGGCAGGAGATGGAGAAGAAGTCTGTGGATGCAGCTGAGGGTCTGCCCACAGACGGCAGCTGTCTCCTGCTGCGGCTGTCTCCTCCCCGCCAGCACCATCAAAGGAAGAAGCTGCGGGCAAGCGCTGCTGCATGCCTTGCCTGCCGCAGCCTGCTGCTGCTGATGATGATGATGATGCAGCAAGAGATGCTGCTAAGAAAGTGAAGCCGACGTATTGGAGACAACTCCCGCATACCCCGAGGTGTCTCCTTTCAGGTGGCAGGGCTTGCTGCCGCTCATCCCACGGGGGGGGCAGCTTAACGCCGCATGCAAGGAAGTGCAGCAAAGCAGCTCTGTCGTCTTCTGGCCTCAGAAGCAACTCTCTGGGGCCTAAGGGGACACTCGAGTTCGGAAAGGCTCTTAGAAAATGAGAATGCGGATGCAGCATTTGCTGCTGCTCATGCTGCAGTAACAGCTGTTGCTCCTGCGTACGCAGCTGCTGTGTGTAGCCTACAAGCTGCTGCTGCTGTGAAAACTGAGAAAGCTCGTGCTGCTGCTGCTGCAGGCCGTGCCTCACAAGCAGCCGCTCAGGCTGTTGCTGTTGTGGCTGCTGTCCGTTAGCCCCATGTGGCAGCTGCATGCAAAACTCCAATTTTTCGTAACTGTGGCCTTGCTGCAGCTCCCCTTGTGCGTCGCGTTGCTGCTGCTGCTGCTGCTGCTGCCAGTTCAGCTGTTGCTGTTGAGGAACAGCAGACTTGGCAACATTGAGGTCGCTGGGGCCTCTGTGCATTGGCTCGGAAAAGGAAAGAAGTGTCTGTCTTTGCTGCAGCAGCAGCTGCTGCTGCAGCACCTGCTGCTGCTGCTGTAGCAAGTGGTGCTGAACCAAGGCGTGTTGCTGCTGCCGCATCTCCTGCTGCTGCTGCATCTCTCGCTGCTGCTGTATTTGCTGCTGGCCCTGCGGCTGCTGCTGCGCCTGGTAATTGCGCCCTTGCTGCAGGACTTGCCGCAGCATTTCTTGTTGCTGTACATACAACTGAGACTGCTGCTGCTGCTGCTGCATGTACAGCCGCTCTTGCTGCCCCTGCAGTTGCTGCTGCCGCGCTTGCTGCTGCCATTCCCAATCCAGCAGCTCTTGTTTAGCCTGCTCCAGCTGCTGCTGCACCTGCTGCACTACTGGGTGCGTGTGACGCCTTTCCTGCTGCTGCTGCTGCTGCTGCTGCTGCTGCAAATGCTGTGGCACGTGGCGTTGTTGCATCTGAATGGACAAGGCCTCGTGCTGTTCCTCTTGTTGGGATTGTCTCTCTCTGTCAGTGCGAGGCGCCTCTCCTCCAGGAAGAAGCAGCAAGGAGACGCTTGCTGCTGCTGCTGAGGCCCCGACAGCAGCAGGCAGCACTGCTGCTTCTGTTTGTTGGTGAGAGTCTCTGCGACTAGAGAGAGACATCCTTAAAGGCATTTGCACGGCGCTGTGGCCTCGCGGTGTCTGCGCAGGCAGTCCAAAGAAGTTCGCTGTTCGGCTGCTGCTGCTGTCTCCCTCCGCTGCAATCATCTCTGGGATTTGCTGCTGCTTTTCTTGCTGCTGCTGCTGCTGCTGCTGGTACTCTGGCTGCTGGTGTGGCTGCTCTTGTCCCTGCCGTAGTGGCAGGGAAGCCCTGCACAGCACCTCGGTTAGCCGCGTTTGCTGCTGCTGCTTATGTTGCAGCTGCTGCCTTTGCTGCTGCTGCCCTGGTGCGCCGAACCGGAGCCGAGGTTCCAGGTGTGGCTGTTCTGTAGCCTGGCGTTCTTCTTGCTGCTGCTGCAGGTGCTGTTGTTGCTGCTGCTGTGTGTGCTGCTGCTGTGTGTGCTGCTGCTGCTGCTGCTCTTGGTGCTGCTGCATGCGCTTCTGCTGAGCTTTAGTCTTCCTGGAAGGCTGGCGGCGGTTGTTTGGCCTCATTTGCTGCTCCTGCTGCTGCGGCTTCTGCGGTGGAGTTGGGATCGTGCATTGCTGGCCCAAGCAGCGTTGTGTTTGCGTCTTTTGCTGCAACCCAGTTTCTGTGCCTTGCGGCAAGGCTTGCTGCTGCTGCATGGGTTCCTGAGGGACAGTTGCTTCTCCGCTGCGTTGCTGCTGCGGGTCTTTGAGGGTTTTGTTTTTGCGGCTTTGAAGCGTCTCTTGGGATGTCTCTGCTAAGCCGGTGCTGCCCTTCAGAGTGCCGAGGCTCCAGGGATTTGCATGTTGGAGAAAGTTCTCAGGGCCTGCTGCTACGCGCCCTTCCAGTTGGCCAGCCGAAGCCTCAGGTGTACAGACACCTGGATGGACGAGCACATGTGCACCGCGCCTTTGCTGCTGCTCCTCTTTCTGCTGCTGCTGCACCTGCTGCCCTTCTACGTAGTTCTGCTGTCCCTCCTCTTCTTGCTGCTGCTGCTCTGGACACCCTTGCTGTTTCTGTTGCTGCTGCTCCCGCTGCTGCTGCTGCCAGCGCTGTCTCTGCTGCTCACGCTGCTGAGGAATTCGCAGCCTTTGCTGCTCGGAAGTTGGGCCTTCTCGTGGCTTTTCTGTCTCCTGCAGCTGCTGCTGTCTCCCTTGTTGCAGCTGTTTCTCTTGTTGCAGCTGTCTCTCTTGTTGCTGCTGTCTGTCATGTTTCTCTTTTTGCTGCTGCCTTTCTTGCTGCTGGTGTCTCTCTTGTTGCTGCTGCGTTTCCATATTCAGTCTTTCCGCCTGGGGAGACACTCTCTGCATCTGCCGCAGCCTCGTCTTCTGCTGTTGTTGCTGTGCCCGCCGCTTGTCTCCTTTCTGCGGCTGCTCATCACCGAGGGTCTCTGTTTCTCTCCCCTCCTGCTGCTGCTGCGTTTGTTGCCCTTTGTGCTGCTGCTTTGTTTGTTGTTGCTGCTGCTTTGCTTGTTGTTGTTGCTGCTGCTGCTGCTGCTGCGCGCAATGCTTTTCCTCTTGTTGCTGGTGAGCGGCTTGCGGCTGTCTCCTTTCTTCCGGGAGCTGTTGCCGCTGCTGCGCTGTCTCCTTGTCTTGCTGCTGCGCTGTCTCCTTTTGCTGCTGCTGCTGCTGCTTAGATTCTTGTGGGCGTTGCTGCTGCAGCGCCTGTCCATTTGCAGCTTGCTGAGTTTTTGTCTTTAGCAGCGGCTGATCTTGCTGCATGCGCTGGGGTGTATGTGTCTCATCCTTTTGGTGGTGGCGCTGCTGCTTTCTTAAGGGTTCTTGTCGCTGCTGCACTTTGTGTGGCAAACGCTGCTCTCCTTCACCCAGCAGCAGCAGCTGCTGCTGCTGCTTGGGCTGCTCTTCTTTCTGCTGCTTTTTCGGCTGCTGCTGCTGCTGCTGCTCGTGCTGCTTTTCTTTGCCGCCTTGCGGCGGACGTTGCCGCTGCTCCTGCTGATCCTGCTGCTGCTCCTGCTGCTCCTGCTGCTGCTGCTCCTGCTGCTGCTGCTGCTGCTCCTGCTGCTCCTGCTCCTGCTGCGCCTGCTGCCTTTGCTGCTGCTCGTCTTTTTCTGGCTGGCGACGGTGAAGGTGACGCCTCACCACAGGAGCTATCTTTGGCCTTTGGTGTTGGGGTGTCTTGGCGAGCTCACTTTTCAATTTCTTTTGGGGCGACTTTTGCTGCTGCTGCTGTTGCTGCTGCTCGTGTCTCGGCTGCATGTGCTGCAGTTGGTGTATCTGTTCTGCTTCTTGTGGGTATGATATTGGTTGCTGCAGCCTCTGCGCTTCCTGCAACTGTTGTTCGTGTTCTTCTCTTAGTTGTTTTTCCAACATTTGCTGCGCCAGCAGCAGCAAGGGGCGTTCTCTTGGGGGGTGCTGGTGCAGCAGCTCCTGCTGCTGCTCAGCTCGCCGTTGCACGCGCTGCCGCTGCTGGTATTCTTGCCGCAGCACGGCCTGCAGCTGCTGCTGCAGCTGCTTCACTTCTTCCGTTTGCTGCTGCACTTCGTCTGTTTGCTGTTGATGAGGGCTTTGTTGCTTCTGCAGATGAGGCTGCTGCTGCATTGCGCAATTTTGCTGGTGCATCTTTCGGTCGGGGCTTTCCTGCTCGCTTTGCTGCTGCTGCTTGCTTTGCTGCTGCTGCTGCTGCTGCTGTCCCTGTTGGTGTCTCTGTTGGTGTTCTTCTAGCATCTCTTGTGGTGGCAGCTGCTGCTGCTGTTTGTGTTGTTGTTGTTCCTGTTTACCTATTTTAGAAGAAAGCTGCTGTTGCTGTTTGTTTTCTCTGTGAAGCCTCAGCTCCTTTTCGTTTGGCTGCTGCCTTTGAGGTGTCTCTCTCATCTCCACTTGCCTTGCATGCGGTGTTTGCTGCTGCAGCTGCGCATTTGCTTGCTGCTCGGGGGTCGTCTGCAGCAGCTGCTGCTGTGGGCTCTGCTGCTGCTGCTGCTGCTGCTGCTGCTGCCAAAGCAGCCGCATTGGCTGCTGTAGCTCTTGTTCCTGCTGTCCTGCTGCAAGCGGGTCTGTTGCATTTCGTGTTGTCTGATGTGTCTGCACAGCTGTCGGATTCGTCTCGTTTTTGTCAAGGGTGAGGATTAGAAAAGCAATTTCTTCTCTGGTGTTGGAAATTGCCACAGAAGCAGCAGAAGGGCTACGAGGCGGTGCTGGGGGTTCTTGTGATGTCTGCGTTGCCGCTGCTGTTGGCGTTGCAGGTGCTGCTACTGCTACTTCTGCTGCAATCTGAAACGTCCTTTGAGGCAGTTGCTTCTCCATTAGATCTAATTCTGTCTCTAAAAGAGCAACTCTTGTGCTGCTTGCATGCGATGGCAGTCGGGGCCGGGCATTCTTAGGCCTTAGAGCAGTGAATCTCACGTTGTTCCCTTCACCTTCAGGAAGTTCTTCTGGGATGTCTGAGGTGTACTTACATTTGCTAGCAGCACTCATCATGTCAAGCTGCTGGCCGACACTCCACTGAAGACACACGCTGTTTTTAGATAACGCGTCCCGGCTGTATGTACAGCTGCAGCAGACGTGGGCAGAAGAAGTGCAGCAAGCTGTTGCAGGAGCTGTAGCTGCTGCTGCTGCACTGGCTGCTGCATCTGCTGCAGCAGCAGGAGCCTCTGGTGTACATATAGTTGCATCTGGACGCCGCTGCGACCGAACATTCGAGAAAGAGAAGCCCGGCAGGCGTCTTTCCATTGCAGCAGCCCTCCTAATGCATGCGTTTGTTTTTTGGGGCCCTGAAACTCGCCGTGCACCCCAAGGCACCTCTCCTCTGCTGCGTGCCGAGTCGCCATGACGGTGGGAAGTTTCTTTGAAGTTTCTGATGGGGTGAGGCTTTGATGGATTCGCCAATAAAAGTTTTTGTTTCCCTGCTAGGTTGTCTGCTACCTTCATCGCAACTGCAGCAAGGAAATTAGCATTTAGACGCAAAGAAACCAACAGTTGCGTTTGCTGCTGAACTGGACCGTGTATATACGCCGCAGAAGAGGTGGGATGCTGCAGATGGGCAAGATTGTGGTTGACTCCGTGAGTTTTACAAGGAGAGGCCAAAGCGGTGAAAAGCGCTGCGGTTTTTTGCTGACAGGATGCGTCAAGTCCAAGGGAAGTAGCAATAGAATTTGTCACGCCGTTGCTTGGCTGCAGAGGCACAAATTCAGCTGAGCTTTCAGCCTTTTCCTCTACACAGGAAGTGTCGTGCTCTGGGGCCCGAAGGTGCAGAGCGCGGCAGGGAAAAGAGACATCAAAAATTAAAAGTGATGGTTTGCTTTCTCTGCGTTTTCCCACGCCTCCTGAAGAATCTCTGGGCTGCATGCAGCTTATCCCAAGAGATTCTCTGAAGGGGCCGGCAAAGACGCACAGCCGGCACCCCGCCGTCTTCACCAGTTCCGTTGCCTGCTTCTTTAACCGCAGAAAAAGAGAGGATGCTCTTGCAACTTGAGGTGCTGCTGACTGCCGTTGGTGCTGCAAATGCGGCTGGTGTTGCAGGGAAACGGAAACGCCGGCAGCTGCGGCAGAAAGAAAAACACCTTGTGTTGAGGCCTCTGGCCAATGAAAAACCAAATTTCCAGGCTCACAGAAGGCCTGGGGAGTTGGCCTTATAGGATCCGCCAGATCCGTATTCAGCCTTCTGCCAGAAACCAAAAGGGGAATAGCCCTAGTTGTACCGTCAGTATATTTGTGAGGGCTGCTGTCTTCGGAAGGCAGTGACCTCATCGTAACACAAGTAAAAAAGCAGGGAAACGCTGGGTGTTAGAACTGCCACACCAGCTTTCTGTTGTACGCACAAGACGTACTAGTGCTGCGTGCAATATTGTTGTTGCTATGGCCTTTCCCCTGGCAATCCTCAAAACACGTGATTGGTGCACTAGGGCATGAAGATAAACGCACTCGTGAGGAATTGCTGCAGGTGTTGGGTGGGCGCCTCAAAAGATGACCGCAAGGAGCAGTCGATTCTGTGAAGGATCAGCCCCAGTCTTCAAGCTGAGGAAACACCTAAAACGGCTCTGCACCCAACACCGTAATGTGCTTGACACCAGCCGGCACGGGTTTTTGGACACTTTTGAGAGTAGAAGAATAACCAAACTTTCAAGTGCTGAAGATGCTTCCTACTTTTATCCGTAGAAGAAACATAGATCTCTTTGATCTTAAAAACATGCCAGGTACAGAATAGTGAATTTCAAGTTACGTTGCAAGTAAATAAAAGTAAGTACCTTTGTACCATGCAGGAATTGACAAAGAATTTCAGTTGACAAATGCTGGGAAAGAAACTTATGATGGAGGGTTCTGTGGTCACTGACCTCCAGAGACCAGTGATCTGACTATACACCCAAATTTCTTGGGTGAGTCAGCAGTTGTAGTTACTTTTCTCACGTTTCCAGCGTGCCAATGCTCCTAAAATCATTTATTATGGGGGTTTTACCACAAGATCAAGCGCCAGACCCTAAGAACCACCTCCAAACCACCTACCAACCAACCGAAACCATTTATTGCACTGTCAACCCGAGCATCCCAGACAGAACACCTCTGCTAGAGCCAGCAAATATACTTTTTTAATAATGCATTAATGGCAAAATAATAATTACAAATTGTTTAAAGCTCTAACTTACTAATATACAACGTTCCTGGGACAAATACCTCACTTTCTGCCCCCCTGCTTCCCTATTTCTACTTAGTCGGAATGCGCCTTCGCCCATCGAAGCGAGAGATAACATCCTCCATACTTTCCAACCTCTACACTAAATACTATTCTTTTAAGTGCAATGAAGCAGATGTCTCATCGATTGTGTTCTAATCGGCTCTGGCGTTGCGTTCAACTTTTGATGGGCTCTCTCTGTCAAGTCACCTTTAGGTTGAACTGCTTTCGCAAACTATAATAACGCATTAAGCTGCCAAAATTCCCCAGGCAAACGGCCTCGGCGGCAAATAAATGCATAAATTGGCAAACATATTCGTTATGCAGTTTAAATAACAGAAAAACAAACAGCCGGGATATTTTTCTGCACGGTGCTTGCTTGATTTGATGCACCGAAAGCTTAAAGAAACAAAATTCTCCTCACACTTCCACTGACAGGTGCAGTTCCGTACATTAACTAACACTGCCGCCGCAGCCACAATAACGTGGCCAAATTAACATAAAAATGCTAGTGGCTGGACCGTTGGAAAGGCAGTAATACAATGCAAGCGCCACCGAAGAGAGCAGGGATGCTCTCATGTCAGTTCAAGTATCGCAAGATACTGAAGGTTTCCTACACATCATGAACCACTCTTGACGTACCCAACTCAGAGGCAGTAGTGGCCGATCTGAAAGTGCAGAGCTCATCATACTGCTGAGGAGAAAGTTTATTTTTCTTTTCCGCCGTGACAGGAGTTGCTTCTTGTGCCTTGGCAACAACTACAGTTTCTGTAGCTGTCTGCTTCGCATCCTCTTTCTGTACTTCTGTCGCTGTCTGCTTCGCATCCTCCTTCTGTACTTTTGGTGACGATGAAATTTCCTTAGTAGATCCCGAACGAAGTAACCCACTCGATCTTTTTCGAACAGGGGGAGGCATCGGTTTCTGTGCAGCTTTCTCAAGTTCTTCTCTTCTCCTTTTAGCCAGCTCGCATACCACTGCGAAGTGATGATTCCTAGATCCCTTGCGCATGAAATTGCGCATCAGATTGTGAGTCCCTGGGGGCGCCTGCGTGACAACTCCGCTTAATAAAATTTTTGATTTTAAAACGTCCATGTTCATATTATTCAATCCTAGAGCCTCAAATACCTCCTCCTTCATATCATCTGACATGCGCAGCTCCGCCTTGCTCAAGTCCAGCACATACTTCCCAGATGCCAGCATTTCTGCAAGTTCCTCCTTCGATTCCACATTGGGCACTGTGATCTCACCACCCACGTCCAAGAGAACTGAACTTTCGTCATTCTCACTAAGGCTCACCAGCCTCTTCATCTTCTGTCCTTCTGGACTTTTCGATAGCACTGTAGTCATCCTGCCCAAAGGTCCACACAAGAGGTTACCTGCTGCGCTTTTCTATTAATAGACTAAAATACAATATTTGAAAAAAGGAAAAGCATGAAGCAGAAGGATGAGGGAGCAAGAGAAGCGGATAGGCAGGGGGGGCAGAATCGACAGACCGGACGATACCATCAAGAGGTAACAAAACAAAACCACCACGCATGAATAAAATTTAAAGCATTATTAAAAGATAAAAGATATTTATATTTACTTTTCGTTGATGTTCTTGAAAGAATTTGGGGAATGAATTTGAATCTTGTGTGCAGCACACCACACAGGGGGGTTATAGGTCTGTACCTGAAGCTTTATCAGAACAGAGCTGTTTACTCACTCCGCATAAATTTATTTTTAAAATAGTTTTCTTTGAGTGCAACGTTTTACTGAACGCCATTAATGCTCGTTTAATTCTGCATAATACGATAAATGTGCGTCCTCAGAGCAGCAGCTTGCTGTTGTGCCTGGAAAGATATGCTCGATGCTCCCGCCGGCGGCACAAAATGAAAATAAAATACAAATTTTGTTTTGAGCTTTTAAAATCAAAGTTAGGAGAAGATTGTTAGAACTATTTATCTGCATAATTAATCCATAATACCAGGTTGTTGTAAAAATGTACACATTTCGATTCAGTCCGAAATTATGCTTTTCAGAGTTGGAAAGCTCTTTTGTTAAACTCCACCAGCACTATAAGCCACGGCAGCTTCATTTAGCTTGAGAGAAGGCCAGTTCCAGTTGTTCTGCATCGGTAACACCTGCCACTCTTCAACTAGCATGTTCCCCTGTGTAAACCCTTCTACAGACTATGATTATAAGCTTGCGGGCCTGTGCACACAATGGGGCGTTCCGACGGAAAAAGCTTCAAAGACAGCGCACGGCGCCTACCGAATAACAAACCAGCTGCGGTGCTTTTAGAGCACTCCAGCCATTCATCTGGAACTGCCACCTTGGCTCTTGCTTGATTTGCTTTTGCACCAGAAGCAGCAGCGGACAGCACATAAACTCCCTTAAAAGAAGTAAACAAAGAGATCGACGCAAAAGCAACAGTAAAAAGACAAAGCCACAGCGGTTGTTACCACTCCATGACCCAAAAAATTCCAGTAAACCCGCTGGGAAGCACCTGTCAAGAGAAGCACATAGTTAAGCACATGTGACAAAAAGCCGATGCCCATATTCAACTGAAAATAATATAAAAAACGACTCAACGCGGCTCTGATGCCAATGCGAGTAGGAAAGCGACGCCTAGTGCCGCTTTCAGAACACAAGTACCAGCAGCTTCCAGGAATACTTCTCTTGCATGCATCACTGGTGTATAAGGACAAGAGCATGAACTCCTGGTGTCTAAGGAGAAGAACGTTCGCCATTTCATCTCCATTTGATGATGCAGTGCTCGACGTGTCCCCAAGGAGCTGCTTCTCCTGTTTCCGCATCCTCTCCCTCTGTGGTATTGCAGACAATCACCTTCCCCCTAACGTGCTGAAGTTCGTTTATGCCGCGCACTACAGCGTATACGCAGCCGCCCGCGAGCAGCAACCAGGGTGTAACGGCTACTAAAGTTGAACATACACCAGAAAGAGTTGCGGTGGTTCCTGCTGCAGCTGCTGCTTCTCCAGCAACTGCAGCGGCAGCTGCTGAGCCCTCCACAGCAACACTCCACCCAACTACCATCTCTGTCAACTGCACGAAGCAAAAACGAGCTGCCACTGCGAAGGAAAGTGGCGTGGCGGCTGAGAAATCCACAAGACAGAAGAAAACAAGACTTCAGTTGAATCACGCAATAATGACGAGAAAAGAAAAAGAAAGAAAGCCGTCATGTACCTAACTACAAACATGCACGATAAACAACACAAGACTCTAGTTTCTCCCTGGGTTTCAAGCTCCAATCGTATGAGTTACTGGCAGTACCACCCTTAGACCACATGGATGCATGTCTTGTTTCTTTTGTACTAGATGTCTTCTAAAAAAGCTCTTATATTACATGTATTCTCTTGAAGCTGCAGGGTGTACATACCTGCTTTGACAGCGTTGACAACATCCTGCATAGTGTAGGGTGCGACTGCCTCCAGTTCATTTAGAAACGTGTCAGACTCTTCGAGTGGCAGCAAGTACCGCGTATACCTCAAGTTGTCAGTCCCAAAGACCTTCACCGTATCCCTCAAGAAATTCAACAGAAGCTGCAAGAAAAAACAGAAAATAAAAGAAGCAGCTATAGACGTCCCCTTTGCATATATATTGAATTCCGCTTCGTTACTCATATAAAAGCAATACATCTCTTCACAAGAAAAAGCTTCATTTTGAAGCTATTATATCACATCTTTCTATCTGACTTACTCTTTATTAGACATTTTATTACGTTAAGTTATTATTATCTCTGTGGGTGCACCTGCAAAGAAGGGAAGGAATTCCATCCATTACCCGCGTTGATCATGTAAAATCTTTCACCCTGAAGCTCCGGTGTTGCATTTCTAATGCAAAGAGCAGCAGTTTCTTGCAGTTCAGGGAAAAGGGTTGTTGCTTTCTCTCTAATGAAGTGTTCCTGAATACTCTCCACCGCAGAGCTGAGACTGGCTGAACGTTCTGTTTCGTGTTTCTGATCATTCAGCTCTTGTGCAAGAAGCGGCATGGAGATCTCTTGCAGATATAGCCGACTGGTTTCGTCTCGCTTGCAATGCAGAAGCTCTTCTTCCTCTTTGTCCATAGATGCGAGCGAGTCGACAGATGAAACCATCACCATACTGCCAAGGCGGCTCCCCTCTTCGCTGGCAACAAACAAATCCTTCTCATCCTTCCCCCCAATCAGATCCGTTATAAACCATCCATCGGATTCCTCTAAACGGCTGCCCCCCTGACCCTCAAAGGAACCCCCGCATGCCACGAGGTCGCAGCTGGCTAAACTGGCACGCACAAAGGAAGCATCCTGCAGAAGTAAACTCCCATCCTTTCCCTTGCTCGACGAGTGGACAGATGTTCCTGCTGTCTGTACCGAGGCAGTGGCAGCCACCGGACAGACTCTTGCCGTTATCTTTCCCTCTCCTTTTTCGCGATCCCCTTGCGACTCGGGCGTGCAAACAGCGGCGGGAGCAAGTTTCCCTGCCTCTTCGGATCTGAGTACCCTAGAAAGCGCCTCCCCTGCTTCTTTTGTGCTTCTTAAAAGCGCCAGGCGCATTCGATGGACATGCGAAGCACCTGCCATTCCTGCTGAGTTTTGTCAATCGCTTTGGATGCTCCCAATCTGGAAATTCCCTTATATGACACGGTGGCTGGTCTTTTCCCTGCAGGTGCTTTTTCTTCAAAACCAAGTACAGGTCTGGCAGCAATACTTGCACTCAGTGGTCAAGCTGCACACCAGTTCTCTGGAGGTCCACTGCTGATCGCACTGCAGCTTCTATGGAAGGCAGTAGCATGGACACACCAGATAACCACGAAGACAAAACGTTCTTCTGTTTCACCACTTAATTCAAAAGCAAATTGCAATTTACAAAGCCGCTATGCTTGGCAACTAACTGGTGTTATTTTGAGGAGTCACAGGACCGCCTAGCGAGACACAAACTCACGACCTCTCCAACCGCCTTTTTTGATCCTTTTCTTAAGCACGCCAGTTGCCGGTTCTCAGTCGCATTAAACGATTATTAACAAAATGCGACAACAATTTTCCTTCCCGACCATTTTGCTTGTTGGTTGCAAGAAAGCCAGAAGGCTGTTGCTTCCACACAGCCCAGTATGCGTAAAGTATTCAACCTACACGAACAAAACTCATGAACTTTCAAATATCAAAAGATAAATCGGGTGTATAGGCACGTGAAACCGTGGAAACTGCGACAAAAACAAGTCAAGTTTTTTTGTTTCTGCCTTGTGCTTCAGCTTTGTTCAGTTATCAACCTATACGTGTAGCAGTTATGGGTGTCAGGGGACAGATGTAGCATGTTAAAACGTATGCTCTATACTGCAGTGCTGCCCGTCTGTTATTACTTTGAATTGTCCTAATTAGTGTCTCGAGTTATCTATGAGTTGAAAGGTTAACCCATGTATGTGGGGGGCAGTACCCCAGCTCCTCGAATTGTGTGTTGGGTTACGTTGGTTTAATCTGTTTGTTATCGCTTAGAATTGTCCTAATTAATGTTATAATTTACTTATGAGCTGAAGGGTTAACCCATGTATGTGGGAGGCAGTAGCCCACCTGCGTGTTGGGATATGTTGGTGCCCAAAGTGCAAGTTTTGTGGGAACGCTGGGCTGAAGAATGTGCCAGGAAAACAGGAAGTTGGTTTGGCGACAGAGAGGCACAAGTCTGACACTGACCGCAAGGGACTGGAACAATGCTTGTGTGATATGGGCCTGAGACAGGATGCACGAAGGATATGAGAGGCGTGGTTATGCATGCTGTGGCTGTTTGCGCGTTGACGGTTGGATTGGGTACGAGGCCGTTGCCGGCAGCGAAAGCCTAATGTGGGAGCTGGTTAGTCGAAATGGTGTCGCTGCAGGTGGTACGTTTCATTTTGCTTTGGCCTTTTTTAATCAAGAAGTCATTGGTGGCTTCGTTCTCTTCGTATCTGACTTGCTGAGGTATTCTGTAGCTGCTGAGCGACCAACTGAACACACGAGCATAAGACACGATGTTGGTCGTTGGCCTGCATTATCTCACTGACTATAGCTGATGAGTCACAGCAAATCACGACTATGAAAACCACGCAAACAAGCACGGCGGTGTCCGACGCTAGTTGAGAGATATCTTTGTTAGCGCGCAACTTCTGCTATTGTTCATTTAGTGCGTTTCTGGCAGCTGAATATCCGAAAGCAAAGGGAAGCCTCGATCTTGGACGCACGAGAACGTATAGTAGCACCAAACGCTGCGCAACAGCAGAATAAAAAAAGGAAACCATCCCCCTAAAGCATAATGCCATAAAGCTAAACGGATTCTAGCATTGCTTTAATTACAACAATCGCCATGGCAACACAGAAACATCTCAAACACATTATACTTGCGCCACTTTAGCGGTTCTCTGGTTCTTCCGCTACAGGCAGTCCGCTACTGCTCTCCTTATACCGGAAAAGCTTAGCAAGAGCATTAAAGGTTCCTGGCCACAAAGGCATAGTAGCGGTATCCATTTGTACTGTAGACCATTCCTTGTTTTTGTGTTTATGGATGCCACAAAAGTGGGTTTTTAGACGCAAGGATATTGGGCAAACAGTTTTATACAGCAAGATTCTTTGCTGGCTCTTCAAATTGGTAGGGACAGCATTCGGGTTTTTGCGTGCTGCTGAGTTTGTTCCGTATACAGAGAGGAATCGCTCACAGCCTCTAGCAGACGAAGCAGCCGACGAGTAGGTAAGATGCAGGCATAGAAATGATTTTGATATGTTTGTGCTTTTTGTAATGGCGATTGCTGTATTTGGAGTGGTATTCCGTCTGACTCCGCTTTTATCCTTTATTGTTTTAAGAGGATGGCATCCGTCCTCTTTTCTGCAGCTGCTAGCTGACAATTATATACCCAAGCATGAGACGCCATTTTGTTTGTTTATCAGATATTTTGACTTCGTGTTGCTTGATCGCAACAGATTACGACTAGGGTAGCCACACGGACAAGTGGGGCGGTGTAGGGGACACTCGTGGAGAGATATGTTTCGTAGCGCATGATCCTGTTCTGGTTCAGCAAGTGCGTACCTGGCGGATGAACAGCCGAAGACGGTTGCAGGCAGAGGGAAACGTCATGCATAGATGCTCATAAGCATATTTTTAGTTCCGAGCTCCGTCGGTGGCAAGCATTGTTGCCGCCAAGGGCATTACACGTTCCTGGCCGCAAATGCATAGTTGCGGCACCCGTTTGTTTTGTAGGCAATTTCTTGTCAGTTGTGTTTGTGGATGTCGCGCAAAAGGCTTAGTGACGGAATTGTGTTGGGCAAGCAGTTCCATTCAAGTTTCCACCGTCTGTTGAGCTTCAGAAACACCTTTCTGGTTTTGCACGTCGCTTAGCGTTTTCGGTCTAAGGAGGGCAATAGCGCACTGCTTCTAGTGAACGAAGCAGCTGACAGCTAGGGTGAACTAAACTAGAGTAATGCTTTTTATATGCTTCTGTGTCATCGTGTCGATTGCTCTCTTTGGAGTGATATTCCGTCCGAGTTGGTTTCATCTCATTTCTTTTCAAGGGGATAGCGTCGACCCTTTATTCTGCAGCTGATGGCTGACGAATTGAACACCCAAGCACGAGACACGATCTTGTTCGTTTGCCCGATCTTTTTATTTATTCTTGTGGGTCCAGCAGATTACGATTACGGTAGCCACGCAAACAAGCGCGGCGGCATAAGACACATGTGGAACGATTTGTTCCGTACCGCCTGACTTCTGTTCTGATTCAGGCAAGTGCGTATGTAGCCGACGAGTAGCCGAAGGCTGTTGCAGGTAGAGGGAAACCGCGTATTTGAGCGCACAAGGACAGATGGTAATGCCCAGCTCCGTCGTCATTGGCAAGCATCGTTGCCCAAGGGCATTGCACATCTTTGTGGGCGCAAAGGCGTAGTTGCGGCATTCGTTTGCTTTGTATGCCATTTCCTGTCCTTATGTTTATGGATGTCGCGAAATAAGTTTAGGGGTGGAATTGTGTTGGGCAAGCAGTTCCATTCAAGTTTCCACTGTCTGTTCAGATGGACAGACAGCTTTCTGGTTTTGCACATCGCTTAACGTTTTCGTTATAAGCAGGGCAAAATCGCGCGTTGATTTTATTGAACGAAGCAGCTGATGGCTAGGGTGAACGCAACTATACAAAGAATTTTGATATGTTTGTGTGTCGTCGCGTCGATTGCCCTATTTAGAGTCATATTCCATCCGGGTGTGTTTCACTTCATTTCGTTTCAAAGGGGACGGCATCCACCTCCTACTGCTTCTGACTGACCAGTTCAAGAGCTGAGCATGAGAGGTGGTCTTGTTTGTTGGCCCGATTTTTTGATTTCGTATGGCTGGATTCCAGCAGTTTACGACAATGGCAGGAACGCGAACAAGCACGGCACTAGGGGACTTTCGTTTAGCAATCCCGACGCGTGTCAGTGAGCCCAAGCGCCCCTCCTTCCAAAGTCTCCTAAAACACAAAGGCCACTCCCTTGCTTCGGTATGGCATAAGCGTATCGTTTCCAGGTGTATTTCCCACGATATGCATGCAGCAAAGCTGCCGCCCACGCCAAAACGGTCAATCGAGAAAACCTCGATTGGTCCCCAGACGCTACTCGGTTGTATCCCAATAGCCCAGACGGTTAAAATAGTGTTTACAGTATACGTGAAACCATGGTTCAGGGCGCTCGTTTCAATAAAAGTCGCTTCCCTTCCAGTCTTTAAATTAGGCATTAATTTGAATCTTTTTTTTAGGCGGCTTCTAACACTGCGCTGCTGCCTGTTTTACCTGCTAACAACCCCAAAATTGCTAACAGCTCTTCCTGCAGTAGAGCTTTTCGCAGCCGTTCCCCAGAAATCCACTGCAGCCGGCCTTCTCTCAACCATTTAACTTAAAACTCGTTTTGTTTCTTTTCTCCTCGGAGCGCAACAGTTCTGGTATCCAGGACGTCCATGTCCTCCGCAGTGCGCTCTGCCGCAGCTCGTACGACCCTCTGCCCAATAGTCAAGGTTCTTAGAGAATTGATAGCCTCCCTAAGCTTCATTAGAAGCCAATTTTAGCAGTCCAGTGGCATTTCTATTCTGCTGCTGATTCAATAATAAGACAAGGCACTGACTCATGAGCGAACACCAAAGGGAACACGCCAGCGGCTCGCGAACTTCTTCGACTGGCCTCCAACCTGTGCACACTATGGCGTTGAGGTATCATAGTCTGCTGTAAGGGAGAAGGGTGTTGAGGCCTCGTCGAGCCTGATTAGCCTGCGTTACGCCGCCCCTCATGGTTGTTCTCTGAATAATTATTCGCTGTTGTCGTGCTGTTCTCGCCTTGTGTTGCCGCTGTTGGAGCTTCTCTCTTGCACTGTTGAGGCATTGTTATCGCTGTAGCCCTCCTCAAACACGTAGATAGCCGGACCCTCTAGGGTATCAGGGACCAAGCAAGATGGCCTAACATGCTTCCCTCATCGTGTCCATTGGTCCTATTAGGCCTGAAAATGCATCGGTCAGGTTCCCATTATTATGCGGCTAACATTAGGTCTTTGATCGAGTGTGGGACTGCTGGTTCCCAACTTGGTGGGCTCTCGCTTGTGCGCTGGGTTACGCGAAAGGGCACCGGCAACGCCGGTTCTCCGTGATAAACTCCAATCATCACGGCACAGGCCATCGCTTTCGGCTCAGCCTGATCGGTAATTGTAGTTAAGTTCATTACACAACATCTCCAGGCACCTTACCTACAGCGGCAACTAGAGCAGCTAGGCTTGCAAAATTCAAGCTTTCCATCGTAGGTCGAGAAGTGTTAGCCCTATTTTATACCAGCGCAACGCACTCTGTCTCTGTGCTGTCAATGAGCTTGAACTATGGCCTGTAGTAGCTGGGCAACCCGTAAGTCTTGTGTTGGGCAGCAGGGAAAGCATCAAAACAAAAAATATACTGCCAAAAACCAACTTTAAAATCAACGGGTTTTATAGTGCCACCCAGCTGTTGATCGCTCTTGTCCTCGTTATTTCACAGGTGCTGACTCGTTGCTAAAGTTCCACGCAATATGGGAGTTGGGAAAGCAATACATTACCATGCTTAGAACACAACAAAGAATTACAATTCCAGTTTATAAAATGGAAACGCCGGGTGTCAAACTAAGAACAGGCACAACATGTATCGAGGTAGACGAGGAGGAGGATGGGCAGGATGATGGGAACACGATGTCCACAGGCTCGAGAGCTGATCTGGTTACAGCCGAAAAGTGATTAAAAATACAAGACAAAACACAAACGGGTTTTCATAAAAGACTTGTTTTAGATCAAGAGAAAGCGGAGGAAAATAAACAGTCGATATTGGTTCTTGGTAGTTATATCCCCACAAGCTGTTACTTCTTCAGTTAAAGAGAATCAGGCCAAAAATCACTTAAAGAAAATCAGGCGGAAACACTCTTTTAATTATACGGACATGAAGCCCCCACTAATATTACATGGAATGAAATCGCAACACTATTGATTAAGATGATAGGCTTGGGCAAGTTTCACAACATTTTTGTTTAGGGGTTCAACTCAGCACTTGAGGAGCCTGATATCTTACATATGCTGCTTTTTTCAGTATTTGGGCCAGCTGGCAAGAAGACAAAAATATATATGTACTTCCGAATTTGATATTCATTGTGAACTTAAGGACCTTGCGTCCCTTTGTGTAGAGAGAATGCTCTCCCACCCCCCTGCGAAAAACAAAACATGTTTGTTTTCGAGGCATATGCGGCCTTTTTCGAACTTGAACTGGACACCAATTTCATGGCACAATGTGGGGTGGTGCGTCTTCTCGATGGATGGAACTGGTCGATCAGGAGCCCCGTCCTCTTCTGGATTCACATTCTGTGAAGTTCCACAGAATTTCCATTGGAAATGCCAACAGATTCCCCTTTAACTCGAGCTTCTACTTGCGATTATACATGTTTGTCTTTGTAGTGGTAGCCGTTACATTGGTTATTACGCTTGTATTGCGCTGTTCCTTTCTGGGGAGGAGAGTGTTTACTTCAGGGCTCAGGGGGCGCAGGCTGGCAAGTGCTGAAGGAGAGCAGGATGACGGCGATGGCCAAGAACGCGTACCATTATGCGAGAACGTGGAAGAATTATTAGCTGCACAAGAGGGAGAGGCGTCCACAAGTAATCCACCGCCTCCCCAACCAACAGGCACATCAGAGGAAGCTGCGACAGAGGAAAAAGAGCCTCGAAAGAAAAAAAGCAAGACTAAACGGCATGCAGAAGATGAAGACGAAACGTCAGAGTTGCAGGCTAAAAGGGCGAGGGAGCGGGAGTGGGATACAGATCCGTTGGGTTCGATGGAGTCGCTTCTCCTTTCCTTTCAAGAACCGCATCCGAGTTCTTTGCCCGCACCACCGTTCAGCCTTGAGTCAGCGCAATATGAGGATGAAGACATGCTAAACAAACTGCTCACAGTTGGCTCAACAACACTCTCTGATTGGCTTATTGACCCTGAAGGGGATGAGCTTTTCACAACTAAAGAACTGCGCAGGCCTGAATGGTCTGCCGACCCCATGTCGTTGGAACGCACTAGTAGCGACTTCCCCAATTATCCATCATCTCAGGCGATGGAAGGCCCAAGCATTTGGGCCCCCCCGGAAGATACGGTATAGCATTTACTCACTTCTGCTGCGCGTCCTGCGTAGTGTGACCCGTTATGCGGCGCGATATGCCACGGTTAAAAGTCTCGACAGGTCTCAGCATCTCCTAGTGTTTTGCTGCATTATCGCGTTGCTGTCGGTTCTTCTTGTTCTTGCTTCCTTGTTGTATGTACGGAAAATGGCTGTGGTTATCTGTGTGTATTTCTGTCTGAAATGTCAGGAAGTGCCTTCGACGAGCGGCGCTGTTTCTGGCGTTCAACCCCCTTCGTTACAGCCCTCTCTGCCTCATGTCTCGCAGCCGTCACAGGTGCCACAGTCCGGTTTTCGTACGGAAGGCTCCGCCGCTATGCCAGTAAGTCTACTGCTCGCCCATCTAGCTGCATCCAACGTGCCCTCAGCACCTATGGAGCATACTAGAGGAAGTTTAGAGCAATCGCTAAGGATACCTTCAGCTATGCCCGCAGCCAAGTTGAACTACAAGCATTATTTTTTGTACTGTTTGTCAATCGTGCAGAGAGGGAGGATCCTTAGAGAATTCGATCCATCACGTTTCGCTTCAGTTTTGAGAGTGGGCAGTCTTGCCACTTTGCTGAGAAACCTTGAATTGCTGCTTCGAAAGGAACGCAGCGATGATGAAGACCTGCAGGCCATTGTTGAAGCTTCTGAAGCTTTATATACATTTGTTGTTAGGCACATGTGTATGTATTCTGAGGCGACAAAAGCAGATCAATTGATTCGTGTAGCAATACGTCGTTTGCTAGCAACGGATGCCTTATGGCGTGCTTGCAATGCGGTGGGTCCTTTAATGAAAAAGAACGAGTGGTGGCCTGGCCTCATTTCACGTTTATATGGGGGACCGATGCAGTGGATACCTTCCTCTCAAGCAACCCCTCGAGCAATGTTGTTACAAAGGATAGTTGCCGCATTGGAAGGCTACACCCGCGACGTGCCTCCTGAACCGGAAGAATTGGCCGCGATAATGCGACTAGCATTTCACAGGGAACATGGCATTCCTGGTCTAAAAGGCTCGGAATGGGACCTGTGGAGGGAGAGCGACGAGGACTCTTGAAGCGTCCTTGGTGATTCACAACAAGCAGCGCAGAAAAGAGGGAAATCGATCTCGTTTGTTTAGGGAAAGCCGCTTCGTCGTCTTTTGCAAACACATCGGCCTGACATTAAGACTCACCGAGTTTCAATGCTTTTCAAAGCAGAGTCCAAACAGGTTGCCATGTTTGTTTATAACTCAGACCATCAAGCCACCGGAGTACGCAAAGCTGGAGCAGTGCGTCGACGTGGAGTGCCTCAGGAAAGCGGAGACTGCTTCTGATAAAGGAAGCAATCTCTAAGAAAGCAGACGACGCCACAGGATTGTTTAGGATGATCCTGCGCCACGAAGAGCGCAACAGCTTTTGTCCGTTGCGATATAAAGCAGCTCCTGCCTGCTGACTTACGGCAGCCATGAGGCGTCGTGAGGATATTGTTTGTTACCCTTATCTTTTGATTTTGTATTGTTTGGTGCCAGCAGATTACGACTAGGCTAGCCACGCGAACACGTACGGCGGCTACACGCCATCGTTGTAGACGCGATATGTGCTGTGGGCGTCTGGGCTCAAGAGCACAGTCTTTTTCCAGTATGCACATACATTTGTTCCATGCTTTAGAAACGATACCAAGGGTATTTCGTTTCCCTTGTTCTCTTTCAGCTCATGCGTGGCTGGCGGATAAAATGGCCTAAGGCAATTGCAGAGAAAGGGCAACATTCCGCTTGGAGGCGCACAAACAGGTGGGAATGCCGAACTCCATCAGCGGGTGGCATTGTTGGCCAAGGGCATTAGACATTCGTAGAGCATGCGTTTGTGGCGAAGGCCTTTTCCTGTCCTTGTGTTTACGAATGCCACGAAATAGGTTTGATGAAGCAAGGGTATTGGGCAAGCAGTTACATTCACCTATTCCCTGTGGCCTCTTGAGATGAGTACAGCTAGCATATTGCGCTGCCCAACGCTGCTGGTATACGAAGGGCAATCACGCATTATTTGGAGCAGAACAGGCAGCAGATTACGAGTAAGGTAGCCACGCAAACAAGCGCGGCGGCATAAGACACATGTGGAACGAT
>NPHX01000310.1:169861-199384 GCA_002271815.1 Eimeria falciformis
TTTGTTCATTTGGTGCGTGTATGGTGAACAGAAACCCGAAGGCTGTTGCAGGAAGAGGGCAACGTTGCGTTTAAGGGCAAAAGCAGAGATGGCAGTGCCAACCTCCGTCAATCGAAGGCATTGTTGGCCAAGAGCATTGCAGGACACGCCGAGCTGTGTTTGTGTGTGGAGGCGTTGCTGGCCGATAATGAAGAGGCCGACTGGACCGGCTGGCTGAGAGGGTCTGTCAGGGCTGTTGTGTGAGAACACCGGCCTGAAGAATGTGCAGCGAGAACATAAATTTGCCCATCAGATGTGGAGTTGAAGCACGCGTTTTTTTTGTGGCACATTTCTTGTCCATGTATTTAAGGATGCCGCGAAACGGATTTAGTAGCGGAATTGTGTTGGGCAGCAGTTACATTCAGATTCCCTTTGTCTGTTGAGATGAGGTGCAGAGCTGGCATTCAGGTTTCGCGCATTGTTTAACGTTTTCAGTATAAGAATAACAATTTCGCATTGATTAAAGAGAACGACGCAACTGGCGGCCAGGGTGGACGCAATTATGGTAATGCTTTTCGACATGTTTCCCGTTTTGTCCACTGCGCTATTTGGAGTGGTACTCCGTGTGCCTGTGTTTCATCTAACTCTTTTAAAACATTCTGGAGCTGCTGACTGACCAATTGAATACCCAACTATGAGAGGCAGTCTTGTGTTACCCGATTTTCTGGTTTAGTAATGCGGAATTCCAGCTGACTACGATAACTGTAGCCATGCGAACAAGTACACAATTAGATGACACTCGTTTAGCGATCTGTTCCGCAGAGGGCGACTTCTGCTCTGGTTGAGGTGGTGCATTTCTGGAGGATGAGTAGCCGAAGGCGGTTGCAGGAGGCAACGCCGCGTTTGGACACACATGGGAGGTATCGTAAGATCGAATTCCGTTGTTGGCAGGCATTGTTGGCCAGAGGCATTACACATTTGTGGCCGCAAAGGTATAGTTGCAGGATATCTTTGTTCCGTATTCCATTTCCTATCCCTGCGTTTATGAATGCCATGGTTAACTAGTGTATTGGGCAAGTAGCCACATTCAGATTTATGCTTTGCCGTGTTTGGAGATGCGTAGAGCCAGCATTCGGGTGTTTTGGCCATTGCTAAGTGTCTTCGGTAAAAGGAGATAAATAGCGCGTTGTTTATAGGCCACAAAGTATATGCAGAGCGCATCTTCTCGGAGCGGCACGCCGATAAAGGACAGATTCTGTGGGTTTTCGTTATTTTTAAGTGATTGTTCCGTGTTAATCTTTATGGCCTATAAGCAGAGGCCTGCGTACGAGGGTTACACTTGGTAGCACCGCATGGTTCTAGTCGTGTCTCTAGACTAATATCCCCACACCACCTGGGGGAAGGATGGGCTCGTTGCATGCTGCGCGGGGAGCCTCTTGGCTTATGACCCCGGACACTATTGAAAACAATTTCTTTCTTTGTTATACTTGAACTTAGGAAATAAGGAGTTACGGCTCCGTAACATCCACCGCTTAAAGGCCCTAAGTACCTACAAAAAGAAATAACTTATGAATAGTTTGTCCCAAGAAAGTCTGCCCTTCTCCGGAATGGCACTGTGAGGCCAGTTATGCCTACCTGAGCACAGCCAAGGGGCAAGGGGATGCGGTAAGATGCAAATCACCTGCACTTTTAGCAGGCACGCAACTCAACACACAATCTAAGGAGCTGGGCTATTGCTTTTCACCGAGATAGGCACAACTCCTTTACTCATAGGTAAATTAGAACATTCATTAAAACAACTCTCACGTATAACAAGGAGGCAAACCTATCTAACATAGGCATTAAAATGCTACAGATACCAATAGATAAACCCATGAACCAAAACAACTTTCTTTTATATTTCAAATGGCGCATTCTAACACTTTATAACCTCAGGCCATGCAAATTGCTCCTGTGTAAGGGGCGCTGCAGTTGGTTAGAGGACCGCAGGGTCTCCCTCTGCTAGATGAGGACGCTCTTTGCTGTGGTGCTGCTTGTGTGCACTGGAACGCGCGGGCCATTCTACTTGCTAAGACCCTTTATAATGAATAAAATTTTTGCTGCTCATCTCTGTGTAATGCTACCATAAGGAATTTAAAAACAAGTGTCGCTAGGGGAATGCTACACTGGAGATATACACCAAGCTGTGAGGTGTATCGCCACTACGTCTAAAATGCAGCTTAGTTGGTGATGCTAGATCGGACTTGCTTCATAGAGTAAAGTGTTTCCGGCGCACAAAACAAACAGGTGGATGAAGAGCAAGCCTAAAAGTAAAAAGTTTTTAATTTCAAAATGAATCCCCAAATAATTTATAGTTTAGAATGCATAATGTTAAGCGACACACTGCCGCGCCCGTGCCTTCTTAGCTTAGTCGGTAGAGCATCCGCTTAGTAAGCGGAAGGTCGCCGGTTCGATTCCGGCAGGAGGCTTTTTTGGCCTTTCATTTTGCTTTTTTTGTAGGACTCCACATGGCCACTGTTTTGTGCTTAGAACGTTTTAATGAACAAATGATAGGAAAATGATTGACTAAAAGTCTAATATTAACTGTAATGAAAGGTCACACGTTCCAGCCGCTACCTCTGTCATTCCTTACGGTTGTTTCGTAGTTACCCCTTTTAGCTGGCGTCCATGTGGGCGTCCGAATGAACTCGGTAGAATCGCCTGCAGTTCAACCTGCCGAAGGGCATCATCGTGTCAAGAAATGTCATGCGCCTGGGCGCCAAGGACACACTTTGTGTCTTTCACCCATGCGTGTGTTGCATTACCGCTGGGCGAGTACAATAAGTTCTCGATAGTTTCACTTCATAGGAGCGCCAGCTTTATTCATCGTGCGCGTTTTTAAGAAGTTAAGCAATATTAGCTCCTGAGTTTCCATCCCAGCGACTAATTCAACAAACACGGTTCATAAAGATCTAACAAAGAACGTCCAAGAGACACGCGTGATCAACCGCAAGCGGCACCAAAAGAAGGTATGTACTGCACGGTGTCTGTACAGTGCACCTTGCCGGCCTACAGAATCCCAGAAGCTCTCTGGACTACTTCTGCTCCAAACGTGCTATCAAAACAAAAAGGTCAGTAATCGGTTAAAGTGGGCGAGAAAGGCTCATCATTACTGGTCAAACAATAAACTAGACCAATCGCTGATTCCTGCCAATAGCATTTGAATGTGCATTTGGATCCATCGGCTGTTTCACTGCAAAAGCCAAACATTACTTCCCTGTGAAGTGTGTTAACTTGTAGTCGTCCAGTGAATAGAACTAGATGAAAGACTCGGTGTATACATCCTGTCCGCCGACGACATACATACCTTTAGAAGCGCCAACTATCTCGAACAACAAATACTATTACGTGGAAAAATAAGTACTGCTACTACCATTAAAATAAAGTTCTGAGTAGTTTGCGCTACGGCCTTAAGGTCCCCTCAGGCCCAATAAATGAAAGGAGAAAACTCGGGAAAAAATACGAGTACAAACCTGGATGACCATCATCTTCGGAAAACACCGCAAGACATCGAAATCCATTTATACAAACCAAACTTCTTTCTTGTCAGATATTTTCATTCTACTACTTTTTTCTTCTGGGTGCACTTGGGCAACTGGCAACCCAGCGCTCTATTCATCTTCTGAACAACCGCCCCGTTTGGGATGGCCTGAAGAGACACAAATTACAAAAAGCAAATAAATACGCGACACGCATTTATTGACAAACCTGCGATCAACGCCAATACTAACATACAGCTTGTGAATTGTGTACATCAACAGAAAATGGTGTGAAAAGGGCATTTAGATGCTCATAAGACCAGACAAATTTCCCTCCCAATTGTCTTCTATTTAATCTGGATACGACATAAGAAAGACTTGCCTTTCCGCTTTCGTATTCGCTGATGACAGACGGCTTTTCGTTGATCGCTTGTGCAAGTTGCGCTTGCGTCATGCCTTTATTTCTCCTTGCTTCTTGTAGAGCCCTAGAGAAATCTGTCGACACGCGGTCTATATGGTAATCACCTGTGTCTTCCTCCACCTTCTTGGCGCTGAAAAACATGCATCTTAGTATTCAATAAAAGCTATTATTCCGTTCATGTACAGTGTATATCCAGATATACATATATACGTGAATAGCTTCCTTTCGGTGTTATCTGGGAAACTATTATGCTCGGCAGTAGGGACTCACTTTGGGCATAGTCCGGTTTTGGTTGCTTTGTTGCACCCGCCAAGAACTGTGTCACACAAAGAAAATTCTCAATGCTGGTGAGCAGTGAAAGCATGAGCTGGGACCTGGCGTCTATTGCTGCCTGCTGTGGGGACCGCGTTGCAACCTCCTCTTTTAGGGACATACTAAAGAAGCTTTCATAAGGACAGTACTGGTTCTTGGTGGCAAAGTAAATAAAATCGTGAAACAGCAGAGAAAGCAGCTTCTTTTATGGCATGTTGCTGCATGCACTTTACTGAAAATCCTTACTTACATTTTTTTTCCGTCTCAATTTCCTCTCCAGCCCTCCTTGCCCTATTGATTTCCTGCTCTTTTGGAACACGCCTCGGGCCCGAACTGTTTTTCCTCAAGACCACGGGTGTCCAGTCCTGGAAGTTGGTGGACATTTTGCTGGAGTCAATCGAGTCTACAACGACAAAACAAAAAATTCCACGGAATTTTCTTTTTGGAAGTCAGCGATCACGCTACTGGCAGATACTTGAACAAAATAGGGCAATTAATTCACCGCAAAAGTTAACGGGACTTGCAAACTTCGCTCTCATCACATGCATTCAGGTAGTCACTTTGGGTCCGTGGCCCGCCAACAGATACCACTGCAGAACTCACAGACAACGTTAGGAGCTTTTTCTTCGCTTTTATGCCAGAGACTCCATTTTTAACGCATTAAAACCATTGCAGAAAGAGTAAGAGATGTAGAATAATTGGCACATGCCGCAACATCGGTGTCTTCCAGTGATCACCAAGGTTTTGCAGTTAAAGAGTTGAGCTTGCCCAATGATTACTCAAGATCACAAGCGTATTCTATAGTTCTTTATAGCCTTGGAAATCGCTGACAAGGATCGCGCTTTAGTGCCAGTCTATGACACTGAGTGTTCAGGTGCAGCTTCTCAGACGCATCAACAAATAACAGCAGACCGCGATGAATGCCAACGAACAGCTGCAGTTTCCTCCATTCTTCCCCATTGTTAGAAAGGGTAAGCAGCAGAAAAAGGGCTGCTTTCGCGACGGAGAGGCGGTTGACATCTTGGGAGATAGATACAGTAGTATTGATTTTACTGCCACGTTTGAGGTACAGGAATGCAAGGAATGAATTAGATAAGCTAGGATGGCTGCAATTTTTGTGCAGGTTGCGAGTCCACGGCGAATGACGTGTTTTCATGCCTACAAACTTGCACGACCCCTGGGGACACGCAAAGCACACAAAACGACATCCTCGCACAATGCAAGACTTCTTTGGAGGTTAGAAACGGTCGCCTGCTGCGCCAGTCTGAGCTGTATTTCCGCGGGTTCTTTTGTTTTTTTCACGCTGCCTCTGTCTAGACGCTGTTATAGAGGTAACAGCGTATTTGGGGTGTTGTTGTGTAGAGCCTGTTATACAGGTAACGGCGTCTTTGGGGTGTCGTCTGCTTTCTACGCAGCTCTATGATGCGTGCACTCGTAAATCTTTGGCCGACAAACGAAATCCGGCGTCAAATGTGGCAGTGGAATTCTCCCCTTCCAGATGAGTAAATAAGCCGGGCCCTTGCCTGTTGTAAGGAAATTTTCACCGGCATCAAAAACAGTCGTTTTCAAGAGATAGCAACTCTACAGCACATCAAGACGATGTGGGGAAGGTTAGTTGATCGGTGACACCAGCAGTTGTTTCGTTGTGCAGAGTGGTTTTCTTCCAAGCGTATTAGTGCCTGTCTTAATACTACACAACTACATACACAGCGAAGACTTCCGAATTAGTTCCTGCTCTATTAACAGCGTCATTATGATGGGGACGGCTTGTTATCCGTGCTGCCCATGCGAACATTGGTGCTATCACCAAACTCCCCAGGCACACGGCACCAGACCGTTCATACTCAGCGGTTCCGCTGCAGCCTTTTTATGTTATTTAGCTCTGCCTCTTGCCAGGCGTTAAAAGAGAAATAAAGGAGAAGGCTGGGTGTAGATTGGAGCTGTGCGGATAAAGGTGACTTCTGGCCACCCAGTTTTTCTTCGAAATACAAAAAATCCACCGCCTGAACAAAAGCACTAAGGTGGTTTTGGGAGGACCATTCGGGCACAAGTGAAACGCTAATGCTATGGACCAATGGACCTTGCCCACATTGTTTTTCTAGCTTCTCCATCGCACAATTCGATACTCTTACATACGCATTGACGATGCGGAGAATGCTCTAGTTTCGGGGTCACTTGATTAGAACATACTGGCGCATTGCCAGATGGACCATCAAAGTATTGCCTGCCACTCTGCATCCCGTGATGTTTGAATCCTCAAAGACTGAGTTATTGTTTTAGTCAGGATCTATATAATTCGATTACTTTTCCCTTTTCAGAGCCTCTCGAACTTTCCTAGCAACGTTCTCCCCAGTAAAGCCGAACTTTTGCCAAACTTCCGCGCGTGGTCCACTGGCGCCGAAGGTTGTCATCCCGATATGCACATCAAAGAACCGACTCCACCCTGCATCGTTCATCAAATTCGAATTAAAAACGAAAAACATGTGGGAAACCCTGCAGTTACGCTACAAAGTATTCTATACAAAAATTGGCAATAGAAACTAGATATCTCACCATATGGCGTAGCCGCCTCTACATAGACGCACAGCACACTGCCCTCTCGTCTCTCATTCTGCAGAAGAACTTCCTCCTTGTAATTCTCCGGCTGGGCCTCGAAGGTATCCCAACAAGGCATGGAAACAACACGCACGTCGCATTCAATCAGCAAGTCTTTCGCTTGCACGCAAAACTGAAGCTCAGACCCCGAACCAGCAAGTATCACCTGAAGCAAAACACAAGAACGCATGTATATATATCTACCATAGGCTCCTCGGTCACTACGTAATATGTAATTCTTGTATTCAAGAGTTTTCAGCCTTGTGTTCAAGATTCTTCAGTACGCAGCGTCGCTCTTTTGGGTGACCAACCTTCGGACTGCCAGAGCCCACAAAGTCGGAAATTACGTATCCTCCCCTCATGGCTGCATCCACGCTCGAACCGGCAATCGGAGGAATGCTGCCTCGGCAGAGGCACATCACAGTGGGGCCTGTGGTATGCCTCAGCCATAACAGGTAGGCGGCGGCCACTTCATTCGCATCTGCAAACAGACAATTCAAAATAGAACCACAAAAAGTTTTCATAGCGGAACAACCTTTAACCATTCTGCTATCTCTTTATGGCCGCCGAAATAACTTTTGTGATGGCGTTTATTAGAAAGTTCCTCTTGAATATGAATCTCCGGTTTGGTTGGGCAAAAGGTTGATTTGGCGACAAATCGCAGCAATTGGCATAAATTCACACCTGCTGGGCGAACACAAAGCATATTGGGGAGGGATCTGCAGAGGGGAATGACTTCTATGGCTTGATGGGTTGGTCCGTCTTCACCGAGTTCTATGGAGTCGTGCGTAGCAACGTATAAGCAGCTGAATTGGGAAAGTGCGCTGAGACGCACGGCTCCCCAGGCGTACGTAATAAAGTTCAAAAATGTTGCCGCGAATGGCCTAAAGCCTCCATATGCGTAGATGCCGTTCGTGATAGCCGCCATCGCATGCTCCCGCACGCCAAAATGCAGATATCTGTTGGCAAAAGAACCGATTTTCTTATTGCCAGCAAAAACACCTTCGCCCTTCAGACGCGTTTCGTTCGACGTCGTCAAATCCGCACTGCCCCCAAACTACAAGAACCAAAACACCATAGAAGTTATAAATCACGCGATTGGATGATCATCGTTGGCTCATGATCGTCATGATGTGCAAACGCCTACCAAACTACCAGGCATCAACACCATCAATTCACACATGAAGAAATCCCATTCGAAGAATAGTACTAACCAGCTCAGGCATGTGGTCCTTGATTGCATTCAAAGCCTTTCCAGAGAGCACCCGCGTAGACAAAGCTCCTGATGCGGTCTTTGCCATTTCTCGCAGAGCCTTCTCCACATTGTCATCCAGCACTCCGCTGAATATGCGATCGACCTCGTCCCTTTCCTTTGGGTACGTTTCTCCATATTTCTTATACAGAGCTTCCCACGCTTCGTAAATTGCCTGGTTGCGCACCACCACGTCGGCGTAGAACTAAATACAGCACAACACACACGGCGTTGCTGCATGCATGGAAAGCTGAAAATCCGACTGAGCTAATTAACATGGTAGAGCTTGCTGAGGAAATTTCGGTTGCTTGGGTGTGCTATCATGAACACAGCCTAACTAGAAAAGAAAACATTGGTCCTGACTCAGGCTTCACCGAGATGCAGCTACATCGGCAATCCTTACCTTTCTGGTTTCTTCTGGGATTTGGAATATCTCATCTGGATTCAAACCGAGTTTTGTCTTCAGTTGTTTAATGTCGTCTGGGCTGAGCGGCGCTCCATGAACCTTCTCAGTACCGGCATTTTGGCTACCCCAGCCTATTGTTGTGTGAACCTCAATGATGGATGGCTTGTCCGTCACGGCCTTCGCCTTCTTAATTGCCTGAGAAACACAAACCAGGATGTAACGACAAACCAAAACAACCTTACCACCAATCACCCGCTCTGGCCCTTAACCCTCGATTTGTGACCGTATTAAACCCAAAGCAGTGCGTGCCAGCGTTAGTTTAATAAAAGCTGCATGTGGTGTTTTCTCCCAAGTAAGTACTCAACACACCTGGAGGATAGCACCGACATCCTCATCTCCATTCTTGACAGTTTGAGTGTGCCACCCGTACGCTGCAAATCGCTGGAGGACGTTTTCAGTGAAGCTGAGATTCGTGTCGCCATCAATGGTGATGTGATTCGAATCGTACAGCACAATAAGCCTCCCGAGACCGAGATGTCCTGCCAAAGAACATGCCTCGCTTGAAATACCTGCAAGCCGACTCCCAGCAAACAAATGACAATTACTGCATTTCCTTACAAGACCCAACTGCTGGAATCGGTGAAGCACTAGTGCGCTTGTGGCTGGTTCACGAGGGCCACACTTCGGCTCAACAAGCGCATGTATTACATATTACACCACCTGACATCTTCACTAGGATCACGCAACGAATGCTAGGGCAGCCTAACACCGACTGCAAACATTCGTAATGCGTACGCAGCCATAAGCCTACCCTCTTGTAGACAACCATCTCCGCAGATGCAGTACACGTAGTTGTCGAAAACGGGGAAGTGTGGTCTGTTGTACTTGGCCCCGATGTGGTGAGCTCCGATTGCCAGTCCAACTGCATTTGAAATGCCCTGCCCCAATGGTCCTGCAAATACGCAACAGTCGAAAGCATAAAGAGTAGACAGACAAGAAAACTTTATTTTAAAATAATAACTTTAGAACGTCGCCAAGCGCATCAGAACTTCTCAGTCAGCAACTTTAAAGAGGTGCCATGAGAGACATGGCCACAAACTTGGCTGTTAGTGCAAGCTTTTACGGGGGAAAGAACGCACCCGTGGTGACCTCTACGCCAGGACAATGCCCCGCCTCGGGGTGCCCGGGGGTCTTGCTGTCCACCTTGCGAAAGTGCTTGAGGTCGTCAATCGTGAGATCGTAGCCTGTGAATCACATATCTTCTTAAACTGAATATCTGCTTGAGGAAAGACAAGATCTTTGACCAATAGTCCATAGAGGCACACCAATAAGCGCTAGGATGGAAGTGTAATCTACGCAGTAAACTTCTGAGAATGAGCTGACCAGCGAGATGCAACATCGTGTATTGCAGGGCACAGGCGTGGCCATTGGAAAGGACAAAACGATCACGGTTGATCCATTTAGGGTTCGCGCCGTTGTATTTCATAACGTGTCCAAAAAGGCAATGGGCCATTGGTGCACACCCAATGGGAGCTCCCGGGTGTCCGCTCTTGGCTTCCTGCGGCATCCATGGCAATCGAAATCAATTCAAAAGACCAAAGAGGCTGACGATGCATGCCTTCTTACATGAGCCACCAATAAACAAACCAAATAAACCGCTAGAAAGTGTGTATTCAGCTGCCTGTGGGTGCAAGTACCCTACTGCTGGCGCATCGGCTCCAAAGCCCCGAATGGTGTTAATGCAGATTCTGTCTGCAGGCGTCACGACGTCTGTCGCAGATTTCTTCACCGCATGGCCCGCCTCGGTGGAGGGACCATTCTCGCTTCTTCTTCTTGCTGCAACCATTTTCCCAGAAACAGTTGTTGTTTGATGATGATTTCCGTAACTTAAACGCCTTCACAGTCACCAGAGAACTCGTCAATCAGCTTTCCTACTAAAGTTAAGGCCTGATGGTAGAAGCTGCTCTTTTTTCGCAGGACTATTAGATCCGAGGCCTCCACAAGCCTGAGGGATGTTCACAGGAACCCATCGAAAATCCGCCCACCATTTCTGTACTAATAAAAAAATATTCCCATCAACTTCAGTCAGTTAGCCACACACTGACGTCCCACTTTCGCCGCAGTGTCAGCGATGCTTAGGTGGGAGCTACTTGCTCGCCTTCAACGCACACAGAAATTCGTGGTAGGGCGTTGGAACAATCCACCGATTCTTCCCAGGGAATCCAATTGGCCTGACTTGTCGCCGACGTTCGGCTGGATATGTAGAGCGTCGTGCGATGCTCCAGTTGATCTTGATTGGCAATTTCTGGTACCAAGACCCGAAGGCAGGTGAGGGCGTGATCCACTCGTCGGAAGCAAACACTCGCTAAGCTGCAACAAAAAGCACAAGAAATCATGCTTGGATAACATCCAAAGAAGTATTGCAGAACAAGCGCGTAAATTCAACATCTCCCCACCCCACACACAAGAAAATTGAAAACAGGCGGCATTTACTGCATATCCACGCGTGGCATTTCATTGCTGAAAAGTTGCACTAAAAATAATCCAAGAAAAAACCCGAATTTACGGTCAAGTTCCCCGTTTGCAAGCCTCGCAGAAAGTCGCCATCCCCACTTGGCACAGGCAAATGAACATTGCGTGCCCCAAAACATGCTCACTGCTTGTGTGGCAGATTTTTATCAAATAAATGCTCCCAACTGCCAAATGCGCGATAGAAGCTTCCGGAACCGTTTTCGTCAGTGCAACGTTGTGTCACTATCTCCATGGTCATCAGAAGGAACACGCCCACACGAACAGCCTTATCGAAATCCACCGACCAATAGATTCTTCTTCAATACTGCCCAGATTCCTCAGTAAAAAAGTACGTTTAAACTTCAACAGCATCCAGACACGCCGTCCGCACGGCTTCCTCGTGTGCAGCACAGAGCACTACTACCACATACACCCCTAGCGATCTGGCTATAAAAGAGCAAATGGGTGTGTTTCCTCACCACCTTTTGTCATTTTCGCATCAACTCAACGATAATCGCAGCCCAACAAGTATGTTCGGCTCCGGCGCATTCAGCGATGGAATTCTCATGGTGCAGCTGAGAGTTGTGGAAGCTGGGTGACCGCCCCAACACGCCTTCGCCTCTTGATGCTATTGATCGTGTGCTACGTTCCCTGTTATGAGATACAGTTTATGCCTTTTGAATGCGTTTTGACAAGAATTAATTACACTACACGAAGAGGCGGAGATGCATCGGCAAAAATAAAGAAAGAACCCTTCAGGGGAATGGAACAGCTTCCTACGAGATGCTGTGTCAGGAAGTCTGGTGTGGATGCGTTCCCCATAAACCACTGTACTGTGGTAGAGTTTTGTATTTAAGCTGTTTCTGATCGATCTAGTCTTCCGCTGCTTCACCAGTTAAATCCTCAACTAAAGCATGCTGGCGTGCTTGCCCTGTAAGTTATTCTAACTGAAGTGTTCGCCTCGGCACTTAGCTTTATGATGCTCTGCGAGACTTCAAAAAGACCCAAATAAAAAGACTAGATGAAATTAAGGGTATTTTTCTCTCTTGCGCAGATGCTTCAAAAGTAAGGGCCCCAATTTGTGGTTGGCAGTTACTTGCTCACTCTTCTAATGCTTCGCTTGATCGGAGTGGGCTGTGTAGCCGTCGTACTGAGGCCTCTGCTTAAAGACCATTTGTATTAGCACGAAATAATTACACAATAACAGTTAGTCCCCAAAGACTCTGTTTCCAGGCTTGCCTCTGAGTCATGCCGACCTCAGAAACGCCAAGCGCAAAGGGATGCGCCCAAAGTGCAGCTGGCCTGCATCTTCAGCATGCACGCATCTGAATCCGAGAAATTGGTCTACGCTGATCACATGTATATGCGTAACCACTATACTCACAAATAACTTGGGACATTAATTAGGACAATTCTGAATGGTAACAGACAGATAAACACTGCCACATTCAACATACTTTTTAACATGCTACACCTGGTCCCCCCTTATGTCCTCAAACGTCGAGATGGAGGGCGGTTCATTATCTCATTCTTGTTGATGTTGACGATGTGCTATTTTCGCTGATACAGCTGACCCAATAAGCTTTTTTCCTTAGCCCAAGTTGGTTAACAACCAGAAGCCCGTTAGAACAGACAGGAAAGAGAACTGAACGTGAAAAAGGAAGACTCATGCTTTGGGTTATTGTTGCTCTGCTCTGCACGCTGGCAGTTGCAGGTGAGCCACTGGTCTCCCGACTCAAGTTGACCAGACCATGCAGCCCAGACTCCAGCAGGCTGCAGCTAGCTATGGCTAGCTAGTATTGCTCTATCCACGTGTGTATAATGTATGTCTGTAAGTGCAGATGGACTTATCTTAAATAAGTTAGGTGCCTAACAGCACTCAGTTGCCATGTTACACCTTGTCTACTGTCTGACATACAAAAGCTTAACCTTTCTGCTCATAAATAACCTAGCGCATTAATTTTGGCTATCAAGTGTTTTAGCGAGCACACAAACTATGGAATGCTGAGCACACGCTTCGCATGCAACAATAAAGCTGTACCTTTGAGCGCAAGCCCCATTTCAGTTTTACGCCTAGACGGATCCACATTATTCCAGGCTTCTAATGGTACAGAAACACATTTATATAAAAATTGAACAATTTTTATTTTGGTAAAATGCATTATTAAATGGCCGAATATTTCCAGCTGTAGCCACCGCCAACTCCAGGGGCCTTTCTCTCAGCCGCATGCCCCCATTAGCAGTGGATTTTTTTAAATGAACTGAGCGGGTGCAGCATGGAATACTTTGTTTTGAGACTCTTCTGGACTCTGCACTGTACGAACACCGCAGACTGGGTCACCGAGCCAAGCCCCCACATGTGATCTTCATTTCAAGTAGAGAAGAGTGAAGATGGCGTTTTTGGGGAGCATCGCTCATTTTTTTCTTTCAAATACCACTAAACTTGGCATGGAGTATATCATGGTGTTGCGCCGGACTCTGGGACTGTCTGAACTATTCCCCGTCAGATCTTTACCATTTCAAAATCCGTACTTCCTTCGCCATGCCTTTCAGCCGACACAGGAGGTCTTAGGGCCTTTTTGCGGTAGCTCTGCCATTTTCCTACGAAACGTGGCCTACAATTATTCGTTTAATTATTCGATTTCAATGCGGGGCTGCGAAGATCAGCCCCTGTTCATCTGCTCACCGCAGGATCTAAAAATGAGCAGTTTTGCATGCGAACCCTCGGTGCCAGTCTGCAGGGCGCCCCTGCAGGCACAAGAGACGCCTCTGCTGTTTTCAGACAGGAAACGAAAGATCCTGAATGGCACGGAGTACATAAGAAGGAAAACGGGATACAGAGGGAGAATCCGGCGGGGCCGCCAGGCTCCGTGCTAGCTCACAGCCCCTCTTTCTCTCTCCCTTGTTACACACTAAGCAGAGCGTCTTCTCAAGGACGGCTCTGAGTCGGCCCCTCTTCAGAGACTCCCAAAGCTGTTTGAATGGCATATTGGTCGCGCATGCGTTCATACCGCCTCAAGTCCTGCTCAGAGACTGAGGGGTGCATCTCGGCAAGGGCTTCCCTCAGGTGATCCTCAAGCACATGCACTGCAAAGACGAAGCAGGGCGGGGGCCCCTGATGCGTTTTCAATTCTTTCAAAATGGATGAGGCCTCATTTTCTTCTGTCTGAGAAGCCTTTGTGATCCATGCCGCTGCCTTGTGGCCATTAAAGAGGGCCTTGCATGCACCAGCCCCGTTCTCTTCTCTCTGTGCATGCAGCACGTGCTTGTTGGATCTGGAAGGAGGCAGCAGCTCCAGAGTAGCTGCTTCGAGGCAGGCGGTGGTCATTGCTGCGGGCAGTGCGCTGGCAACCCACAAGACGTCGCACGGCAAAACTGTCGTGTCTCCCTCTGCTGCTGTTACGGGGGTATTGAGACAGACCCGCCAGACCTGAACGTCTTCTGCGTCTCCAACTTCTGTCGAGGGCAGTGTGCTGATGAGCGTCGTTATCTGGGGTGGCCCTAAAGCCACCCCGTCCTTCAGCATAGTTGTGGTGCATGTACACCCCAGCGGCGGAGTGGCGTGGTCTAGGGAACCCCAACCCTTTAAAGCTGTCCCCTGCAAGGCGCTGGGAGTTAGGCCGAGTGCATCTGCAGCGACAGCGGCAGCCCATATATTTATACAGAAATAACCTTGCTCATTTGCAAATGCGTATTGGAGTGTATGTACACTATATCTCGTGGAATTAATAGACTGGGATTAGCCCTCCGACATTTTCTCTTGCCACAGATCAGTAGTTTCTCCCTTTTGTGCTTAGTGTGGCGAGCAGGAGCTTGAGTTTGGGGTGTACAGACAGCTCACTCTCTAGGCTTTTGGCGAATTGAATGCGTTCTCTTGCGGCAAGGAGGCACGCGGTGTTGCAAAGAGCCTTGCAGTCTGCGCCTGTGAATCCTGGGGGAACAATTGTGCTGATACTTTGGATGATTTCTGCTGCTTCTCCGTGAGTTTTTTTCAGAGAGGCGAGGGAAGATGGGGCCCTCCGTCTGACTACCAAATGCATTGTCAGTGCATGCAGCAGGGGCCCCTTGTCCTTCTGCACCCCCACGTAGACGCAGCGGTCGAGGCGCCCCGCGCGCAAAGCCGCACCGTCAAGCAGCTCAATGCGGTTAGTTGCCCCTATGGTGAACACCTGAGCACAGCACTCCATTCACTGCCTTTTTCTTGCTGCATGTAGCAGCCCCAAAACCCCTTTAGGTTTCTTTCAAAGAAGACAGGAGGGGAGAGCAGTTCACCTTGGGGGGCAGGTCATCCATCTCAGATAACACTTGAGCAACAACTCTGTCTAATACGCCGCCAGAGTCGGAGGACCGGCCGCGGCGTGGCAACTGCACAGATTAGGTGTACGTACAGTGCAGAGTGGCAAGGATTCGGACACTGATAATGTGAGCAATAGCCGAGGACTTCTGTTCTAGTGGCACCGTGCTGCAGGAAAAGACAGTTAGAAATTCCGGTTTGGTTTTTGTGGTGCGGCTAAAGATTAGCGGCACTCGCCGCATGCAGGGATTTGGGGTTTTAATAAGAGGAGAAAATTTGATTCAAAGTTCTGACCAGGGCGTCGATCTCATCGAAAAACAAAACGCATGGTTGACAGGCTCTGGCCTTCGCGAAGACGTCCCGCACGTTCTTCTCACTTTCCCCGATGTATCTGCAGAGAATCCCCAAGCCCCAAAGCAGCGATGCTGAGACATCAGGGAGTTACTAGTCTGTCAACTCACATGTATGCTCATTCAAAAGCCCCAAGAGGCACTGTGAAAGTTGTAGAGCTGGCCACGCACTTGTTGAGCAGCTCGGGGCCCTTCACCGCGATGAAATTCACGCTGCACTCCGTCGCTATCGCCTTCGCCAGGAGAGTCTTGCCAGTCCCCGGGGGCCCAAAGAGGAGACAGCCGCCACGCAGACGCACGCCTGCAGCGGCCACCCAACACCTGCCTTGGGTTATTATAGCACGTGCAGATGTGTGCAGGGAGACACACACATTCACCCTCGACCACAGGGAGACTAAGAGAACTCCAGAGACAGGCAAAACCAAAGAAACAAGGAGCTATAAACATGCGAAAGAAGACACGCTTATACACACAGTTGCAGCTACATACTCTTTCCAGCTTGCCACTCTTTCCAGCTAGCTACTCTATCCAGCTAGCTACTCTATCCAGCTAGCTACGCTTTTCAGCTAGCAATCCTCTCCAGCCAGCTACTCTGCCCAGCTAGCCAAAGAGTGTCACCGCTTACCCTCGAATAGTTTCGGGTGTTGAAGCGGAAGTGTGATGAGCTGCCTTATTTGCTCCTTTGCCTCCTCCATACCCCCGACATTATCCCATCGCACCTCAGGGATGTTTCCACTCGAAGCGTCCACGTCTGGACTCCAACCAACACAAAATCCGAAACCCTAGGCATGTTGGCGTTCTCCTCAAACCCTTAGGGTCTGAAAATGCTGCAGAAATCGTCAAGAGTTTGTGGGTTGAAAGTTGGTGCCTGGCTGACCTGAGAGGAAGGGCCTCACGACTTTCCGCAGTTCTGCAGGAGACGCAGCAGGCAAACTTTAGAGGTGAAGGAGAAATGGAGTGGCAGCGACTAAAGGTTAGAAAAGAGGGTTTATACCTTTGGGAGACAGCTGGAGCGTTTGGCTGAGAAAGGAGGCCTCTGTGTCTCTTTCTGTCTCGCGGGGGCAGAGAGCCTTTTGCTCGTTTGGTGGCCCCCCCCCCTTTTCGAGGCTGCTGCGAGCCTTCTCTGCCGCTTCCTCCAGCAAGCAGCAAAAGAGACGCCGCATGTCTCCAATGGTCAGGCCACTGGTCAATCTGCAGAGAGGAGACCGCCCCGTTTGCAGCACCAAAAGCAGCATGCAGAAGGAGGCAGCATTTATAAAAACAAAAAGAGAAAGGTTAATAAAAGCAAATACAAAGAGGAAAAGAAGTGAAACAGAACGGAAAGGGGAAGGAGGAGCAACGCACGCCGCAAATTCCTTAGCAGCTTGTTTTTGGGTCTCTTGGCTTTTAAATTCAAAGACGCCTGAGGCAGCGGCTAACCGGCAAAACACCTGAGAAAAGGAGAGCCGCACAGAGACAGAAGTAACCCACCCTAGGAGGCTATGTGGTGTCTCTACGCAGCAGCGTGCAGACACTCTTTACGACAGAATGGGAAGAGGAAAAGGACAGACTGGTTGCGGTGCTATTCGCAGGTTAGGAGAAAAAGAAGAGACACACAAAGAGACAACACAAGGAATGACTCAAAGGCAGAGAGACAAACCGCAGCACAAGACAAACTAGACAAGGCATGAAAACCGGCAGCAGAGCTGTCTCCTCCTCACTTCCTCTCTTGTCTCTGAATCTGGCCGAGGGACATGCACTGTGACTTCGAAAGCCTTTTGCAGCTCGGGCCCGAGGCCCTTCGCCCTCCCCTCCCCCTCGCTGGCGCAGACGCCCACCACCAGCACGGGGGCCCCCCGGCTGCCCTTTCGATGCTCCCGTAGAAACCACAAGAGGTGAGCGGCGAGGAGAGCCTGGCATTCCAAACAACACACGAAAATTCACACGCGAGCATCAGACCCTCAAAACCCAAAACTTCTCTTCCTTTCTCTCCTCTTTCTCGCCTCTCTCTGCCACTGGAACGCAAGGGCACCGTGCCCTATAGAGACACGTCATTATAGACGCAGAAAACCCCCATAGAGGCCTCCAAGGGGCCCCTAAAGAACTCTTTTAGAGGGCCCCCAAGGGGGAGGAAAAGGGGAGCGAGGGCCTCACATCGAGCCTTTCAAGGCGTGAAGGGGGGGCCCCCGGATCTTGCATGAGAGCACTCATGTGCTGCAGCACGAGAAAGCAAGGGACGCCCATAGGGGCCCCCTCCACTAAAGCAGCAGACAGAGCACTGTTGCCCCCAGGAGCAACAGACCCGTCGGAGTGAACTATCCCCTCTGCAGCAGACGCAGCAGCAGCAAGCTTGTCAGGAACAGTAAGCATATCCAAGAACATCAAACGAAGGCACAAGCAGCGGCGAACCCACACTGTCTCTTTTTTCCCATTGCTTGGCCTTTGGCAGTAGGGGCCCCTCTATTGAGGGCCTTGCAACAGTGAGAGGCCCCCACTGCCAAAGAGGGGAATGCTTACTGGCTGCTGCAGCTTCTGCGAGAGAAGGAGAGAGCGCGTGGCAGTTTATTTGCACCAACTTCAGCCCGAAAACGTTGGAGATGTGCGTGGCTATGAACGTCGCCCCGCATCTGAGGAGAGATAGAGACACAGCCAAGACAAATACTTATTTATCAGTCTACGCATTCCTCCTGCTGTCCGTTTTTCTTTGGTATTTGAGTGTCTCTGCCGTCTTCTGACTGTCTCTCTCTGACCCGTCTCTGCTGTGTCGTGCTGCCCCTGTCCTGTTTTGGCTCTGAGGCTGTCTCTGTCTTTGGGGCTATCTCTGTCTCTCAGGCTGTCTCTGTCTCTGAGGCTCCCTCTGTCTCTCAGGCTGTCTCTGTCTTTGAGGCTATTTCTGTCTCTCAGGCTGTCTCTGTCTCTGAGGCTCTCTCTGTCTCTCAGGCTATCTCTGTCTCTCAGGCTGTCTCTGCCTCTGCCTTCTCAGCCTTCTCTACTTCTGATGCAACGCGGGACACGTGCTGCGTCTGTCTCTCTAAGATATCTCTTAATCTGTCTCTCTGAGGCATCTCTTTATCTGTCTCCCTCAAGCATCTCAAGACCTTTTGAGTGTCTCCTTTGCTGCTTACCCCGGTGCCCCACACAGAAGAGCGCTGGCGCCTGTCCCCGAGAAGCTGCCTGGCAACATTCTGTTCTGCACGAAGCGCAGCAGCCTGCAGAGCCAGCAGCAGCAAAATCAGAAGCAGGCAGAAACACAGCTCCAAGGGACTCTTGCAGTGCCTCACTGTACGCACTAACCTCAAACCCTAAAGCCTAAACCCTAAAGCCTAAACCCTTAACGCTGAGGGTAGGAGAGGAGAGGGTGCCTTGACCTGTTTAAAGGACGTTGCAGTGAAGGTAGAACGGGCAAAGGAGGGGCCCTTAGGAAAAAATTAACCTGAGAAAACAAAAAAGAGACACTTGGTTGGGCAGCTGAAGTCTTTCTGAGTTCTACTGGAGAGACACCCGGGCGAGCGGCACCCCGTCAGCATTAAGACCTCAAAGACCTCACTTCCCTCTTGCCTCACCGCCATGGGAGGTGGGACCCCCTGCGCTGGGGCCTCTTGCAGCAACAAATCTGTTCCTTTTTTAAACACCACAGCGCAAGTGGGGCCCCCGGAGGTCCCTCTAGGCCCCTCTAAGAGAGTCACGCGAAAGAAGAGGGCAACCTGATGAAGGGCCTCGCCACGGGCACATCCATAGACAGGGTCTGTTGAGCTCCAATGGCAAGAGGGGGCCCCGCCCAAAAAAGCGGGAGCCTTTCGTCGTTGCAGTGTAGGGGCGCTTTCCACAGCAGCACTTGTTGGGGGGACAGAAGACACTCGAATGCTTTCAGACGGGCCAGAGTCACTTCTGTTTTGTGCCGCTAAACTTGGCGTGGGTGTTTGCTGCCCCTTAGGAGTCTTCGGGAGCTCTTCACAAAAAAGGGGCCCCCATGCCCAGGCCCTTCCCCTTTCAAACAGAACCTTTGAGGCCAGCTGCACACATCGGGGGGCCCCTAGCCCAAATGTCTCTGCGTGCTCTATCTCGTGCAGGGACAGACAGCAAGGACACCCACCTTGGGGCCCCTTGGGGGCCCCCTCAGGGTCCCCATGGTTGCATGCAAGGCTGCAACAGGGGGCCCCATACCTGAAGGGCCCCCGCGGGACAGCAAAAACGTCATTTAGCGAGAGGAGACGAGGGACAGAGAAATAGTCGCCAAGCAGCTCATGAGTCTCCTCTTTGCTGGGGGCCCCCCCGCCGCCGCTGGAGAGGCCCCAGCTGTCTCTTGAGGGAGGAGACAGTTGCTGCACTTCGCAGCGAACGGCAAGGGGCAACGGGGAAAAGGCGGGGGGCAGCAGGGAGTGACCCTGAGGGCCTGAAAAGAGACACAAGGGAAAGAGACAGGGGTCTCCATCCGGTCAACTTTCAACCGTTCACCCTAATGCCAAAGTGGAATTAAGGGTTTAGAATTTAGAGTTTACGATTAAGGTTTAAGGGTTTAGGGTTTAGGGTTTAGGCATAGGGTTTAGGGTCTAGGGTTAGGGTTGCTGCTGAAGAGAATGCGCATGTAAACAAACAAACAAAGAAGACCCTTCCAACCCACAGGAAAAGCAACAACTGCAAATACACAAAAAAAGAGATGGCCGCACCCGACAGCTCGGGGGCCCCCCATAACTCCACCAAACTTTCTCCGGGAGTCAGGCCAAGGGCGCTGAGGACATGGGGCGGCAAAAAGAGCGGCGGGAGCTGGGGGGATCGCTCAGGGGCCCCGTTGGACTTCAGGTGTATAGGCAGCTCGGGGACCTCCTGCTCATCCCCTTCGGGGGGGCTCCCAGGGACGGTTTCTTTGAGGGGAGGCACCGCAAGGGCCGCCTTCCAGCACTCGCAAGAACCCCAAGGAGATTCTGCTGCGTCTGTCTGAAGAGCGATGAGACGCAAGAGACGCCGAGGAGACCCTGGAGAGACACCCGCGGGGGCCACCCAAACCCAAGTGTTGGCCACACAGCCCAACGCAGGAAGGGAGGAGAGAAGGCAGTAACACTCGCTGTAAGAGTCTCTCACAAGGCAGCTTGCCTCAGGGAGACTGTCTCCAACGGCGCCTGCCGTGCCAGACCGGAGAGATGTAAACGGGGTGCTGATGGGATACCTGCACGGGCACAAACCCTAAACCCTAAACCCTAAACCCCTGAAAACTCCTGCGCAGAAAAACTGCCCCAGGCAGCTTCTCTAACAGTTAGCTGCACACTGCAAGCCCTTTGTTTGCTGCTGATTTGGACGGGGAAGGATTATCACTTGGAAGGCAGGCTAGGGTTTAGGGTTTAGTGTTTAGGGTTTGCACGCGACCTCACAGAAGTCTCAGGGCCTTTGCCCGTCTTCTACTAGAAATAATTTCCATCTGCTATAAAACACATTAATAAACACACATTTTCAGGTGTATGTACACCAGAGCAAAGACTCCTAACAGAGGGGGCCCCCCAGTGTCTCGTTGAGGCGGCGAAGAGGGGCCCCTTGAGGCAGCCCCTTGTCCTCTTGCGAAGCTGAAACCGGCATAAAGAAACGTACATTTTTCTTTGATGGTTTTTGTGTTTTTGTGTGATTTTATTGAAGGGATTATTGGGGAGGTTTAAGGTTTTGTTTTAGGGTTTGTTTCGTGGGGTCGCTGGCTTTGTGGTGGCTGAGGTTGAGACTTGTAAAAGTGGCGTTCCTCTTCCCCACTTCCATCTCCTCCCTGATTGTACATTTGTTTAGGGTTTAGGGTCTAGGGTTTAGGATTTCGGGTTTAGCCTCTGCACTATCCTTCCCAACTGGTCTGTCCTCCGTGTTGCACGTTTTCTTAAGGCGGAGTTTCTGGCTAACCGGTGCAGATTCCTGCTTCTTTTCGCGTGTCCATGGGGCTTCCAAATGACCCTGTTGCATCCAAGTGACCCTGTAGCAGCCAAGTGCCAAGTAGCGGCGAGCTGCTTTCAATGGGTCGCGCCAAGCGCAGTGGGGGTTTAAACCCCTCAGCCTCTCGTGTGGGGGGCCCCCCTGGCCCCGCCCTGTGCATTGCATCAAAGGGGTGCCCCCTGGCTCTCCCCTCTCGCCGTATTTCCTTAGGGAAGAAGCCTGAGATTTGGTCTGACGGCTACCCTGAGCGTCGGGGTCACTTTGACTCTTGTGGCCAACTAATCGCGTGCACCTGTGAAGGCCATGAGGGCGTCCAGGTTTGTTTTTGAGACATCTTTTTACACGTACAGACACCCGGTGCCCTGCCTGAGGAGACTCCACACATAAAGTGCCTTAGGGCCTCATGCGCTGCTGCTGCCACAGGCCGCCCTTCGCCCCTCAGCACTCTCTCTGTTTTCCCTCTGACGTGTCCTTTTAAACGTCTTTCTCTGAACATTTTTGCCAGTAAACACAAGGAACAGACACATTAGCGGCAACAGCAACAGCAGCAGCAGCAGCAGAATTTAGGGCCATCAATGCCTGCTTATGACTGTCTTGTTCTTCAGCTGCAGACAGTAGAAGATGTGGCCGTCAGTAGGGGTCGAGTGATCACCACGAGTTACGTCTTCATTTCTGACGAGGGCCCCGCTGCCTCCGTGGTAGCCCAGAGCCCCCCATCCCCAGCTGCTGCCCCTGCGACTCCAGCAGCAGCGCCAGCAGGAGCAGGAGCTGCAGCAGCAGGAGCAGCAGCAGCAGGAGCAGCAGCAGGAGTGAAGAAGAGGCCGCGGGGTTCGAAGGCCCGTGAGTTGTGGCTTGCCCTTTCCCAGATGGAGGGCTCGAGCGGTTATCTGAGCGCGCCTTCTGTGACATTGGGTGGAAGGGGCTCCATTGACTTGCGGCGTCTGACGGCAGTGCCGATGCTGGCCAAGGACAGAGGGCCTCTGTCTTTCCCCCGCACCCTCAAGGAAGAGGTCCTCCTTGCCATTACAGAAGGCGCCACTCACGATCTTCTCAAACCAGCGAAAATTGAACGCAAGGATCACCACATCAGAGGACTCCCCAGCCTGAGGAAAAAAGAACGGGCTGACGTCGTAGGATGCATTTGGACAGGTAAATGCTGCTGTTGCTGTTGCTGTTGCTGTTGCTGCTGCTGCTTCTGGTACTCCTACTACTACTACTACTGCTACTACCGCTGCTGCTGCTACCGCTGCTGCGGCGGCGCCTGCAGCTCCTGCTACTGCTGCTGCGGCTGAGTCGTTGGAGACGGCAGATGGCGTGTGCTGCTGTGAGGCTTCTTGACCTTTGCCGCTGAGGAGCCAAATTGGTGGGGTTGTTGTTATTCTTGGTGCTTCTGCTGCTGCTGGGGTTTTGGAGCGGTAGTGGGCACTTTGCTGCGGCAGACCCGTCATCAATGCCTCAGCTACTGTTGCTGAGCGCGGTGTATGTGGTCCTGCTGTTGCTGCTGCTGTTGCTGCTGCTGCTGCATCAACCGCAATTGCTGCTGTCTCCCTTTTGTCTCTTAGGGCCTCGTTTGGGGAAGGACGAGGTGATAGTGGCAGGTGCTTACCTTGGAGAGGTTCGCTACGACGTAGCACAGGCCAATGCAATGGAACAAAACCGCAGCAGCAGCAGCAGCAGCATCAGCATCAGCAGTAGCAGCAGCGGGGCTGCTCTTGAGTACAAGAACCACTCCGTGGCCCATCGGACCCCGGAAAGTAGCACGACGAACGTGAGCAGCAGCAAACCCAGCACAAACAGGATTTTGAAAAGCAGCAGCAGCAGCAGCAGCAGCAGCAGTTCATTGGAGACAGATATCTACTTGTCTCCGTTGAAGAGTATGTCTATGGACTACGGTATGAGCTGCGGGTGGGACTCCGCTTCTAAGGGGTTTGTGCAGCTGAAGGCGCAGAAGCGAATTGTTTTTCACCCCCTCGCGAGGGCCAAGAAGGACAAAGCGAGACAGGGCAATAACGGCAACGAAAAGGAGACACCGAGAATCATTCCCAGCGATGGTAACAAACCAGCTGCAAACCCTACAGCCGTGTTTATAGAGACACTAACAGCAGCAGCACCTGCTGCTGCCGCCGCTCCTGCTGCCACAGAAACGGCGCCTCTCTGAGGTATATAGCCAGCTGCTGATCCTTCCATTTGGCCCCTCCTGCCTCTTTGCCAAGCTCAGGGTTTAGGGTTTAGGGTTTAGGGTTTGTGCGCAGAGCTCGGACTGCAGAGTGACGGGAGCGTCGTGCTGCCTGGCCACGATTGGATGTGCATCGATGCGGAGCATTATTTCAACATCACTTCTTTGGTGAACGATTCGCGCTCTATTTTAGACGCCAAGAGACTCAAGGACACTTTCATCTTTCACGAGGTGTGTCCTTCCTAAACCACAGCAACCCACTTGGCGTTATCTAATTCCCCGGCAACCAGAGAGAGATATGTCCTAGCAGCTTTTACGTTTTAGGGTTTAGAGTTTAGGCTTGCGGGGTTGTGGCAAGGTGCAACTTACTTGATGTTTGTGGTTTGTGGTTTAGGGTTTGTGGTTTAGGGTTTGTGGTTTGTGGTTTGTAGGTTCACTACGAAGGGTTTCCTTATTTGGTGTTGTTTAAGAGGCAAGGCCGGGAGTTGTTGCACATGGAGGAATGTCTGGTGAATTGCGGGCCTCTCTTTCGCCTGGGGCACCTTCAGCCTCTCTGCGAAGCTGCGCTGTACGACGAGGCAGACGCAAAACCGTCTCCGGGGACCAGGGCAAGTGTCTCTGTACTGCAGCATTTCCAGCCTTAGCGGATGGGAGCCGCATGCAGAGCCTTTGCGGGGAGGGCCCGCGACTACAGATGTTGGGGCTTTTGCTGGCACAAGGAAAGCTGCTGCTGCTGCTACACCCGCGACTGTCTCCTTTCGACGTTGCTGCGTCTTTTTGGAATTGCCAGCCGTGCATTCTGTGTGCAGCAGTGTGCTGCGTTGGGGTGTATGGACAGCCTTCCCACTGCAAATGCATTGCCTCTTCTCTTGCTTGGCCTTTGGCTGCGTTTCGTTGCACGCACATTTTCATTACCTGCTCAGGTGTCTGTACACGTGCTGCAGGAATACGAGGAGATGCCTTTGCTGAAACTCTGCGCAATGGACTGGGAGGATCGCTATGACCTCATGGACTCTTTCTATCGCACCAAGAGAGCCAAAGAAGTGAGGGTTTAGGGTTTAGGGTTTAGGGTTTAGGGTGGGGAGTGCATCGGGCCCTGCGCGGCTCTTTGCTCTAAATTCCCTGTCGCCTGCAAGCAGTATCGAAGATCCTTCCCAGGCTATCTTTAATTGCCTCTATGGTTTGTGGTTTGTGGTTTGTGGTTTCGCCGTAGGCCCAGAGGGACCAAGTGGTGTGGGAGTCTGATAACGAGGTGGAGCTTAGCAAGTGAGGCTGAGCTGTTTGTGGCCTTTGATGTTTTCTGTGGACTTTCGTGGAACCTTTTTAGTTTGGTGGGTCTTGTAAGAAACAAATCTGACAGACAAGAGGGACGCTTGCTGAGAGCAGCAAAGGCCTAAGGGATGAGAAAATCTCCACCATGCAGATGTGCCATAAAACATTAAAAGAGGTTTTTCATATGCTGCAAGAGAGATGAAAAGACAGAGAGACAGACACAGAGACAGACAAATAAAGAGACAGACAGACAGACAAAGAGACAGATATACAAACATAGACACAGACAGAGAGACAGATATACAAACATAGACACAGACAGAGAGACAGACAAACAAAGACAGACAGACATACGAAGAGACATACATACAAACAGACAAAGAGACAGACAAAGAGACAGACAAAGAGACAGACAGGCAGACAAACAGACAGACAGAGAGACAGATAGACAGACATATAGACAGACAAAGACAGACAGACAAACAAACAAAGAGACAGACAGACAGACACAAAACGAGACAGACAGACACACACGCATATAAACAAGGAGGCAGACAGACAGACAAACAGTCAGGAAAAACAATCAAGAAGACAGACAAAGAGACAGATAAACAAAGACACAGACAGACAGAAATACAAACAAATAAAGAAATAGACGGACAGACAAACAGACAGACAGACAGACAAACGTGCAGACAGACGGGGAAACAAACAAGGAGACAGAAACACGGGGAGGCAGACAGATAGAGACACAGACAGACAAGTAGACAAAGACAGACAAGGAGATAGAGAAACATGGGGACAAAGAGAGCGCGATTGAGAGACAGAGACACAGAGAGTCAGCGTCACGGAGAGACAGGTACACCCCGAAATAGACAGACAGGCGGACAGAGAGACAGACAGACAAAAAGACGGGGAAACAGAGAGACATGGAGACAGACAGAGAGCCACGGAGACAGAAAAAGACAGACTGGAGGCAGACAGACAAGGGGCTTTGGGTGTTGTGTTGGCACTCCGCCGAGGTGGCGGCCTCGTTGTGATGCAGCGCCTGCCGCCTCATGGGGAAGAAGAGTGTGTGGCTTTGCGTGCTGTTGCGAAATGCCTCCTTTTTGCGTTAAGAAGGCCCTCGCGGTGAGGCCTTTAACGACAGGCAATCTCCTCTCCTCGTAGAATGCTAAAGACCTGGCCGCCCAACCCTTGGGAAAAAACAAGGACAGAAACAGGCAGAGGCAGACATAGATAGACATAGTCAGACTGAGACAGATAGAGACAGAGACAGGCAGAGACAGAGACGTAGGCAGACATGTGTGCGGGTAAGAAAACGCAGCCTTATGCGGTGCAAACCCGTAAGGTTCCAGGGGCTGAGCGGTTGTTCCTTGTGTGGCTCCCATTGGCCTTCTAATGAGAAAAGACGACGCAAAGAACCTTCCCTGCTAGAAACCTCATCTTAACTTTCCTACAGAGGGGAGAGCAGCTCGTCAAGGCTCTCTAGTCTGTGAGGCTTTTTGTTGCCGCTTGGAAGTTGAACGTGCGGGAGTTGCCTCGATCCCCGGCAGCACGAGGCCATGGAGCTGAAGGCCTTGCTGCTTCAAGCACATTTCACTCCCCTGCAATTTTTATGGATGCCACGGCATTTCGTAAGAGACGCTTTGAGGCCTCCGTTTCATCCGAGGCGCAAAGGCTACGCGAGGGCCAAGGCTGCCAATTGGAGAAACTTAAGAAAAGTGGCTTCTTTTTGAAGTGAGCAGCTAACCAGCAAATCCCTCTTTCTTCCCATACCTGAGCAAGCAAAAGAGTCATAGCCTCTGCTATCTCTCTAACGTCTCTCTAAGTATTTATTGGCACGTTGCCGTCTGCCTGAGCTGGATGCAGAGGCCTTCGGCTCAGCAGGCCAAAAAAATGTGCCCTTACACCCGCCTGGGGCTGGCAGGCTGGACCCTCTGCATTTTAAAGGCTTTTTTAAAGGCCTTTTCGAAGGCTATTTAAAAGGTTTTTTCGCAATTTGCACTGAGGCCTCCCAGCCACTGGGGCTCCGGGAATCTCGCCTTGCAGTGGCAAGTATCGGGAGAGATGTGCTTTTGGCGGCATGCGCTTTGCAGGGCTTCTTGATGCAGCAATACGCTCTACTATTTAATGCATTTAAAGACAACTGCTTCCTTTGCAGGGAGCGCTCCGGAGATGTCTGCCCCTTGGCAGAGCTCACTCAGCCTGAGGGGTTGCTGAGGTGTATGTACGCCCGCGTGTAATATTTGCGTCTCCGTGTAAAAGCGCTGCTAGGCGAGCCTCCCAGCCCGTAGACAAACACTAGCTGGCTGTGGCTATCTAGGGCTGCTCTTGCCAGCCGTGCGTAGAGCTGGCATAAGAAATGCAGATGGGCTTTCCATCGGAGTAGTGTTTTGCAGCAGCTAAGAGCAGCGTACCCTTCAGCCTTCAGCATCCCGCCAGACGCGCTGCAGCCTGCTATTGATGCTAGCCGCTAAATCTTTCAAGGAGATTTCCCCGTGGGAGCGTCAGGCAGAGACATGCGCCCCCAAACCTTTAAGCATCCCCTGGAGCACTTCCATACCCGGAACCATAGCCCCAGGCTATCGACGTCCCCAACCCAATCCTCGTCCAGCAGCAGCAGCTACTGCTGCTGCTCCTTAACAGTAGTAATAAGTACCACCAGGAGCAGCAGGTTATTGTTGCCTAGCCTCGACGTCCCAAGGTGATTTCTGGGGCCCGCGTGCAGGGGGGCCCCCAAGCCTGGTATCGGGGTGAGGCGCTTTGAGGAGTGGCGCCAGCAGATATAGGCACGGAAGTTTTCTTAAGAGAAATAAAATTAAAAGAATTCTTTTAATTAATTTGCTATTTAATAAACTGAAAAGAGAAACAGGATGATAGACGACAGGCGGGGATGAGAGCCACACTTGCTGCTGCCACCCGCTTCCCCTGCTGCTGCCTCCCTCTCGCTTGCAACACAAAAGCAACCCCGCCAACTACATTTTTGGTAGCAGAGCCTTTCCTGCGTTGTGTGTTGTCTGTAGTTGGCGTTTGCCTGCGAGAGTAGAAGCACCACTGCACCAGCAGCAACAGCTGCTGCTGCGCTTTGTTGCAGCAGCAGCTGCAGCACTGGACTGCCTTGCCTCAAGCAGCAGCAGCACCATTCCTGCTGCAGCTGCACGTCACAACTGTGTGCAGGAAGCGCAACAACGGAGTAGCACCTGGGAGACACCCCCAGCAGCAGCAGCAAAAGCAGCACTTTCTGCTGCAGAACACACATTACGCATTGGAGAATCAGTGTAGAGAAATCCCATCTGCTGCCGCCAAAACACAGCTTAATGGGAGACGGAGCCGTGGAGCTGCGCGGGGCTACCACAAGCGTGGACTCCGAGCAGCAGCAGGAGCAGCAGCTGCAGCAGCAGCAGGAACCGCAGCAGTCAGAGAAGGAGCAGCTGCAGATGCAAGCGGAGCAGCTGCTGCAGCAGATAAAGAAAGATCCCTGGAAGGCTTCGCGCTACGAGGCCCTCTTAAGGGTCCTTGCGGCAACCGGAAATACGGCGAAGGTAAGCTGCTGCTGTTGCTGCTGCTGCTGCTATTGTGTGGGTAACTTGGTGGGCTGCTGTAACTGTGGCCCTGCGGATATGCTGCTGTGTGTCCTCCGCTGTCTGTCCCCACGCATGTGTTGTTGCTGCTGTTGGTGCTGTGGGGTGTACAGACACGGGAAGTGCAGCGTGCCTATGCGGAGCATTGCCCCATTGACGAGGAGTTGCTGCTGCAATGGTGCGACGCAGAACGCCGCCTCAGCAGCAGCAGCACTAGGAGCAGCAGCAGCAGCAGCAGCGACGAGGCGAAGGCCCTGCTGGAGTTGGGTCTCCGTTTGCAGCCGTCAGTCTCTTTGTGGTTGCAATACATCCGTCATTTAGAGACTGTCTGTACACCTGAAAAGGAGATTCGTAGTGCTTTTGAGACGGCGCTGCGGGCCTTCTCCCTGCATGCGCTCGAAGGGCCTTGTCTCTGGACAGCCTACAGACACTTTGAGGCCCAAATCCTCAGACACTGCAAACACAACGGCAGACAGCAGCAGCAGCAGCAGCAGCAGCAGCAGCAGCAGATAGCACGCATCAGGACACTCTTCTACCGACAGCTGCAGCTGCCGCTTGGGGGCCTTGGTGACCTATTGGATGAGTACAGGTGAGAAAGGAGACAAACTGTCTCCTCAGGTGTCTCCTTTGCTCTATGTGGCCTGTCTCTCGCTCTGCTGTCTCTGCTTCTCTCTTTTCCCGCCTCTCCCAGCCTCCAGTATCAGCTTTTCATTTTTTTCAGTCTCCTGTTTGCCTCTTGTCTGTCTCTATTCTGTCTCTATTCTGTCTCTATTCTGTTTCTATTCTGTCTCTTCTCCGTCTCTTGTCTGTCTCTCTTTGATCTTTTATCTCTCTTGTCTGTTTTTTCTCGGTCTATTCGTGCCTTATGTCTCTCGTCTTCCTCTCTCCCCTACCGCCTCACCGCCGTGCATCTTCTGCCGTCTTAAGGTTTAAGGTTTAAGGTTTAGGGTTTAGGGTTTAGGGTTTAGGG
>NPHX01000310.1:233872-248094 GCA_002271815.1 Eimeria falciformis
AAAGCAGAAGCAGCAACAGAAGAAGCAGCAGCAGAAGAAGCGGCAGCAGCAGAGCGGCGGAGACACTCGGCATTCCAACTGGAGGAGGAACCCTCGAGCTCCTGAGGCATGTAGCAACAGCAGCAGCAGCAGCAGCAGCAGCAGTCCCGTGAACAGCTGTCTCCTTGCCCCTTTGTGCGTCGGCAGCACAGCGAAGAGCGCAGCCAGCAGCAGTAGCAGCCTGCAGTCTTGTAGCAGCAGCAGCAGCAGCATAGGCAGGGAAGAGTTGCTGCTGCTTGCGGCATTAAATGCGCATGCACGAGGGTCTCCTCTCTTCTGCCCTCCTGGCTGGCGGCTGCGCGGGGTTGTCATTGATGGGTGTAACGTTGCTGCTGTCTCTAAACAGCAGCAGCAGCAGCAGCAGCTAACATTCGACCTGCTGCGGCTGCTGCGATGTGTAGAGACACTCGAGAGACACAAAGTTAAGTCCTGCCACGTGGTAGTGCCGAGTTGGCTGTTTGACATGGGGCTGCATGCAGAAGCAAGTGCGGCAGCAGCAGCAGCGGGTGCTGCTGCTGCAGCAGCTCTTGATGCAGCAAATTCTGTCTCCGGGAAGGGTAGGGAGAAGAAGAGAAAGAAGCTGCTAGAGAGGTACAGGGAGTTGCTGCAGCAGCAGCAGGAGGAGACAGAGTTGCTGCTGCGGCTGCAGAAGCTAGGAACAAGGGCGAATGTATTTGTAACAAATTTGCCGGTGCTGCAGCAGCTGCAGCAGCGGGGTGTCCTTATAGTGTCTCCTGAGGGCTTTCCGTCTCCAGAACGCTGCAGCAACAAAGCGTCTCCCCAGCGAAGGAGCAGCTATGACGATCTTCTCGTGCTGCAGGTGGCACTGAGACGAAATGCTTTTATTGTTTCTAATGATTGCATGCGGGACTTGAGGGGAATAGACCCTCACTACGACTTCCTCATCCAACACAGAAGACTTGGCTTCATGTACACCCCAAACCCTAAACCCTAAACCCTAATCTTGGCCCTCCGAGCCTCAAACCCCAAGGGCCTCTCTGCCCCTTGGCAAAGACAGAATTGCTGCTGCTGCGCTGTTTGCTGCTGCAGCTTCTCGGGGCTTGGAGACGATCCCGGCTCCTGGGCAATCGCTTGCTACCCCACTCCTCCCCCATATACTGCTGCTGACAGCAGCAGCAGCAGCAGCAGCAGCTGCGATTCGCCTCTGCTGCGAACCGCGAAAGCCCTCTTTATGCGCATCGAAGAATGAGACGTAGGGAAATGCATGCATGCATTTGCATTCAGTAAACTTTTAGCGGAATTGAAGTTGCACTTGCATGCTATTGCCTGGCTGCATGCACTCGCACGCAGCCAGGTAGGCAATTGCAAGGATGCATGCATGCAATTGCATGCAACTAGGCAGGGAATTGCATGCATACATGAAGGCGACTGCATGCATACAAGTGCATGCGGCCAGGCAGGGAATTGCATGCATGCATGCATGCATGCAGACGATTGCATGCAGCACGGCAGAGATTTGCATGCATGCAGGCGATTGCATGCATGCAGGCGTAATTGATATTCTCTCTGTGGCTGCTGTTGCGTCCCCTGCCTCACTTAGCTGTTGCGCGTGCAATGCAGCAGCAATGTCTCCTTGTGGCTGACTGTGTCTTCTCCAGCCTCCTCGTATGTGCGTCTGTCTCCTGGCCGTGAACAAGGCCTCCTCACTGCATGATGAGAACTTGGCCTCCCTTGGCAAGTATTTTTCTGTTAGTTTTTCTGTCCACCAAAAGAAGAGGCGGCAGCGCGTGAAGGCCGCACCGCGTAGCAAGAAACTGCAAATAGACCGACTGGCTGCTTCCGGGAGACACACGTCTGAGAGACACGAGGAGACAGCAGGAGACAGGTAGTAGCACCAAGACATCTCTATCTACACCCCCTGCTGGGATCGTCTCCTGGGATCGTCTTTTCAATAATACCCACTATTGCGATTTGGCACACCAGAAAGAGATAAACCCTAAACCCTAAACCCTAAACCCTCGGCGTGCTTACCCCAAGTCTCTTTTGGAGTTGAGGGGAATGAGCGCTGGGGTCTCATGGGCCGCCCTTGCGGTCTGTCTGTTGCTGCTACTGTGTCTGCTGCCAGCAGCAGAAGCAGCAGCAGCAGCAGCAGGAGCAGCAGGAACGGGGACAGGAGACATGGGGTGCAAGGAGTAGTGAAGGTCGCGTGGCAGCAAGGCCAACAAATCGACTTCTGCTACGCCGTGGTTTGTGACGGAGAGAACAGCTGTCAATACACCTCCTTCGCAGCCATCGCTCAAGCACGTCACAGACACCTGGCAACCAACAAGGCAGACAACAACACAGCAACCCCACCATGCCGTCTGTCTCACCACCCACAATGAAAAGAACACACACCCAGAGACAGCAAAAGCAAAGACAGGCAGACAGACAGAGACAGACAGACATACAGACAGAGACAGGCAGTGACACAGATAGGCAGAGACAGACAAAGAGACAGCGACAGGCAGAGACAAAGAGACAGAGACAGACAGAGATATGCTGTCAAAGAGGTACAGACAGACAAAGAGACACGGACAGACAAGGAGACACAAAGAGACAGAGAGACACAGACAGACAAAGAGACACCGACAGACAAAGAGACACAGACAGACAAAGAAGCAAGCAAGGAGGGAGGCAGACAAAGCTGCACAAAGGATACGTAGACACAACCAAGCAGGCAAGGGGAGACAGAGAGACAGCGGGGGAGACAGCAGGCGATACAACAGAGGAAACATTGCCAGGAAGAGAAGGAGACAATACCTGCAAAGGAGGCCTCAAAGGCAACTGGCACTCAGCGCCATATTGCGACCACACAGCAGGGCCGCTCGAACCCGCCACGTGCCTGCACATGCAGCAGCAGCAGCGGTAGGAGTATCAGCAGCTGCTGCAGCAGCGGTAGCAGCAACAGCAACAGCTGCTCCTTAACGAGTGACGAGACAGCAGTGCGGCCACTGTAGGCTCCTTAAAGGCCCGTGCTGCGGCAACTGAGGGTTTGAGCAGCAAGCAATAGGCCTCACCACTTAAGGCACAGGGGCAGCACAGCCTTGTCTCCTCCTGCAGGTCCCATGCTTCCTTTGCTGCAGTCGGCGCCTGGGCCTCCCCACTGGGCAGCCCCGAAAGAGAGAAAAGATTCCTCGAGGCGCAGCAACACGCTGTGCTGCTCTTGCGGACGCAACGTCACAGGCAGGTCTCCCTGCAGCAGCAGCAACAGCAGCACCGACAAACGCATCTAAACAACAGCTTCTGCTGCCGTTGCTGCTGCTGTTGCTGCTGTTGCTGTTGCTGCTGTTGCTGTTGCTGCTGCTTTCAAGAGAGCAAGCAAGGAAAGGAAGCAGCAGCCCATCGGGAAAAACTGGTGACTGCTCGTCCTCCGCCAACTAGCTAGCTAGCTAGCTGGAATGACCGTAACCCTAAACCCTAAGCCCTAAACCCTAAACCCTAAACCCTCACCTGTGCGTTGGAGTTGACGCTTCTTAAGATGACGTTTTCTACCACTACGGGAATGGAGTCTAACGACAAAAAGCAAACTTTAAACCTTAAACCCTAAACCCTAAACCCTAAACCCCAAAACCCAAACCCTAAACACTAAACCCCAACCCCTAAACCCTAAACTTACGGAAACAAGGAACCTCTCCTGCCGGTAAAAAAGGAAGCGGCCTTCAGCGTTGAACTCGAAACCCTAAACCCTAAACCCTAAACCCTAAACCCTAGACGCACCTGTTGAGTTTTCTATCTGCACGTACATAAACGAGTCCATACGGGCTGTAGTCACTTGGAGGGGGCGCTGCACTGTGAGCTGCGAGGAGACCCTCAAGCACTTGCTGTCATCTGCTGTCTCCTCAGTGGCGGTCCCTAAATCTGCCTGAGAGACAAACGCATGCACGCTAGGGCTTACTCATCTTGAGGTATGGGGTTTAGGGTTCAAGGTTTAGGATTTGTTACGCAAGAGCAGCAAAAAGGGTACCCGAAAAAACGGAGAAATGAACAACGAACATCTTAAACCCTAAACCCTAAACCCTAAACCCTAAACGCACCATAACAGCAGTTGACCCTAATGCCTGCATCATCAATTCCATGGAGAGAGACACTCTGTCGCCTGGAAGAGACAACGGAGAAGAGACAGTCACTCTGGGGCTTCCCAGCCTGCTGCTGTAGCTGCTGCTGTCGGCGAGAGGTCCCGCTGGCTGCTGCTGCTGCTGTGTAGCTCGTGCTGCTGCTGCGCCGGCAGCAGCGTTCGATGACGCTGTGGTGGTACTGCCACTGCACACGCTGCTGCTGCTGCTGTTGCTGCTGCGGTCTGTAGAAGCAGCAGCAGCAGCAACTGGAGGACATGCGAGGGCAGGGATAGGCTGGGAGAGAGACCAGCTCGGCTTGAGGCCCTGAGTTGTCGCGGCACTGATGCCTGAAGACACACCAACCACAACAGCAGCAATAGCAGCAGCAATAGCAGCAGCAATAGCAGCAGCAGCAGCAATAGCAGCAGCAGCAATAGCAGCAGCAGAAGCAGCAATAGCAGCAGCAGCAAGGCGAGAAGCGAAGGTGTGCAGCATGAGTTGAGACTCAACGATGAAACTCTAAAGGCAAATCCCAAAACCCTAAACCCTAAACCCTCACCTGAAGCAGCAGCCCACGCCGATATGGGAACGTTGATATTGCCCCGGATGCTGTTTAGCTTGTTGTTTTGGATGGCCGCACGAGGAGACAGTCGAAAGAGACACTCCAAAGACAAGGGTAGGCCCAGACACTGAGGATTGACAGCTGCCCATACACCGCATACGCACAGAGACCAACAGGAGGTTTAGGGTTCGGGGTTTAGGGTTTAGGGTTTAAGGCCTATAGGGGCATTGTGTGGAGCTCAGGCGCGCAAAGCAGCAGATGCAGCAGCAGCAGCAGCAGCAGCAGCAAAAGCAGCAGCAGCAGCAGAGGAGACAGGAGACAAGCTCACTCATTGGGATTGTGATATCGCAGATAATGCAGCATTCAGTGACTTCTTCCAAAGTCCCTTTTCCTCCTCCTGCTGCTGCTGCTGCTGTGTCAGTTGGGGTGTATAGCCAGTGCGTGATTTTGACGGAGACCGTCTCCTGCGAGTCGATGGGAAAGGCCTGAGCCTCCCAAAACCGGCAAGACAGTGCAGACTGCCTCGCTGCCTTGCTGCTGCCGCTGCTGCTGCTGTCTCTCAGCAGCAGGTCGACGGAGGCAGAGAGAGTAGCGCATTTCTCGAGCCAGGCCTTTACAGCAGCAGGGTCTCCTGTTGCTGCTGCCGTGTGCTGCAGCGGCAGCAGCACGACTCCAAAGTGCAGCAGCTCGCCCTGCAGCACGAGACAGCTTCGCCATTTGGCCTTGCGGATTTTCCTGGCCATAACGAGCCACTGGCAGCCACGCAACACATTCGAGGCCTCTGCTGCTGCTGCGCTGCTGCTGCTGCTGGTGTTGCTGCTGCTGCTGCGGGCCGCTGCCCAGGCTGCGGTCGCGGGGCACACCATGTGCACCTCTACATCTTCAAACCCCTGCTGCTGCTGCTGCTGCTGCTGCTGCTGCTGCTCCTGGGGTGTAGCTGCGCCTGCGTCCTCAATGGGGCACAGATCTTGTGCGTCGCTGCCAGCCAGGAGGCCAGACAGCTGGCTGCTGCCGCCGCCGCCGCTGCTGCTGCTGCTGCTGCTGCTGCCATCGTGGCGCTCAGGCGGCGGCTTTGCGGCCGCCGCCGCCCCGTCCATAGCAGGAAGGAGACAGACGAAAGGGATTGAGGAGACAGGAGATAGGGATTGAAGAGACAGGAGATAGGGATTGAGGAGACAGAGAAAGAATCAGGAGTCAGAGAGGGCGCAGATATACAGATAAAAAAAAGATAGCGAGAGACAGAAGGAGACAGCGAGGGGCAAGACACACCTCAAGAGAATAAAGGAGACAGGCAGGAGACACCTCAGGGGCTGCGAACGGAAAGAGATAAGAAAGGAAAACTCGTAGAGTCCCTGTATATCACCATTTGCTGCGCGGATTGCTGCTGCTGGTGCTGCTGCTATTGCTGCTGGTGCTGTTGCTGCCCTATTGCTGCTACTTTTCCCGCTGTTGCTGCTGCTGTTGTTGTTGTTGCTGCTGCTATTGCTGCTGCTGAGTCCCCTAATGTGAAGTAGCTTCGCTACCCCAGCAAACCGGGAGTTGTCTCCATAGAGTCTGGATAGATGTCTGCTGTTGCTGTTGCTGTTGCTGCTGCTGCTGCTGCTGAATGCGTGATTTTTCGCAGTCAACACCTCGAGTTCATCTACTCATTGCTGGTCTTGTGAATGCCTTTTAGACGCAGCAGCAGCAGCAGCAGCAGCAGCAGCAGCCAACATGAAACAAGCCAGCCTGCGGGTCTCGGGGCCCCCCGCCTATTCCCAGGGGCCCTTGTGTCTCTTATTTTAAACAGGAATCTATTTTTGCTGTACATTGCATGCACTGAGAAGGATTTCTGTCGTTTCTGTCGCTGCTGTTGCTGCTGTTGCTGCTGCTGCTGCTGCAAGCGGTCGCCAGCTCGCCCGAGGTCCATACATTGAGGCCCCGGAGTCTCTCAGCCACAACTCCCGCAGTTTGTCTTTTCTCTTAAAAACCAATTGCAATTTAGGTCAACAGTCATTTGTTTGCATCTCATCTTGCACTGTACATACGCCCTAGCAGCAGCAGCAGCAGCAGCGGCAGCAGCAGGACAGGTTGCTACAACAGGAGAGCAGCAGCAGCAACGCGGAGATCCCATAGCCTCCGAAGCTGCAAATGTATTTCCAGGAGGAGAAAGACCGGAGAGTGCCGCCTGCCAGCTTAGCCGCAACAAACCCTAAACCCTCATTTGAGGCTGAGACGCCTTCAGGCCGCTGGACCAGAGAGGGGGATGCCAGCAACACGAGCAGCCACTGAAGCTCCGTAGACACCAGAGAGCAAAGCAAGCAGCAGATGCTGCAGTAGCAGCTGCTGCTACTGCAGCAGCTCTTTCCCTTCCACGAAGCATAAACCACCACCAACAGCAGCAGCAGCAGCAACAACAACGGCAGCAGCAGCAACTGCAAAGGCAGCACGCAGCTTAACACATTTGCAGCGGCAGCAGCATGAAGTGAGGTGTGTTGCTGTGCTGTACCTGAGAAAGAGGCGTGTACCCTAGTCCAGCAGCAGCAGCAGCAGCAGCAGCAGTTGCCGCACAGAGTGGGGTTTAGAGGCAGCGTCGACATCACATGCTGCAGTTGGCTGTACAAAAAGGATTAGAAGCAGCAGCAGCAGCAGCATATGACTCGGCAAAGAGGATGTCTGTCTCCAGTCTTGGTGCTGCTGCAGTCGCCGTAGGGTCGACAGGCGACGCTGTCTCTGAGGCAGGCTCTGCTGATTCTCTCTTTATAAGAGACATTCATGACAGGCGGGAGCAGAAGAGACAGGAGTTAGAAAAACAAGACAGCGATAGCGACTCTGATGGGGGGGGTCTCCTCCACGACCTCCTCAAGCATTTCCGCCATTGCTGCGCCAGCAGGAGAAAGGGATGCTTTGCACCTGCTGATACTGCTGCTGCTGCTGCTGCTGCTGTAGCTGCTGCTGCAGGGCCCCCGAAGGGCCCTTACAGGATGCGGACATACAGTACTTCTGGCAGCAGCAGCAGCAGCAGCAGCAGCACAGCAGCTCGTAGTGCCGTATCAGACAAGTACATAGGAGACCTCGCGCATCTTGTCTCCTGGCGGATAGTCCTTGGCCAGGGCCCAGGGGGCTGCATGCGTCCCCAGGGGGCTGGGGTGCCCATGGGGGGCCCTGGGGGCCTCTTGGGGCCCCCCAATCTAACCGCTAACCAAGCGGCGTGGGCAGCTTGCAGCTGGTGCGTTCGACTGGAGAACAACGAGAAGATGACGGGCTCGCAAATTCATGAGCTGCTGACTGAGGCAGAGTCACAAAAGACGACACTTGATGTTATGCGTGTTATTGAGGACACAGCGGAATTTAAAACTCTAATGTTTGCAAGGCGCGTTGATGGGTCCCGGGCAGAAGATATCTTAGGAGACTTTAGCGGCCTCTACCTCGATGAGGTGCAGCGGAGAAATCAACCAGCTAACCTCGTGGCGGCCACGGCAGGGGGGGCCATTTATGCGGTGGTGTATGCAGCAAGGGTTGTGGGCCTCTATGCCAGGAAGCACGGGGAGCTTGTCGACTTCGTCGCATTCAATGTCATGCCCACCGAGAGAGAACGCTTTCCCCCTTCTTACATGGGATTTAAAACGTCAGAGAAACCCTAAACCCTAAACCCTAATCTCTAAACTCTTTTTGGGGTGGCAGGAGACACAGAGACGAGCAAAGCCAAGCTGCTGAGAGTTTAGGGTTTAGGGTTTAGGGTTTTGTTTGGCTGTGTTCAGACTGGACGACATGCAGGAATATGTGCTAGAGCTTTACAAGAGAGACCCGCGAGCAAGCCTCAACACACAGAAGGAGACAGAGGGACAGATTGCAGCGGCAGACGCACACAAAGAGAGACAGAGAGACAGCTGGAGACGCACACGCGCAGAAAGGGAGGCTGCAGTGACCAGAGACAGAGACAGAGACAGAAACTTTTAAGATGTACAAAAGTGTATTTGCGAGCTGCTGTCTCTGCAGGTGAAACGCTCAGGGGGTGGCGTCTCTGCTCTGCTTTTCAAGTCGCGGACGCTGTAGGGAAACCCTAAACCCTAAAACCCAACGAAATGGTCTTGTTGTAGCCACCCTTTTACCCTTATCTTTTGCTTGGAGGCGCTATATCCCACAAGGGTTTAGGGTTTAGGGTTTAGGGTTTTGTGCATCGGGGTGTCTCTGCAGACACAAATTCGCGGAACAACGGGCCGACTACACTGCGTATAGAGAGGTGAGGCTGCCCTTTTGATTGCATCAAAAGAGATAGAGGGAAGAGACGAAAGGGACAGAGGGATGCGGAGCTAGAGACGCACGCTGTGCTGTGTGTGTGGCTGTCCCTTCAGACCCAAGCCGACCGTATGCTCTTGGACACACTAATAGGGTTTAGGGTTTAGCGTTTACGGTTTAGGGTTCAGGGTTTTAAGCTGTTTTGTTTCTCTGTCATGCCTTACTGTTCAACGCCTAGGGTTAAGGGTTTAGGGTTTAGGGTTTAGGGTTTAGGGTTTAGGGTTTAGGGTTGAGGGTTTAGGGTTTAGGGTTTAGGGTTTAGGGTTTAGGGTTTAGGGTTTTTTGCGTTTCTTGGGATGGTTTTGCTCTTTCAGGTCTCGCGTTGCTGGAGGATCTCAGGGAGAAAGGTGAGGCGCGGGGTATTTAGGACTTAGGGCAGAGGGTTAAGGGTTTAGGGTTTAGGGTTTAAGGTTTAGGGTTTAGGGTTTTTGTTGGGACTCAGACCCCAAGTATGACGCGAAGATGCTCTACACTAACATGTACAAGGCCACGAAGAACGGGCAGAATGATCCCGAAATCTTTGCACTGTAAGGCGTAGGGTTTAGGGTTTAGGGTTTAGGGGTTAGAAATTGGGGAGCACGTTAGAGAGAAGGTTATATAACTGCTAGAAGACGATGCGATAGCAGGAGACCAGAGACAGAACGACTGGCAGAGATAGGGAGACTCTGACGGAGACAGGAGACACTTCTTCTCTCGTGCCTCCTGTCTCTTGCTTTTCAGGCAGCAGGGCGTAGGCATGCAAATTGAAAATAAAGAAGTACTCAAGAAGACCCAGAAGTTTATGTCGCGCGATGAGCTTGTGAGGCCTTTCTTTCCCCTTCCATCCAGCTAGTGCAGCGCAAAGCTGAGTTGTACAGACACCCCAGTGGGGTGGCGAGCTTGAGTTAGCAGGCGTTCGAGCTTCCATCTCTCTTTGGTTTCTTTTCTGCCTGTGCTTCTGTCTCCCCCTGTGCGTCTCTGCGTGTCTCATCGTTTGCCGCTGTCTTTTTCGGCGGTGCTTTTGCGTGGAATGCCTCGTTGGCTGGTTTGTGCGTGTCTTTCAGCTTGATGAGACTTAGCTTGGAGGCGTCTCTTCCTTGTCTCTGTGCTGCCGCTCTCCGCGAGTATGGAGACAGTAGAAACAACGAGACAGGAGAAAAGAAAGGGACAGCTGCACAAGGAGACAAAGAGACCGAGTCATTACCTTCAGCCTTCTCCTCTCACTACCTGAGAGAGACAGACAAAGAGCCAGGGAGACCACTCGTCTTGACCGAGGCTTTTCTCTAACACACGCAAAGGTCCCCAACGTCGATGGCTGCATGAAGTGTCTTCATCAGTCTCTCTGCTTCGGCCTCACTAGTCGTCCGTCTGTTGCATTTTGTGGAACTGCTACATCGTTCCTTTTTGTTTGTCTCCTCAACTGTCTCTCTGTCTATCTTCTCGTCTCGGTCTGTCTCCTCATCTGTCTGTCTGTCTGTTACCTCTTCTCTCTCTGCGTGCCTCCTCCTTTGTCTCGCTGGGCGTCCGCTTCTGTATGGGAGCATACGAGGTGCAACGCGAGCAAAACGCTGCACAGTCTGCTGCCCTAGGGTGTATAGGCAATTGTTTTGCTGCAGCGGCTGGGAGCCGGCAGCAGCGAGCGCAGAGGAAGAGGTAGCGGGAGGCCCCTGCCTCTCAAGGAAGAGGCAGAGAAACAGAAAGAGGCAGACGATGTGTCCTTCCGTTTACAGCTGCCTGCTTAGGGCTGGCTGCATGCATCTACTGGTGCGGCTTATTGTTTCCGCCAATCTTATTGTGTTTTAAAACGAACGTTGGGGGCCTTGCCGATCCGTTGTCTCTTTTTGTGAGCTTCCGTTTCAAAGTGTTTCTTTTTTTCCCTGTCTGCCTATCGTTGTCTCTGTCTCTCGCTATCTCTGTTTCTCCCTATCTCTGTCTCTCGCTGGCTCTATCTCGGTCCCTCTCTGTACCTCGTTGTCTCTGTCTCTCTGTGTCTCTAGTTGTTTCTGTCTCTCTCTGTCGCTGTCGCTCGCTGTCTCTATCTCTGTCTCTCTGTGTCTCTTGTTGTCCCCGTCTCTCGCTGTGGCTATCTCTGGCTGTCTCTCCTTTTCTCCTCCCGTCGATGTAAGTGTCTCCTTGGTCTCCTAGCGGCATGAGACATGCATGTGTCCTAATTTCCTATGGGCCGGAAGTAGCCTTAAAGCTGCACATACACTCGGACGCAGCACTGGCATTAGTATCTAGAGGAGTAGCAGCTCGCCACAGGAGAGGCAGAGAGAGACAATGACAGAAAGACACGCAGACGTCTGCCATAAAGGGAGAGGCGCTCCCCAGCCCACCGAAAGGCCAGCGGCTGTCTCCACTGCAGCCTGAAGCATCTGTGACCAGGGAGATGTCTAGTCTCCCCCTTACGCGTATAAACCACGTCTCTAAAAGACAAAATTATTCCCAGCTTGTTGCTCTCTCCTAAAACGAAGGGAGCGCTGCATGCCTGGCTTTGTTTAAGAGTCCTAGCGTTGCCCTTATGCTAGGACGCGCCTATTTGGCCCCTCTGCCTTGACACTGCACTTTTACAAGGAGCGCGTTTACAGCATCTAACAATAAAGTGTCTTCGAAGAGAGGCTTTTTCTCGGTATCTGTGTGTCTCCTCCCAAGGTCTACGTGTCTCCTCCCAGGACCTGTGTGTCCTCCAAAGCCTGTGTTTCTCCTCTGCAAGCGGGCCGCTTTGTCCGGCACAGGGATGTCAAGGGTATTAGGAAACTCTAAACCGTTTGCAAAGCCAATAGACGGACTCCTCAGCTAGCGCTGTTTGCGACCTAAGACAATAAAGAGCATAACTGGGACAGGAGAGACGCTAAAGCCTCCCTGCAAACAGACTAGGACGCTGCTAGGGCAAAGAATTGGCTAGCAGAGACAAGCCTTGAAGATAAACTTCAATTCGTTCAACTCCACAAAACGCTCGGAAACGGGGGGGAGCCAGTCAAATACTGTGTAGACAGAGTGAGGGTTTAGAGACGAAGGGGACAGATAAATACTGTCTAGACATATTGAGAGTTTAGAGACGACGAGGAGACAGATAAATATTGTACACACACCAAAGCGCCGCTCTACGTGGGCGGCATATGCTGTCCCTGAGTCTCATGCAAACAAGCTCTACCCAGGCTGCACATGCACCGTGACGTTCATGCGAACACGCTCTAATCAGGGTTGTACATACACCGTAAATCTCATTTGAACAAGCTCTATTCAGGCTCTACATGCACCTGAGGTCCATACAAACACGTTCTAATCATGGTGTACATATACCGTAACTCATGCGAACAAGCTCTATTTAGGCTGTACATACACCAAAACGGCGGTCTAACTGAGCGGCATATGCAAGCCCTGAGGCGCATACGAACAAGCTCTATTCAGGCTGCACATGCACCGCGACGGCCATGCGAACAAGCTCTGCTCAGGCTGTACATCCACCGTGACTCTCATGTGAACAACCTATATGTGCGGCAGCTAAGTCTGTGGAAGAAGGCTAACTGCAGCTCGAGCATGTGCTGCTGCTGCAGAAACAAATAGAGAGAAATGTAGCAAGGGGTATGTTGCATTGAGTCTGTCTCCAGGCAGCAAAGGCAAATGGCTGCTCTCCTAGCAAAAAGAGCCTCTTGTCTCCAGACACAGAACAGACAGCCGACAAAGATGCAGAGGCAGCTGACAAAGATGGAGAGACAGCTGACAAAGATCAAAGAGGGCTCTGACAGAGATAGAGAGACAGCTGACAGAGACAGAAAACACAGCTGATTGAGAGACAGCCGACAGAGAAAAAGACGGCTGTCAGAGAGGCAGAAGTAGACAGATATAGAGACAGCTGCCAGAGCGACAGAGATAAAGAGACAGCTTCCAGAGAGAGAGGGAAAAAGAGTGAGCTGCCAGAGAGACAGAGAGTTTGAAACAGCTGCCAGAGAGACAGCTGCCAGAGAGACAGAGACAGCAGAAAAAGCTGAAAGTGTGTACGTTTCCCTCTGGGCCATTCATGTGGCCTTTCGTAAAAGCGGTTTCTGCTGCTGCTGCAGTGCTGCTGCTGCAGTGCTGCTGCTGCAGTGCTGCTGCTGCAGTGCTGCTGCTGCAGCAAAAGCGTTAGGTATATCTGCCTGTCTCAGAGTTTTGCACCTGCCATCCTGAACAATTCCTTGGCCTTCTCGTGCCTGTCGAGAAGGCGGATGAACCTCTGACGAATGCGGGGGTCCTTCAGTTGTTCGGGTGTCTGTACACCCCAAAGCACAAGCAAAACGGAGACATACAAACAGTGCTTCCCCACAGCCAACGCTAGAAACTGACCAGCAGCAGGAAATGCTGTTGCTGCTGCTACTGCCGCCACTGCTGCTTACCACCATTAATTTGTTGACGTCGAGGCCTTCCCTGCGGCCATCCTCAACGAATTCTGCCCAACCAGGACAAGCAGACAAATCACTGCCAGGCTGCTGCTGCTGCTGTGGCTGCTGCATCTGCTGTGGTTGCTGCATCTGCTGCTGCTGTGGCTGCTGCTGTTGCTGCTGCTGTGGTTGCTGCATCTGCTGCTGCTGTGGCTGTTGCATTTGCTGCTGCTGTGGCTGTTGCATCTGCTGCTGTTGCAGTTGCTGCTGCTGCTGCTGTTGCATCTGTTGTGTCTGTAACGGCAGGATAACTGGGTGTGTTTGTCTCTGCTGGGGGTGGAGGAGGAAGGGATGAGGAGACAGCAAGGTCATGGGGTGCAGCAGCAGCCCCTGAGGCCCCATGATGGGCCCAGGCACAGCCACACGCACAAAACCTCCGGTAGGTGCATGCAACATCCGTGCTGCTGCTTGCTGCTGCTGCAACAAATGCTGCTGCTGGTGCAAATGCTGCTGCTGCTGCAAATGCTGCAGATGCTGCTGCTGCTGCTGTTGTGGTTGCGCCTGCACAGAGGGCTGCTGCGGGACCGGTAGTCCGGAAAGATGCCCAAGGTGTTGTTGTTGCGGCTGCTGCTGCTGCTGGGGCTGCTGGTGTTGTAGCTGCTGCTGCTGCACCGACGATATAGTCCCTTCGCCGAGCTGCTGCTGCTGCTGCTGCGGATGCAAAGGGGCTGCTTGCCCTGGCTGCTGCTGCTGCTGCTGCTGCTGCTGCTGCTGCTGCACATGCTGCGGTTGCTGCTGCTGCTGCACATGCTGCGGTTGCTGCTGCTGCTGCTGCTGTTGTGGTGGCGGTGGTGGTGGTACTGGCAGTTGCCCCGATTCCTGAGCAGGCACAGCACCCGCGGCCTGTTGCTGCTGCTGTTGCTGCTGCTGTTGCTGCTGCTGCTG
>NPHX01000310.1:248281-264908 GCA_002271815.1 Eimeria falciformis
GGATGTGCAGGTGATTGTGGCTTTTGCACCTCTTCTTGCTGCTGTTGCTGCTGCTGTTGTTGCTGCTGCTGCTCCCTGTTAAGCCTAGTAAGGCCACCGGGCACTGCAGCCTCGAAGGCGTCGACGTGCTTGCTGGGGGCCCTGCTGCTGCCCTTGGCTCTGCTGCGGAAAGGATCAGCAGCAACGCGATTGCCAAGGAGAGAGCCCGAGGCAAAGGGCAACCGCCCTGCTGCTGCACCTGAGCCGAAAGAAGAACTCGCCCGTGAGGAGACATGCACTTCTGTCGGAGACGGAACTTCTCCTGCAGCCTGCAGCGACAGAAGCAAAAGGGAGACACCACAAACAAAAACCACATTAAGTCCAAAGACACTTATACGCAGAGCCACACAACATAACACAAAGGAGACAGGAGACACGAGACAGAGACAACTCTTGCCACACCACACACCAACACCGGGATAAGCAACAAAGCAAAGACACAGAAAAGAGACAGAAAAGAGACAGAAAATAGACAAAAGAAAAGAACAAAGGGACAGCTAAGAGACGCATAAGAGATAGAAAAGAAACAGAAAGGAGATAGAAGAGAAGCGGCAAAAGAGACAAAAAAGAGACAGCAAAGAGACAGCAAAGCGACAACAAAGAGACAACAAAAACCAGACAAAGAGAGCAAATCTCACAGTCTTGAGTCGAGCTAACGGATCTGACAGCCACTTTGGCAGGATAGTCTCCTCCGGTGTCTCCTCCCCAATCCCAAGGACAGCTTCGAGCGGGGCAGCGCATGCGGCGGGGCCTTGCGTTGTCTCCTGCAGAGCAGCCATAAGGAGAGACACTGCGAAAGAAGGTGAAAGAAACAGAAGCTGAAGGGACAGAAGCAGCAGCGACAGCGAGGCCGTAAGAGAACGAGACACTCCAAGGCAGAAAAAAGAGACAGCAGCAGCACCAGAGGAGGGAGACACTAGCAGAGACACAAGAAGAGAGCAGGAGGAGACGGACAAGGTGTAATGTCTCGGTACAGACGCGCAGGAGGGCCACAAGTGCCGCGTCCTCCGCCCAGGGCAGCCTGTCTCCTTCGAAAGGGGCACAGCGAGAGACAAGGGAAGGGACAGAGTAATTGCTGCGGCGGAGAGACACCAGGAAGGCGCTGTCATAGTGCTGGGCTGCTGCACGGAGCTGCTGCTGTCTCTCTGCTGCAGCAAGAGACACCAGACGGCCCTCGGGGGCAAAGGAAGATGTCGCAAGCAGCTGAACAGACACACAGAAAAAACACAAGACACAACGATGCACACGCTGTTGCAACGCACAATACCAGCAGCAGCAGCAGCAGCAGCAGTAGCAGCAAAGGTACCAGTGGAGCGGCCTCAACAGGCAGAGACATCACGGCTGTCTCCAGAGCGTTCGCTTGGTCCAGTGTGAGAAGAGCCAACCGCGTCAGCAGCAGCAGCCGGCGTGCATGCAGAGAGCCCCGCTGCTCAGCAGATAGCAGCAACTCGGATTGAGAGAGAAAGGCAAGGAGAGACCGCTGCAGCGGACACAGCAGCATCGTCCTTGGATCCTCATCCACTTCGCCTGGGTCTCCAGTTGCTGCTGCTTCTGCTGCTTCTGCCGCTGCAGCTGCTGCTGTCTCCTTGCTGTTGATGCCGTCTAGCGGGTCTTGTAGGTCGTAGTACAGCTCAGCTGCCTCGTCTGCTGCTGCCATCTGCAACAGGAGACACGGAAGCAGAAAAAAGATACGGATAGAAACGAGAGGCAACATGCTTGGAATGTCTGTCTCCCTCTGCATGCCCCTCGACTCACCTCAATATCTGGGGCTCCTGCAGGGACTCCTAGTGTCTCTGTCTCCGCCTGCGGCTGCGGCGGCTCCTTCACCTTCCAGGGAATCGGGGCGGCCTGCTGCAGCAGCAGCGAGAAGAGCGCATGCAGCGGGTAAGGGTCCGCTGCAATAAGGTGTCTGGAGAGCTGCAGCAGCTGCCGCGCCACAGCCAACCACAAGAGACCCTCTGCTGCCGACCGGCTCTGCAGCGCAGCACAAGTAGCAGCAGCAACAGCAGAGTGAATCCTCTTCATTGTTGCTCTTTCCAGGCAACAGGAAGCAGGAGACAGCGCGAGACAGATAGAGAGACAGCCGAGGATACAAGCGCATATACGGCTGAGCAGCACACACTTAGTTAGGGTGGAAGAGACAGTAGCAAGCAGGGGAGGAGGGAGACAGCAAAGAAGGCAGCAAAGGGGATGGCAGAGGAGACAGCAAAGGAGACAGCTGGCTCACTTGTGCTGCAGATGTAAGATAGCCTGCACATCGCGTGGCCAGGCTCCCAAAGGAACAAACAGCAGCAGGAGCAGCAGCAAGAGCAGCAGCGCGCTGTCTCTCGTCTCCCTGAATGGTAGCCAGCAGCGCGGAGACAGAGTGCTGTGGCAGCTCGTAGCTTAACAGCATGCACAGAAAGGGACGGCTGCAGCAGTTGCTAGCCGCTGCAACACAAGACAAGGCGAGGCTTGGTGGAGTGTCTCCTCTGTTCGCTAGGGAGGAGACAGCAGCCAGCAGCCGCCGCAGAATGGAGGCGTAATGAGGGAACCCAACGCCCTTCACTTTCTTTTTGCCGTTGCGGCTCTCAGTGTTGTTGTTGCTGCTGCTGACTGTCTTTTCATGCTGCTGGACAGCAGCGTCCGCTAGCGCCTGATAGCCAACCGCGATCTGTGTGAGGAGACGCAGTGCAACTTGCAACAACCCCATCGCAATCTCTTGCTGCAGTGGGAGATCCATTGGTGCTGCTTCTGCTGCTGTGCTTTGCTGCAGCCCCGAAACGCCATTAGCAGTAGCTGCAAGCCGCTCGCTCTGCAGCAGTTCCAAAGACACCTCAAGCAGCCGGCGACAAGGGAGCGCCAGGACGCGCTCGAGCTGTCTGTACACCGCAGCAGCAGCAGCGAGGTGTAGCTGCAGCAGCCGCTCAATGAAAAGCAGCAAACGCAGTAGCCGGCCAGCCTGCAAGCTAAAGATAGACCGCGGTACTCGGCTGTACACCTGCAGGGACAAAGCAACCCCACGCAATAACACACGCTCCTGCATCAATTAGAGATGCTCATCTACAGGCAGCCCATCTAATTGGCAGCGCGACAGCAGAAGCAGCAGCAGCAGCTCTTGCTGCTGTTGCTGCTTGAAGCTGCGCGTTGGGGTTACGGTGTTTCTTGAGGCCTACCGGGAGATCGGGGCATTTGAGAGGCTCCAGTATTGCTGGCTGTGCTGCAGCAGCTCCTGCTGGCGTTGCTGCTGAAGTTGGCGCTGCGGCCTCTGATGTCCCTGATGGTGCTGCATCAGCAGCAGCATCACTGCCTGCTGCCTCTCCTGGTGCGGCATCTCCCTGTGCTTTTCCATGTGCTGCTGGTTCTGGTTGTGCTGCTGCTGCTGTTGAAGCTGCAGCTAGTGTTTCAAGGGTGGGGTTGTTGTCAAGGGCCCGCAGCGTAGCAGCAAGGAGGCCGTCCATACACTCGAAAATAAGGGAGTAGACAGGGAGGCCCAGCAGCGCCAGCGTCTTCGCTGCTTCTGCTGCTGTGGCTTGCAGCTCGAATGAGGAGGAGACAGAGACGCGGGAGATTAGAGACACTATTTCAGCGAGGTCTTCTAAGTGAACCCCTTCAGCAGAGATCTGATGCTGCAGCAGGAGACAGGCAAAAGCAAGCACAAACCAAAGAGACACTTGCTGCCACTGCTGCTGCCTTCGTGTGTCTCTCTGTCTTTCCAGCTAACAGACGCTGCGTCTCCTCCTACCTTCCTTAAGGCGAGAAGAGGCGCGAGAGACTCGCTGCTGCTGCTGCTGCTGCTGCTGCTGCTGCTTGCTGCTGCTGCTTGCGGGTCTGCAGCAGCTGTCTCTGCTTCAACTAGCTCCTGAAGCAGCTGCCCCGAAAAGGCATCTCTAATTTGGCGCCACACGCGCAAAGTGTCTCCTGCTGTTTCGTCTCCTGTCTCATCTGCTGCATCTACAATAACTGTCTCCGCAGGGCCCATGGTGAGCTGGCCGGTCGCCAGGCCTAGCAAGCCACCTCCGCCTGCTGCTGCTGCTGCTGCTGCTGCTGCCGCCCCAGAGATACGCAGCCGGCACAGCAAGAAGAGAGGCAGAGGCTCTTCAGGAAGACAGTCCTCATCGTCCTAAAGCAGACACCACAACCAGCAGCAACAGCAGCAGCAAAACACTACTGGCAGCAGTAGCAGTGGCAGCAGCAGCGGCAGAAACCGCTAGCACGAGCAGCAGCTCCGAATTGCTGAGTGTCTCTCTTTGTCTTCTGCGCTCACCGCCGTCAGAAGCGGAGGGCTGTAGGGAGCTCGGAGTGTCTCTAGCAGCGACGGAAGTTTGGCTGAAAGTGTGACAACATGAGTTTCAGTAGCAGAAGCAGCAGCAGGTGCTGCTGCTGCTATTGCTGCAGTGCTGCTGCTGCCTGCAGCAGTGGAGTCCATGCCGATAGCAGCAAGGAGAGAGGAGACAGCTCGAGGTGGACAGACTGAAGGCCTTGTGGCTGAGGGGACAATGTGGAACGAAAACGGCACAAGGGGCAGCACAGCCCCGGGGGCCCACGGCCCCATGGCCTGCAGTAGCAGCAAACCCGCCTGCTGCAGCTGAGGCAGCAAAACACACGATTGCAGCAGCTGCCGCAGCACAAAGGCCTGGGAGTCGCGCAGCTGTAGAGACACCTGCCGCTGCACGCGGCAAACCCAAGCCAAACAACTCCGCAGCTGCAGCACAGCCTGCAACAAACAGCAGCAGCAGCAAAAGCAAAACAGTGTCTCTCTTCAGCAGCAAAGCAGGGACAGCGATACCGCACAGCTAAGACAGCAACCTGTGCTGCTGCTGCACCTCTTGGTGTGTTACGACGACAGCGGCAGCAACAGCAGCAGCAGCAAAAAGAGCAGCAACAGCAGCGGACGGACCTCCAGACGAAATCCCTCGAGGCTCTGCAGCCAGGCCATGGCTTCTTGGTGCTGCGCCGCTGCCATTTCCTTCTGCGGATGCTGCTGCTGCGTGCTGCTGCTGCTGCAGCTGGTCCCATTTCTGCCCAACCAATGGCCCGCAGAAAGGAGACAGGAGGCTGTAAGCAGAAGGGTTTGCTGGAGCTGGGATCGACGGAAGCCTAGCCAGAAGAGACCTTGTGTCTCCTTCAGCGCTGTCTCCGCAGCAGCAAGGTCCTCAGCTATTGGTGCTGCAAGCGACTGCATCGCAGCAAACAGCAACTGCAGCAGAGACTCCAAGGCTGGCAGGCAGCAGTCCCTCGCCTGCACCCAAAGGGACAGCAGCTTGGCCACCTCAGTCGACACCGAAGACGCGGGATCTATTTCTGCGAGGCTCTCCAGAGGAGGGGCAATGCATGCAGCGCAGCGGGAGACAGCAGAAAGCAAGGCGCTAAGGCCTTCAGGAGACACTACAACAGAGAAGCCAATGCCAGGGACAACGGGAACGACGCCCGTGCTGCTGTTGTTGCTGCTGCTGCTGTTGTTGCTGCTTCGCCACGCCGATGCTGCTGCTGCTGTCTCTTCAACGTGCTGCAGCAGCTCCCGTTCCCACGGCAGCAAGCCCTCGCTGTCAACTGTCTCCTCAGGGTTCTCCGCGCCCTCATCCTCGACTGCTGCTGCCGCTGCTGCTGCAGCTGCTTCTGGTGCATCGCCAACTGTCTCCTGCTGCTGCTCCTCCGTCAGATCATCTCCGATCAGCAGCAGCTGGGGACAGCGACGCACTAGCAGCAACAGCAAGCGTGCAGCGATCTTTGCTCCTACTGTCTCCTTTGCTGACGGGGGCAGTCGCCACGCTGACTCCGGGGAGCAGGCGAGACACGCGGATCCTGAATTGCTGCAGAAGCCGCAGGTGCTGCTGCTGCTGCTGCTGCTGGTGCTGCTGCTGGTAGTTGTGGATTTAGTGGCGTCTCCCCAGTCGAACTCTGGGAGCTGCACGCCTAGAGAGTCTGCTGCTCCAGCTAACAGCGTGCAGTTGCTGCCGTTGCTGCTGCTGTGGGCTGCTGCAGGCCCTGCTGCTGTGCCTGCTGCTGCTCCCCCTTCTGCCGCTGTAGAGCCATCAGCTGTCTCCGCAGCTCGGTGTCCCCCCGTAAGGCCGCAGGGAGGGCTGCTGACACGAAGAACCCCGAGGAGACAGGCCACACTGGGGACACACCGCAGATTATTATCCGGCAGGTAAAGGGGCCCCCCTCCCAGGTGTATAGCCACCTCAGCAGGAGACAGCATCTGCTGCTGAGACTCCTGCTTCGTACTCGATCCTTTGCTGTCTCCTCCAAAAATTTGCTGCAGCGCCTCGTGGAGCAGCAGCACACGACGAGCCAGCAGGGGGTCGCCCTGCAGCAGCTGCAAACAAAGCAGCAGCAGCAGCAGCAGCAGCGGGGAATTGGGGACTTGCCATAGGCAAAGCAAAAACACCCCGAGCCACCGGCAAAAGCAGTGCAGCAGTTGCTGCAGCAACGGAACCAGCAGCAACAGCAAGAGGAGGAGACTCACTGTAGCAAAAGACGTTTTTTCTCCAGTGTCTGTCCACTTAGGGATGGCGACCAACAAAGTCTGCGCTGCTGCTGCTGCAGCGGAGGCTGGTGCTGCTGCAGTTGGCTGTTCCGCAGCAGGAGCTGCTGCTGCTGCGCCAGGCGCTGATGCTGCTGCAGCAGCAGCAGACTCGCCCCGTGTGGCTGAGGCAGCAGAGGTTAAGAGAGGAGCAACGACGGGATTAAGACAGCACAGAAGGGAACGTCCATACACCCAAAGGAAGGGCGCTGCTGTTACAGGGCTATCGGCCAACACACACAACAGGCGGAGGAGACACCCCAAGACACCTAAAGAAACTCCAATGCCGCAATCTGCAGCTGCGTCAGCTGCTGCTGCTGAGCCGCGAGCCAGCAGGCATGCAGTCACGAACAGAAGCCGCCTGCAACAGCAAAACCACAATCAATTCAGCAGCAGTAGAGACACTCCAAAATAACCTATCCACAACACACCAGCAACTGCAGCAACGGCAGCAGCCCAAACACAAAAAGACAATCCCCGTCTTACCCCTCCAAACGCGAGAAGGTGAGAGCCTCCGCCACTGCAGCTGCGCCTGCTGGTGAATCCGCTAGAGCTGCTAAAGAGGCGAGGGCCTCTGCATCTACATCTGCCTTGTTGTTGCGGCTGCTGCTGCTGCTCGCTGCCATCCCCAATGCGCTGAAGGCCAGAGCACGTGCAGCAAGTCGGAGGCGAAGAGACATCGTGGTTGCAGCAAGAAAACCAGCAGCTTGTGTGTCTCTGCTGGAGGGGACATCTGCTGCAGCAGCTGTCTCCAAGGGCCCCCAGGCTGTCTCCTCATCCCATTCTGTGCCTTCAATCCAGCGGCTTCCACGGGGGCCCCCTAGCACATATGCTGCTGCCAACTGTCTCCTGCAGCCGCTGCAGCTGCCGCAACTTGCTGCGCTGCTGCAGAAGAGACGGCAACGAGCTGTCTCCTCCAGGTCTCCCTCCCCCTTTTCAGGAAGGCAGAGACACTCCAGCCACGGCGCCAGCAGCGAGGTTCCGTTGCTTCTGCTGCTGCTGCTTATGCTGCTGCCTGCTGCCAGTCCATGTTGCTGCTGCTGTGCTGCTGCAGCAACAAGTGCAGCGGCAGCAGCAGCTGGCAGCTGCTTGTCAAGAAGGGCACAGTGCTGCAGCAGGAGACTGCTGCAGCAATCGAGGTCACTCAGCAGCTGCTGCAGCAGCACGTGGCTCTCTCGGCCTGCGAAGAGACAGACTCCGTTGCTGCAGGAGGAGACAGTCTCCAGCAGCAACCGGACGGCAGCAAGCAGCCGCCTGTCTGCTGCTGTGGGGCCGGGGAGACACTCCAGTCTCCAGCATGTGGCTCGTGCTGCTGTTGCCGCAGAGACTAGAAAATTGCTGCTGCGTAGAAACCGCAGCAAGAAGAGAGGCAGTTTGCTGCAGTGCTGCAGAGACAGCTGGAGGGGGGCCCAACACCGGAGGTGGAAGCCGAAAGAAACGTCCGCCTGCAGCAAAGGAAACACCGCCAACCACAAACACTGGAGACACGCAGAGACACCAGAAACCTTTAGAGACACCCAAGCAAGGCCTGCTGGTGAGGGCCCCCGCAAAGAGAGACAGAGGAGAGAGACGCAGTGCTGCGGCTAAAGGGGCCATGCACGGGTTTTAAGACAGATCCTGTGCTAAGGCAACTGCCTTTAAACCCGTCTCTTTGTGCACAAGAAGAGACACTACCTCGAGGGAGTCATCCAGGCGAGAAGCGGCGCTTAGAGGAGACAGAGCCACCTCCTGCAGCAGGAGGAGACACTGCTCCAGTGCGTCTGCTGCTGCAGAAATACGCTCCTCTGCTCCAAGCAGCAGCCACCCTTGATGCGCTGTCTCTTCTGCTGCTGCTGCTGCTGTTCTTGGAATGTTGCCGTTGGCCCTAGCAGCAGCAAAAGTGAGAGTGGCAAGAGGGTCCTCGCTGTCTCCTCTGTCTCCTTCAATGCCGCTGTCGTTTGTTGTCTGTCTCTTGATGTTTTCGAGCCCCCCCACTTGTCCTGCTGCTGCTGCTGCTGCAGCTGCTGCTGCTGTCGTCGCTGTTGCTTCTCGGTGAAGAGACACTGGGAGGTCTCCGCAGCTAGCTCTAAGTGTCTCCAGGCGCTGCCAGGCCTCAACCCGCAAAGCGACGCCTCCCACGAGTTTCTTCAAAAGGAGACGAGAAAGAGAGAGATCACCAGCAAGTGTCTCCATAAACAAAGCCAGCAAGGACCCCTTGCTGCTGCTGTGTTGGCCCTCAAGAGAAGAAGACGCATCCTTCTCTCTACCCCTCTCCAGCAGCGCCTGCTTGCTGTCTCCTCCTGTCTCCTCCAAGGCCCCCTGCTGCTGCTGCTGCTTGAGGGTGCTGGCATCTGCTGCAGCGAATGTCTCCATGAGACACGCGTGGGACAGGAGGCCCGCCAGAGTCTTCAGAGCTTCAGCGCGGACCTTCCAGCTGCCACGGTAGTTGCTGCAGCAGCTGCTGCTGTTGCTGCTGGAGTGTACGTCCTTGCCCATGACCACAGCCAAGACACAGCCCACAGCACCGGAGGCCTTGAGTGTCTTTCCACTGTGCTGCAGCACAGCCAATCGCCGCAGCAGCCGCAGCAGCAGCACCAGCTGGTCGCTGTTGCTAATGCAAGGCCCGTCGCTACGACTCTCGTCCGCCTGCTGCTGCTGCTGCTCCTCCTGCTGCTGCTGCTGCTGCTCCAAGTGGATGCTGAAATGGAGAGCTGCGAATGGCAAAGGAGTGCCTCTATCTCCCCTGCCTCCTCCAGTCCCTTGCCCGTCTTGTGCTGTCTCCTTAAGGCCAAGTGTCTCCCCTGCTTCTCCGCAACAACTCGGCCCTGCTGCTGCTGCTGCTGCTAGTTGCGACGAGTGCAGCAGCCCTTCTAGCAGCAGACACTCCACAGCGCTTTTTGCTGCTGCTGCTGCAGCAGCAGCACAGGGCTCGTGCCGCCGCAGCTTGGCCTGGAGGTCGCTTACTGCAGCAACAGCAGCAGCAATAAGGAAACCCCAGGATGCAGCAGGAAGAAGGGCCTCAGGGGGATGAGCTACAGGAGACGGTAGCTCTTTGAGAAGACAGGACACCAGCAGCAGCAGCTCGACCCATACAGTCGGAGCTGGCAGCGGGAGGTGCATTTCACTAGGCAGCGGCTTCAGCAGCACATGCTGTTTCCCGCTGCTGCTGCTGCTGCTGCTACTGCTGACGCCTGTCCCCAGCAGACTGTCTGCAGCTGGCGAAGATGCTCCCGTGTCTGCGTCTGCTGCTGCTGCTGTTGCCGCTGGCGTTGCTGCTAAGCTCGTCGTTTCTGCTGCTGCGTCTACAGGATCCGCCTCTGCTGCTGCTTCTGCTGCTCCAAGTGTCTCCTCGCCTGAAGGTGTCCCCGCAGCCTCAAAGAAGGCCGCAGCCTCTGCCGCCTCATCATCCGGATCTGCTGCTGCTTCTTCGGGTGTATAGGCATCTTCGGGTGTCCCGTGACCGTCATCTGCTGCTGCTGAATCGGCATGCCCCTCGAGAGGGTGTCTCCGCTTGCCACGCGAGAGTCCCCCACCTTCTGTCTCTCCCATTGCTGCTGCTGCTGCTGCTGCAGAGTGCTGCTGCTCGGGCGGGTGCCCAAGGTATGCTGCCAGCTGCTGCTGCAGCGGTAGCAGCAGCTGCTCTCGCAGTACGGCCCGAATGCGGGTGGAGATCTGCTGCAGCGCTGCGGTGTCAACTGTCTCCGTCTCTGTCTCCGTTGCTGCTGCTGCTGCTGCAGCTGCAGAGGCCCCCAAGCCAAAGAGGAGTTCCGCGGCGTTGGGTGGCAGCGGCGGCCGGCTGTGACGCGGCAAAAGAATGCTTGTGCTCTCTGCTGCCGCTGTTCCTGCTGCTGCAGCTGCTGCTGCTGCTGCAGCTGGGGGCTGCACGTCCGCAACAAGGGCGTCGCTAGGGGCCCGGAAGCCAGTGACGTTCAGGAGGTGTCTCTTCAATGTGCTGCAGCAAGGAGACAGAAAGAGACACACAATGCAGCAGGATGGGACAAAACAAGAGACAGCGGGGGGAGAGACGCAGACAGACAGAGACACACAGACACCGTAAAAGAAAGAGGTGCCTCTTGAAGGAGACAGAAACGGCAAAGCCCCACAAGCAGCAGCAGCAAAGGCAGAGACAGCCTGGAGGGGGCTAAGGTCTCTCTTGCCATGCTACGTAGACACCTCAGCTGCTGCCGCTGCAGCTATTGCTACTGCTTCTGCTGCTGCTGCAGTAGGTGTCTCCTTACAGGTAGTGAGGCCGCGGTGACCCTGTCCCCAAAACAACAACGGAGAGTTTGTTGAAGGCGCCCACGAAGACGAGCTCGTCCACTTGGAGTGTCTCGACACCTTCTGGCGGCATAAAGGAGACCCAGTCATGCTGCTGCTGCATTGTCTCCTGTTCCCCTGCTGCTGCTGCTGCTGCTGCTGCAGGAGGGACACGGGGTGGAAGAGGCTGGTACGCGGGAGAGCTGTCTCCCTTGATGACTCTGGCAAAGACACGCACCCCACAGAGTCTCGGTGGTGGCCTCGAGTGGCCCTCCATATCTGCCAGCAGCGGATGCGGCCTTTCTCCTGCTGCTAAGAGCAGCACCTGCTTAAGAGACACACAAACCCCTGGAAACAAGAGTCTCTGGGGGGCCCCCGTGGGGGCCCCCTCTCCTGTCTCCTTGCCATCGCCAGGGAGGCTCCCCTCCAGGTCTGCTGCAGCACAAATCACCAAGTCCCCTGTGGCCTCAATTGCGGGGTGTAGAGACACCCGGCCAGCTGGGGGCGGGGGGCCCCCTGAGGAGACACCCATAGCAATCCCTAAGGGAGGTCTCGAACCATACAGGGGGGCCCCTGCTGCTGTTGCTGCTCCCCCTAACCCACTCTGCCTAAGCTGCTGCTGCTGCTCCTGCTGCTGCTGCATGGAGACACCCCAAGTGGCAGCAGCAGCAAAGGACCCCTGCGTCCCAACCCCATAGGCAGCAGAGACAGCCCCAGGTGGGGGCCCCTTGGCCCCCATGGCAAGGCCTGCTTGCTGCTGAGGGTTTAAGGGGGCCCTCTGTTGCAGCATTTGCAGCCAGTTTGTCTCTTCGGTTGCTGCCTCCTAAGGGGGCCTCCGGGGGCCCCCCGCTTGCGCCTTGTCCCGTCAGATGGCTACTTCTGTGTCGTAAGGAAACAAAGAAACAGAGATAGACAGAAGGAGACAGCGTAGAGACGAAAGGAGACACCTAGAGAACGCATAGAGAGACACTCTTCAGGCTACGGAGAGGCCGGCGTTGGAGACAGCAAAAGCCAGTGCTGCAACATTGCCTTAAAAGAAAACGCCCAACGTAAACAAAGGACTAATTGTCACCTTTACACAAAGAGGCCCCTCTCCAAACCTCTTCTATGTGCTGCGGTGGGGGCCCCATTAGGGCTTAGCCCTCTCCCCTCTCTTACAAACCTTGCTGAAGAGACAGCAAAAATGTTAATTTGTCTCTAAACACAGACTAGCCAACAATCAGCAGCAGCAGCAGCAACAGCAGCTATAGCAGCAGCTCCTCCTCAGCCCCAATGTACCGCATGTTAACCAACTTCAAAGGGGCCCCTCTGCTGCAGTAGCCTAGCCGTTCGTACAGTGTCTCCTTCTCTGCACAGCCCTCGTTCAATGATGCAAAGAAAGTATTTGAGGAGACGAAGAGCTCTTGTAAGGCGCCCTCTGGGCCCCTCCTAAGGAGACGCCTGGAGACACCTTCCACCGGGGGCCCCTTGCTACTTGTAAGGGGGGTTTAGAGCGCTGAAGTTTTGCTGTTGCCTTCTGTCGCGGCTTGCGGCTTGCGGCTTGCGGCTTTCCCGGGGGTTTCTGCTGTCTCTAAACTGCAGCAGAGACTTGGGAAGCGTCTCTTCTAGTAGCTGAAAGGGTTGGGGACGAGGAGTCGTCTCCACTCCTCGATGAAGGGTCTCCTTCTGCTGCTGCTGCTGCATATTTTTGTGTACAGATACCCCACGGGCACGTTAGCTAGCCACGTTTGCAGCGTGCAGCAACAACAACCCCACCCTTACTGCAGTTGGCCTGCGCGTCTCTGCTGTAAGGATTCGATAGAAGAGACTCCTAGACACACAGAGGACAGCAGGCGAGTGCTGCTGCAGTAGCAAGGCAGGGTTTGATGCTGTGGCAGGCGAGGACACTTTAGTGGTTTTGTAGCCTCCTCACGGCATCAGGGGCTGCTAGCAGCCCTTGCAGGTGTTTCTGTCTCTGTGTCTGTTGTGGAGACCCTTTAGGTCTTCCTTAGAGCTGTAGAGACACCTGAAAAGAATTCTCTGCTTCTCTGAAAACGCCGCTGCTGCTGCAGTGTCTCCGCAGACAGCTCAGCAGCCGGCCCAGTTGCTAGGCTGCAGGTTGAGAGGCGAGGCTGGAGATGGGCGGCTCGGGGCTCTGCGCCTTTGGGCTCCAGGCCTCCATCCGCCCCGATGCAAGAGCAAACAAACAGCTGTCTCTATTAGCAAAGGAGATAATGGGGAAGCTTCCGTATTTACAAAATCTGAGTGTCTCTTCCTCTGCAACAAATGCGTAAAAGTGCCGCGCCGTCTGCAAGGGCGTCTCTAAGGCTGTTTCCCCCTCCATGTGTAACAGCATCCCCAAAAATGTTTCTTCGTCTCTAAGGTGTCTCTTTGTCTCTAAATGTCTCCTAAGGTGTCTCATTGTCTCTAGAGTGTGTCTTAAGGTATCTCTCTGTCTCTAATGTGTCTCCTAAAGTGTCTCATTGTCTCTAATGTGTCTCCTAAGGTCTCTCTTTGTCCTTAAAGTGTCTCTTCGTCTCTAAAGTGTGTCCTAAAGTGTCTCTTCGCCAGTAGGAGTGTCCCAAATACAGTCGCTGTCCCTCTGTAGTGGCGTCTCAGCGGGTGTCTCTTCGTGTTTAAGAGGACATTACCAAGCCGATTCATCTCTAAAAGTGTCTCCTAAAGCACTCTACAGAAGGGCCTCTTCTTGCTCTGGGGCCTTGAGGTACTTCTTGCTGGCAGGCTCTCTGCAGGGTGGAAGACAGGCGGAGCTGCCATGGAGGGTCACGGACTAACAACGCCTTTGCAGGGCCTTTGCAGCAGCCGTTTCTCTATCCGTCTCTTTATCTGTCTCTCACCCAGTCTCTTTAGCTGTCTCTTTGTCTGTCTCCTTACGTCTCTTTGTCTGTCTCCTTACGTCTCTCTTTGTCTGTCTCTTTAGTTCGTTAAGCCATGAGTGTTTTAAATGCCAGTGGGGAAATTCGCAGTAGCAGGCCTTCTTAACACTCCTCCTTCAGTAATGCTGCTCTGTGTGTGCCGCCGTCTCCATTTCCCCCCTTTTTTTATCTTGCTCCTTCTTTCTCTTTGTTTTTCTCTATCGTTGTATTTGTGTCTCTCTTTATTCTTATCTCTGTCTGTCTCTCTTTCCCTCTCTGCCTCTCCTTCTCTTTCTTTCTGTTTGTCTCTCTTTCTCGCTTGGCTAAGGTGTAGTTAAGTTTCTAAAGCCGAGGCTCTACGAAAAGATTGCTGCGTCTCAACAGCCCTCATTAGGACCCTCTAAAGGCGAGCCTGGATAGAGCTTGTTCGCATGACACTCAGGAACTGCATATGCTTGTTTGCATGAACGTCAAGGTGTATGTACAGCCTGAATCGAGCTTGTTCACATAAGAGTCACGGTGTATGTACAGCCTCATAACCAGGCGGCAACAATTCCCTGCAGAAAGGGGCAGACTGATAAAAAGGTTCTTTAAATCTTTCAAAGTTTCTAAAGACATTCCAGCTGGCCGACAACCGGAGTGTTGCCTCGCCAACATACACAAGAAGCCAGCAAACCTGCTGTGGCTGTCAGGGGCTCCACGCAGCCCGCAGCTGTACAGACACCGCGACCAACTTGGCCTCTCACTGTACAAAAAAACAAATATTTTGGGTTTTGTTTGTCCGCTATGCCTTTCCGTTTTGTTGCGTCTGATCGCAAATGCTTTTTGCTCTTCTTCTGCTCTTCCCAGGCGTCGCCAGCGAGCAGCTCAAAAGTTTCTTTGACGTTTTAACACAGTAATTTGTTTGGCTGTTTTTTGACTCGTTTTTTAAAAATGCTTTTTAAATCGGCGGAGGGAACAGAGAAAAACGCAGACGGCCTATAGTCCACAAACAGCAACTCTTTCTGCAAACGCCACACAACAAACCCTCATAAACCCCAGAACCACCTCATCCGTGCAAACGACTTCAAAGAAAATTATTTGTTACTGCCTTGTTTTGTCATTTGTGTCCCCCAAGGAGTCCCCAACAACCGCTTCTCTCTGCTCATATCCCATCCCAATCTCCCCCATCGCGCCAGCTCCTTCCAAGAAGCGGAGCATCTCTTTCGCAGAACTAAAGCCATCAAAAGTCTCTTATCAACCGGCACTTTTTTATGTTTATTAATTTCCGTGTTTCACAAACAACTAGAGATACTCTGCGGAGACCGCCGAAGAGGAGAGCAGCAGCTGGCAACGGGAGGGTGAAGGGGAAAAGCGCTTGGGCTCGCCAGCCAGCGACTCCCACAGTGCACAATTGACATTTATAATTTTCTTTTTGGGTGTTAACAACAAAAAGAAGACAGTTTGTTGCAGAGCAGCAGCAGGGTAACGCCTTGCTGCTGCAGCACAGAGAAGAGGCGCGGGGGGTTTGGCCTCTTCGCCTGCGGGTTGGGCTGCGTGTGGCGGAGGAGACACTCACAGCGCTAAAGATCCTTTTCTGGAGCCAGTTAAGAATCAAAACTGCAAAATTTGCAGCAGGCTGCGTTTAGGAGACAAGGGAAAAGCCTCAATCTCCAGAGCTCTAGCTACAGCAGCAAGGCCTAAAGTGACCTTCTGGCCTTGTGCTCTGCCTGAAGTGTCTCGGCCTCAAAGCGGGAAACAATATTTGGAATTGGGTAATTTAAAACGTTTGCAAAAGCAGGAGGGAGACACGGGAGAGTAAGGGGGCGAGCATCGGCCGTATGGGCCTATTCACTGGTTGTTGGTTGCGCCTTGACTGGGGTAGCGTCCCTGCCGCTGCCTCTTGGGGTGTACAGACACCCCAACGGTGCCTAAAACAATATATGTGTTGACACTGCTTGAAAAGGAGGCTGATGAGGCTGTGGGAGACAAGCAGCTGGCGATCTTTTTGAAGTGCCTTCGCTTCCTTGGCGCCCGCCCGGGGCTCCATCGACTGTACATACACCCTGCATCTCTTGGCGTTGAGCCTTGAAGTATTAAACCGCGGCGCTGTCTCTTAGCGAGCCCCGCAGCCCTTTGCCACGCTCCGCTGCAGTCTCTGCTGTCTCCCCTCCCTTGCAATCTCTGCTGTCTCCTCCACAAGCCCAGCAAGCGGCAGGTAGGGGCTGGAGGCAGCGTGATTGTCGCAAAGTCGCTGGGGCCTCCAGCAGCACAGAGTGGGTGGCGGTGGGGTGTCTCCTTGGCGTGTTTGCGCTTCCCTTGAAACCCCTGGAAAAATGTCTGATGCAGAAGGAGGAGACAGTTGGCAGCAGGGCCTCGGGGAGGAGCTGTCCTCAGGCCAGTTTTATCTCTCGGGCTCTGGCCGGGGTGAAAACAGCAGGGAGTCGTTGAGCCTTATGGAAGGCTTTTTCGATCCCCACTGGGGAGGAGACGCTGCTGCTGCATCCCGTCGCATGCAGTCAAGCTCATCAGGTGCTGCTGCGGCGGCAGCCGGCCTGCACCCCCACGAGGGAGAGGAGACAGTTGCTTCCAGCTGTCTCCTTTATTCCCAGAGCACATCACAAGATGGCCGCAAAAGCCCCAATAGAAAACGTCCCATTGCATGCGGCCAGCAGCAGCCTGCTGGGAGCACTCCTAGCAAAGTGGCGAGGACCAGAACAGCCTCAGCAGACTTTCTGTCTCCTCCAGCACCCATACGCACAACAGGCAGTCTCCGTGCCCCCCGCGATGCCCCCAGCTGCCAGCAGCAGCAGCAGCAGCAGCAGCAGCAGCAGGAGCAGGGGTTAGCGGAGCGGGTCACATGCGAGAGAGACAATCCCAGTTGGCGGGGAGCACGGGCTGGGGTGTCTCCCGGCTCTGGCGTTTGGTCCTCAGCAAGGGAGGGGGCTGGGCGCTCGTCTTCGCAAACGCTGGAAGGCAGCCACAGCAGCAGCAGCAGCAGCAGCAGCAGCAG
>NPHX01000312.1:0-21827 GCA_002271815.1 Eimeria falciformis
TTCTTTAGTTTGGAGAAATGGTGCGTGGCGTGTTATGTGCGTCGGTGTTGGAAATGTCGGGAGGCTCGAACCATTTCAGTCAAACTGTTCAAATGCGGCGGTAACGGCAGAAAGTGTGAAACGATGGTTGGTGTAGACATGCTGGTTGTTAAGTCGCATATGCCGTTTTGTGCAGGTATGGGAAGAACGGTTACTGTCGTCTACACACACAGCAACAGCTTGAATTGCATGCGGAAAGTGGGTTGCTTGTTATCTGTGCAAGGTGGTGTGAATTTGTTTATTGTTCCGTTCGACTCATACGGACTCTAGTTTTGTGGGGTGGGGAAGTCCAAGGAATTAGAGTTGTGCAAATGTTTTACTGCCAACGTCAGGTAGTACGTTCGCTGCTGCAGATGTAGCATTATTTTGGGTAGTGGGGTACTTGAGGAGCTGCTTTGGGGCACCGAGTGCTGCAGACGGAAATAGCGTGCTGTGGTAATCTGGGTGTGTGCGTCTGCTGTGGTAATGTTTTCGTCTGCAGAACTGGTGCATAGCGGTTCGTGTATGATTAGGCCAAAACGGTGCGGAAGCGTGAACCAGTCCAGTTAAGCTATTCATTGCGGATGTGCCAGCACACAATGCGAAGGGATGGTTGGTCTAGACATGTTGGTCTTTATGACCGGTGTGACGTTTGGTGCTTAGATGGGAAGAACGGTCACTGCCGTGTACTGACACAGCGACAGGTGAAGTTGAGTGCGGGAAGTGGGTTATTGAAGCAATATATGCAAAGTTGTATTATTTGGTTCATTGCTCCTTTTGGTACCAGTGAAAGCTAGTTTCATGGATCGGCCCCCATTCCAGGAACGTACAGATATGGAAATGTGGTTTTTCTGCCGACGTCAGGATGTGAGTTTGCTGCTGAAGGCGTAGCGTTATTTTCTGTGTGGAATACTTGATGAACTGCCTCGAGGCACTGACTCATGAAAATGGGGATGCTTTTCTTAATAGTCTGGGTATATGTTATTTGCGGGGGTATTTTAGTTCGGAGAATTGGTGCATGGCAGCGCATCTGTAGTGGGGTCTGAATCTTCCGAGGCTCGAACATCTTGAGTTAAGATATTGGTTAAGGCAATGACGGCAAGGAATGCGAATGGGTAGTTAGTGTAGAGATGCTGGTTGTTTCGTTTCGTGTGCCGTTTTGTGTGGAGATGGGACGAACGCTTGCTGCCGTACATAGATACGGGGACAGCTGGAGTTTAGTAGAAGTGAATTATTGAAGTGACTTGTGAACACTGGTGAGAGATGGTTTGTTCCTCTTGTTTTGCTCTTATGGTAGTGCCACGATTTGAATTCCAGGCTACTGGAGCTATGTGAATGTCATTTTTGTGCCAATCTCAGGCAGTGCGTTTGCTGCTCGTGGTGTAGCGTTATTTTGGTGGTGGGATGCTTAAGAAGCTGCTTCAGGGCACTGAGTGCTGAAGACGAAAATGATTTGGTGCAATGTCGTTTGTTCTGGGAATGTTAAGGTTTGAAAAATTGATGTATGGCAGCTTATGTTTGATAAGTTCAAAACGGTGGGGAGGCTCGAGCCACCTCAGTTAAGTTAAGCTATTGGTTTTTGCGGTTACGTCACGGCATGCAGGAAATTGTTGGTGTGTAGATGCTCGTTGTTACGGTTTGTGTGACGTTCTATGTGGAAACGGGGAAAACGGTCAGTGCTGTTTTCAGAAACACCGACAGCTAGAGCTAAGTGGCGAAAGTGAGTTATTGAGGTTATCTGTGAACACTGTTGTGCTTAGGTTTATTGTTCCATTTGCTTCCCATGCACTCTAGTCTCATCCGTGAGGACAAGTTCCAGGCACTTGGAGCTAGGGGGATGTAGTTTTTCTGCCGAGTTCAGTTGGTGCGTTTGATGCTGAAGGCACAGCGCTGTTTTGGGGCTGGGGTCCTTGATGCGCCATTTCGAGGGCATTGATTGCTGGAGATGGAAGTGGCTTGCGGTAGTACTTTGGTTGTCCGCTTTCTGGAGTTTGCCATAAGAATGTTTTAGTTTGGAAGAATGGTGCGTGGCCGCTTTTCTGTGATGAGGTCAGAACGGTGGGGACACGTGAATTACTTCAGTTAAGATATTCGTTGAGGCAATGACGGTAGGGAATGCGAATGGGTATCTGGTTTAAAGATGCTTGTTGTTATGCTTCGTGTGACGTTTTCTGCGAAGGTGGGAAGAACGGTAACTGCCGTCTCCAGATGCAGTGGCAGCTGGAGTGGAGTGGGGGATCTGGGTTATTGAGGTAAACTGTGTAAGTTGGTGTAAGTTGGCTTATTGTTTCTCTTGGTTCCAATGTAGATTACTGCCATGGATTGGCGGGCGTTTCAGGCACGCTGCGTGAATGTAGTTTCTTTGCTTACTTCAGGAAGTGCGTTTGCTGCTGAAGGCGTAGTGTTATTTTGGAAGTGGAGTATCTGAGGAGCTGTTTCGGCGCCATGGTTTTTGAAGACAGAAATGGCTTGTCGTAGGAGTCTGCGTATCCACTTTGTTAAACTTTTTTTGGGAATGTTTTGTTTGGAGCGTTGGTTCCTGGGGGCTCATGTATGACGAGGTCGAAACAATGGGGCAGTTCGAACCACCTTCCCTAAGCTATTCATTGCAGGAGTGCCAGCGCAAAACGCAATGCGATTATTGGTATAGAGATGCTGGTGGTTACGATCCGTGTGACTTTTCGTGCTCAGATGGGAAGTACGGTCACTGCCGTCTGCTGACACAGCGACAAGCGGAACTGAGTAGAGGAGGTGGATTATTGAAAATCTGTGCACATTGGTATGAGCTGGGTTTTTGTTCCGCTTGCTCCCATGTACGTCACTATCAGCTGCTGCACAGCCTTCAAGACACTTGCAGCTATGTGAATGCTGTTTGTCTGCTGACTTCAGCAAGTACGTTTGCTGCCGAGCCATAGAAGTATTCTGCTTGTGGGATACTTGAGGTGTTTCGGGGCACTAGGTGCTGAAACTGAAAACTGCCTTGCCGTGGTAGTCCGGTTGTTTGTTTTGCGGGTTTTGTTTTGGAAGTGTGGTTGTATGCAGAATTGGTGCGTGCTGGCTTATGTGTGATGAAGCCGAAACGGTGGAAAGGATCTAACAATCTCAGTCGAGCTATTCTTGAGGCTCTGACGGCAAAGACTGCAAAAAGGGTGGCTGGAGTAGGGATGCCAGCTTTTCTGGCTCGTGTGGCGGTTCTCGCAGAGATGAGAAGAATGGCCACTGCTGTCTACAGACACAGCGACACCTGAAGTTGGGTGCGGAAAGTGGGTTGTTGAGGCAGTTTTTGGAAATTGGTGTAAGTTGGTTTACTGCTACACTTGGTTCCGATGTACGCTCGTGTCATCGATCAGACGGTTTTCAGGTACTTGGAACTCTGTGAGTCTACGTTTTCTGCCGACATCAGAAAGTGCGTATACTGCCAAAGGCTCAGCGTTATTTAACCACTAGGGTACTTGAGGAGCTGCTTCGGGGCACTGAGTGATGAAGACGAAAATGGCTTGCTCTAGTAGTCAGTGGGATTGTATGCTTACTTGCGAGACTGTTTTGGTTTGGAAAATTGGTACGTAACAGGTCATGCATGAAGAAATTGAATCGGTGGCAAGGATCGAACGACCTAAGTTGCGCTATTCATTGCAGTAGTGTAGAGAATGCAAAGGGGTGGTTGGTTTAGAGATGCTCGTTGTTGTGTTTTATGTGACATTTTGTGCAGAGATAGAAAGCACGGCCACCACCGCCTGCAGACACAGCGACAGCTGGAGTTGAGTGAGGAAAGTGGATTATTGAGGTAACATGTGCAAGCTGGTGAGAGTTGCTTTATTTTTCTGCTTGTTTCCCATGTACGATACTGTCAGGGATGGGGGTATTCCAGGCACATAGAGGTATGGCATTTTGGTTTCACGCGGCTTCAGCTAGTGTGTTTGCAGTTGAAGGTCTGGCGTTGGTTTCGCAGCAGGGTACTTTAGCGCCTGCTTCATGCACCGAGTGCTGGACACAAAAGTGCCTTCTTATATAATAATCTGGGTGTCGTTTTTGCGAACTTGCTGTGATACTGTCTTGGTTTGAAAAATTGGTGCGTGTCAGGCCGTGTGTGATAAGGTCGAAACGGTGAGGAAGCGCGAACAGCTTCAGGTAAGTTATTCATTGAGGCGGTGACGGCACAGAATGCGAGAGGGTGGTTGGTGTAGAGATTCTGGCTTGCACGTTTCGTGACGCTTTTCGTAGGGAGATGGGCTGAACAGTTTATATATGTGAATGTAGTTTTATACTGACCTTTAGGTCGTGCGTTTGCTGCTGAAGGCCTAGCGTTCTTGTTGGCGGTGGGATACACGAGGATCTGCTCTAGGGCACTGATTGCTGGAGACGAGTAGGCTTGCCTTACTAGTGTTGGTTTTGTGTGAATTTTTTGTGAGGATTTCGTAGGTTGGAGCATTGGTGTGTTGTGTGCGATGAAATCAAAACGGTGGGGAAGCTCTCGAATTACTTTAGTTACGCTATTCGTTGCGGCGGTGACCAGAGAACTTGGTGTAGAGATGCTGGTTGTTTATTGATTTGTGAGACGTTTAATGCAGAAAACGGTCATTGTCGTTTACAGATGCAGAGATAGCTCGAGTTGAGTGCGGGAAGTCAGTGATTGAGGTAACCTGGTTTGAGCTGGCTTATTGTTCCGCTTGGTTACGGTGTATGTTAGTGCCATGGATCGGTGGGTGTCCAGGGAGTTGGATGTATGCGAATGTAGATCTTCTTTTGATTTCAGAAAGTGCGTTGGCTGCCTAAGGCTTAGTGGTTTTTGGGGGTAGGGTATTTCAGTAACTGTTTTGGGGTACTAGGTGCTGGAGATGGAAATTGCTTGCCGTAGTAATCTGAGTGCGTGTCTTGTGGGCTTGTTATGAGAATGTTTCCGCTTTGATGATTTGTGGATATCGAATTATGTGCGATGAGACTGAAAAGGCAGGGACGCTTGATCCACTTCACTAAGTCATTCAGTGCGTCAGTGGTGGCAGAGAATGAGAAAGGATGGTTGGTGTAGAGATGTTGGCTGTTATGGTTTTTGTGCCATTTTATGCGGAGACAAAAAGAACGTTAACTGCCGTCTCTAGACACAGCGATAGCTGGAGTTGATTTCATGAATTGAGTTATAGAGGTAATTTGTTCCAACAGGTCTTAATTGATTTATTGTTTCACTTAGTTCCCATGTACGCTTGCGTCATGTGTTAGGAGACATCTCAGTCACCTGAAGCTATGCGAATGTAGTTTTCTGCCGACTTCAGTTCGTCCGTTTGCTGCGGATGGCGTAGGATCATTATAGGGCTGGAGCACGTGAAAAACTGCTTGGGGCACTGACCGCTGGTGACAGAAATGGCTTGCCGCAGTAGTTTGGCTGATTATAATTTTTTGGTGCTCTTTAGGGCAACCTTGTATGTTGGAGAATTGGCGCGTGTAGGTTTGATTGTGATGAGCGGTAAGCAGCCGGGTAGCTCAAACGACTTCAATTATTTTAGTGATTGCGGCGGCGACGAGAGAGAATTCGAATGGCTGATTGGCGTAGAGATGCTGGTTGTTAAGGTTAGCGTGAACTTTTATGCTTATCTGGGAAGATCGTTCACCGGAGTATACCTATACAGATACAGCGGCAAGTGGAGGTGAGTGGGGGAAGGGTGTTTTGGAGGTCAACCTGGGTGAACACGTATGCCTTGGTTTATTGTTTTACCTTATTTTCAAGTACGCTAGTGTCGTGAATCGGGGGACATTTATGGCCTTTTGAGCTACATGAGTCTAGGTTTCCTGCAAACGTCAGAGGGTGCGTTTGGTGCTGAAAGCGTAGACTTATTCTGGGGTAAGGTAGGTGAGCAGCTGCTTCGGGATATTGAGTGCTAGAGACAGAAACGGCTTGCCGTTGCAGGTTGAGTGTCTCTTTTTGGAATGTTTTACCTTGGAGAATTGGTGCGTGCTGGGTTATGTGTTAGGAGGTTGAAGCCGTGGAGAGGCTTTAACCACTGGGTTTAAGCTGTTCGTTGCGGCGGTTACGGCAGGGAATAAGAAGCGGTGGTTGGCACGGAGATGCCGTTTGTAATGATTGGTGTGATGTGTTGTGCGGATGTTGAAAGAAGAGTCAGTTCCGTCTACAGACAAAGCGCTAGCTGGAGTTGAGTGCTTGAGTTGGGCTTCTGTAGTAACCTGTGCAAACTGTTGTGAGTTGGATCATTGTTATGCGTGATTTCCAAGCACTCTCCGCTGGTCTCGATACATTCTGGGCAATTGGACCTGTGTTAATGTAGCTTTCCTTTTGACTTCAGGAAGTGTGTCTGCTACTGAAAGTGTAGTGTTACTTCGGTGGTGGGATACTTGAGGATTTGCTTAGGTACACTGATTGCCGGAGACGGAAATGGCTTGCTGTAGTAATCTGGGTGGCTGTTTTTGTGGAGCTTGTGGAAATGTTTTCGTTTGGACACTGAGTGCGTGGCAGGTTGTGTGTGATGAGGTTGGAACAGTGGGGAGGCTCGAAACACTTTCGTTAATCTATGCATTATCGCGGTTATGACACAGAATGCGAAGGAGTGGTCGGCGTAGAGATGATGCTTGTTAAGGTTTGTATGACGTTTCGTGCGGAGACGGCAAAGCGGTCACTGCCGTCTGCAGATACAGCAACACTTGGGGTTGAGTGCGGGTGTTGTGCAAACTGATGCATTCGTTTAGTGTTCCACTTGTTTTCCACATGCACTTATGAATCCATGGGTATTCAAAGCACTTGAAACTATAAGAAAGTAGTTTGCTGCCCATTTCAGTTTGTGCGGTTGCTGCAGCAGGCGTAGCTATTTTTGGGGCGTGGGGTATTCGAGGAGTTGGTTTTGAGCAGTGAGTGCTGGAGACGGAAACGGCTCGCCGCAGTAGTCGAGATGTCTGTTTTTGAGTTGTCATGTCGGATGGTGTAAGTTTGCCTGATTGGTGCTTGTCGAGTTGTCTGTGATGCGGTAGAAGCAGTGGGGAGGCTCGAACCATTTGAGTTAAGCTATTTTATTGCTGCAGTGATGGCACAGAATGCGAAGAGATGGGTCGCGTAGTGTTTTTGGCTGTTACGGTTTGTAAGACAGTTTGTGCACACATGGGAAGCACCGTAACTGCAGCTTAGAGACACAGTGACAGCTTCGAGTCGACGACGGAGAATAGGCTATTGAAGTAGCTTGCGCAAGCTGGCGAGTTTGTTTCTTGTTCCGCTTGGTTTCCATGTACGCTAGTGCCATGAATCGCGCGGAATGTCAGGCACTGGAGGTAGGTGAATGTAGGCTTTTTTCATATTTCAGGTCGTGCGTTTGCTGAAGTTGCAGCGCGATTTTGGAAATGGGGTATTTAAGGGCGCTTTTGGGGGGCAGAGAGTGCTGGAGACGGAACCGCTTGCCATAGTAGTCTGAGTGTCTGTGCTGTGAGTGCTTTTATTTGGATACTTGGTGCGTGTCGTCGTATGCATAATAGGGTTCAAACGTTGGGCAGGCCATTTCAGTCAATATATTAATTGCGGCAATGACTCGGCAGAATGCGAAGGGCTGTTTGGTGTGCAGGTGCTTGTTACAATTTGTGTGCCTCTTCGTACTTCGATGGGGAGAACATTCACTGCCATCTACAGACACAAAGACAGCTAGAGTTGAGTGGGCTAAGTGGGTTATTGCGATAACCCGTGGAAACTGGTGTGAGTTGATTTTATGTTCCGCTTGGTTCACCCTTAAGGTAGTGTCTTGTGTTGAATTCCAGACAGTTGGAGCTATGTGAATGTTTTTCTGTTGACCCCAGAAAGTGAGTTTGCTGCTGATGGCTTCGTGTTATTTTGGTGGTCGAATACTTGAGGAGCTGGTTTGGGGGCCTGAGTGCTGGAGGGCCAAATGCCTTGAGATAGTATTGGTTTGTTGTGAAAAAGTTTGGGTTTGGAAGCTTGGTGTGTGGCAGCGTGTGTGTAATGAAGTCGAAGTGGTGGTTAGGCTCGAACCCCTTCAGTTGGTCTATTCATTGCGCGGGACGGCCCACCATGGGAAGGATTAGTTGGTATGGAAGTGCTTGTTGTTACGGTTTGTGTGCCGCTTCGTGTGGAGATAGGGAGAACGTTCACTGCAATTTATACAGGCACAGCGACAAATGGAATTAAGTGAGGGAAGTTGGTTATTGCGGTGACGTGCGAGCACTGCGGTCGCTTATTTTGTTGTTCAACCCCTTGGGGCCTTATAAATGTCGGTTTTTGGTGATGTCAGGACGTGGGTTTTTGCTGATGGTTTTGTGTTAGTTTGATGATGAGATATTTCAGGAGCTGCTACAGGGCACTCGATGCTGGAGAACGAAATGCTTTGAGGCATTATCGGTTTGTTGTAAAAAAATTTAGGTTGGAAACTTGATCTGTGGCGGCATGGGTGTGGTGAAGTCCAAATGGTGGGAAGGCTCGAACCACTTCAGTTGAGCCATTCATTGCGGCGGTGACGGCCTTTCATAAGAAAGATTGGTCAATGTGGAGGTGCTGGACGTTTGGTGTGACATTTTGCACTCCGATGAAAAGAACGGTCAATGCTGTTTACAGACACAGCGACAGCTAGTGTTGGGTAAGGCAGGTGGTTTATCGAGGTAACCTGTTCAGACCCGTGTGCGTTGGTTTAGTGCTCTGCTTGCTTCCTTGGTAGGGTACTGCAATGAATCCGGCGAATATTCTGGGCAACTAGAGTTATACAAATGTAGGTTTTCTACTGACCTCAGAGAGTCCGTTAGCTGCTGAAGTCATAGCAGTATTTTGGTGGTCATACTTGAGAGTTGCTTTGGGGCAGTGAGTGCTGGAGACGGAATTGACTTGCCGTATTGTGCTAGGTGTTCGTCTGTTGTGGGAATGTTTCGGTTTGAAGAATTGGTGGGTGGCAGGGTATGCGTAAAGTGGGCAAAACGCTGGGAAGGCCTGAAGAACTTCAGTTAAGCTATTCATTGCGGAGGCGACAGCATAGGTACGAAGGAGGGCTGGTGTAGAGGTGCTGGCCCTAAAGGTGTATGTGACGCTTTGTGGGGAGATAGGAAGAGCGGTGACTTCCGGCTACAAGCGACAGCTGGAGTTGAGGGGGGGAAGTGAGTTATTGGGGTAACCTGTGGTGTGAGTTGGGTTATTGTTAGGCTTGCTCCCCCCATGTACGACAGTGCTTTGGATCGGGAGTGTCTTTCCAGGCACATGAAGGTATGGGAACGTTCCTTTGCGGACTTCAGGAAGTGCGTCTGTTGGTGGATATGTAGCGTTATTTTGGGGGTGGGGTATATTTGGTACTGTCAAAACAGTAGAGAGGCTCGAACCACTTCAGTTGGGTTATTCATTGCGGGAGGTGGTGGCACAGAATGCGAAGGAGTGGCTGGTATAAAGATGGTGGCTGTAATGGTTCGTGTGACGTTTTATGCGGAGATGAAGGAGCGGGATCGGTCTCTTACAGACAACGCGACAGCTGGAATAGAGTGCGAAAGGTAGGTTATTGAGTTAGACTGTGGAAACTGATGTGAGTTGGTTTATTGTTTATCTTCTTTTTTTGTGTAAGCTGGTGCCGTGAATGGGGTGACACAATAGGCGTTTGGGTACATGTGAATCTACTGTTCCTGCCGAATCCAGTTGGTGCGTGTGTTGCTGAAGGCGTAGCGTTATTTTGGCGGTGGGGTACTTGACGAGCTGTTTTGGGACACAGAGTGCTCGGGACGCAACTGGCGTGCCGTAATAATCTGGATGTTTGCTCAGTGAGCTTTTTTAAAGGAAAGCTTTGGTTTCGAGAACTGTTGCGCTGCAGTGTATGCATGATAAAAGCAAAACGGTGGGAAGGCTCGAACAGCCTCAGCTAAATTATTTCTTGCGGCGGTGACGGCACAGAATGCAAAGGAGTGATTGGTGTGGTGGTGCTGGTTGTTACGGTTTGTACGACGGTTTGTGTGAATATTGGAAGAACGGTCTCTGCCGTCTTCAGGCACAGCGACAGGTAGAGTTGAATGAGTGGAGTAGGTTATTGAGGTAAGCTGTGGACACTGGTGTGAGTTGGTAGATTGTTTCGTTTGGTTCGCACTTACGGCAAAGTCATGGGCTGGGGTCAATCCAGGCAGTTGGAGCTATGTGAATGTCGGCTTTTTGCCGAATTCAGACTGTGCGTTTGCTACAAATGACCTAGCGTTATTTTGATGGTGGAATCCTTGAGGAGATAATTTGGGGCGCTGGATGCTGGACACGGAATTGGCTTGCCGTAGCAGTCCGGGTGTTGTTTAGCTATGGGATTCTTTTGGTTTGGAGAAGTGCGTAGCAGCTCACGCATCCTGGGGTCGAAGCAGTGGGGAGGCTCGAGCGACTTCAGTTAAGTTATTGATTCCGGCGTCGCTGGCAGCAAATGCGAAGGGATGCTTCCTGTAGACATCCTCGTTACAAAGGTTCTTGTGGCGCTTCGTGCGGAAGTAGGAAGAATGTTCATTGCCGTTTACAGATACAGCAACGCCTGAAGTTGAGTGGGAAATAGGCTATTAAGGTATCGTGTGCAAACTGGTGTGAGCTGATTTGTTGTTCCGCTTGGTTTGGCCGTACGCTTGTGTCATGGATTAAATTCCAGGCAGTTGCAGCCATCGGACTGTTTTTTTCTGCTGATTTCAGGAAGTGCGCTGAGTCCTGGATCCTGGAGACCAAAATGGTTTGCTATAGGAGTCGCTGTCTGTTGTTGGAATGCTTTTGTTTGGAGAGTGGATGCGTGAGAGCTTAAATGCGGTAAGGTCGGAATGATAGGGATTGTCGAACTACTTGATGTAAGCTACTTATTACGACAGTGACGGCACAGAGTGCTCAGAGGCGGATGGTTGTTCTGGTTCGTGCAGCGTTTTGTGTGGATATACGAAGAACGGTCACAGCCGTCTATGCACTCTCCAACAGCAGAGCTGAAAACGGGAAAAGAGTTAATGATGTAACCAGTGCAAACTGTTGTGCGTTTGTTTATTGGTCTACTTGGCGCCTCCATATGCTATTGTCGTGGACGGAGCAATCCAGGCAGCTAGAGCTATGTGAATGTAACTTTGCTATCGACGTCAGGGCGTGGGTTTGCTGCTGCAGTCCTACATTTAATTTGGGGATTGGGTACTTGATGAGCTGTTGAGGGGCACTGACAGCCAGAAGTGTAAATGTTCGGAATTTCAGTTGCGGAGTGTGCCTTGTTGAGGTTTTTGTGGGAGTGTGTTAGTTTGGAGAATTTGCGTGGTGGTTTATGTGTGCTGAGGTCGAAGAGGCGGCCAGGGCAGAACAGCAGCTAAGCTATTGATTGCGGAGGTGACGGCACAAAATGCAAAGGGGTGGTTGATGTAGATGTGTTCGTTATTATAGTTCGCGTGACATTTTCAGTATGTATGGGAAGAACGGTGAGTGCCGTTCGCAGACGCAGCGGCAGCTAGAGGTGAGTACGGGCAGTGCGTTATTGAGGAATTGTGTGCGAACTGGTGTGAGTTGACTTATTGTTCCGCGTTCCGCTTAGTTCCCGTGTTTGCTAGTGTCATGAATTGGAAGGCATTCCAAGCACTTAATGCTTTCCTAGTGTAGTTTTGCTGATTTCAGCAAGTCCGTTTGCTGCTGAAGGCATAGAGCGCTTTTCCTGGTGGGGTACCTGAGGAGCTGTTGAGGGGCACTGGGTGCTGAAGACGGAAGCGCCTTGCTTTATTGGACTGAGTGTTTATTTTGCGGAATTTGTTGTGCAAATGTGTTTGTCTGGAGAACTGGTGCGTGGAACCTTGTGTGTAGTAGGGTCGAAACGGTGAGGGAAGTTAAAAGACCTCAGTTAGGCTATTTATTGCGGCGGAGGCAGCACAGAATGCAAATGGATGGTTTGTCTAGAACTACTGATTGTTATAGTTTGAGTGTTGCTTGGTAAAAAGCTGGAAATAACCACCGCTGCAGTTTACGGGGACAGGGACAGCTGCAGTTGGGTGGGGGAAGTGGGTTATTAAGGTAAGTGTTGCGAACTGGTGTAAGCTGGTTTAGTTTTCCATTCGATTCCGATGTTTGCTAGTGTCGTGCATTTGGAGGTATTCCAGGCACTTGGAGCTATTTGAATGTAGTTTTTCTGACGACTTCAGGAAGTGCGTTTTTGTTCTGAGGGCGTAGCGTTATTTGGGTACTGGCGTACTTCAGGAGCTGCCTCGGCGCGCTGAGTGCTAGAGGGGGAAGTAGCCTGCTGTACTAGTTTGGGTGTCCCTTCTGTGGATCGTGTTGTGGGAGGTTTTCGGTTTGGATGATTGACGCATGGCTGCTGAAATGAGTGTTAAGGTTCTATGGACATTGGTGTGACGTGGATTATTCTTCCGCTTGGTTCGCCTTTACGACAGTGCCATGGAATGGATTTCAGCTGCCTGGAGCTATGAATGTAGCTTTTGTGCCGATATGAGGAAGTGCGTTTGCTGTTGATGGTTTAGTGCTCCGGAACAGCTCCTCAAGTCCCCTGCCACAGAAATAACGCTGCGTCGTGCGGACGGAAGCGGCTGCCCTGTAGTAATGTGGGGATCGCTTTCTTGTTGAGACATTTTAGTTTGAAGGATAGATACGTGTTGTGGAGACGCGAACCGCTTCACTTAAGTTGCGGCGGTGACGGCATAGAATGCGAAGCGGTGTTTATTATAGAGGTGCTGGTTGTTATGGCTTGTGTGGCGTTTTTTAAGATGGGGGAAACGTTCAATGCTCTGTTCAGGCACAGCGACAGATGTAGTTGAGTGGGGGGAAGTAGGTTACTGAGGTATCCTATGAAAGCTGGTGAAAGCTTTTTTTACTTTTCCCCTTGGTTTGTTCCTTCGCCAGTGTCATGGACGGGAGGCGTTCGAACTACATAGAGCTATGTGAATACAATTTTTTTGCCAACTTCAGACAGTGGGTTTGCCGCACAAGGCGTAACGTTATTTTGGAGTTGGGGTACTTGAGGAGGTGCTTTGGAGCACAGAATGATGGAAACAAAAATGGCCTGCCGTAATATCCGGCATATCGGCTTGTGTTGGGAATGTTTTAATTATGGTACTTCATGCATGCTGGATTGCGTGTGACGAGGTAGGAACGGTGGGGAGGCTTGACAACTTGAGTTAAGCTATTTATTGCGAGGGTGACGGAAAAGAAGGCAAAGGAATGGTTGGTGTGAAGATCCTGGATTTTATGGGTCACCTGAAGTTTTGTGGGGAGATTTAAAAGATGATCAGTTCAGTTCGCGGAGACAGAAACAGGTGGACCTGAATGCGGGAAGTGGATCATTGGGGTAACGTGTGGAATCATGTGTGAGTTGGCTTATTGTTCCGCTTGGTTCGCGCTTACGGTACACGGGTTGGATTTCAGGCAGCTGCATCTATGTTAATGTAGGGGTTTTGCTTCTTTCAGCTCGTGCGTTTGATGCAGACGGCTAAGTGTATTGTTTTGGTTGTGGGATACTTGAGGAGCTGCCTTGGGGAACTGAGTGCTACGGTCGGGACCGTCTGCGTTTAGTGGAGTGTTTTGTGGAAAGGTTTTCATTTTCGTGAATTGGCGCGTGGCGGCTTATATGGACTGCGGTCAAAAGTTTGGGGACGTTCAGATGACGTCAGGCAAGCAATTCATTGTGGCGGTGGCGGCACAGAATCCGAAGGGACGGTTGGTTTAGAGTTCCAGGTTGTTATGTTTCATATGATGTTTTGATATTTCGTGGGAAGGTGGTAAGGACGGTTTCTGTCTGCAGATACAGAAATAACTGGAGCTGGATTTGGGAAGTCGGTCATTGGTGTAATCTGTGGAAGGTAGTGTATGCTGGTTTGTTGCTCAACTGGATTGCCATGTCCGCTATTGTCATAGATGGAGGGACACTTCACGCAGTTGAAGGTATTTGAATGTAGTTTTTCTGTCGATTTCAGAAAGTGCGTTTACTGTTAGAGCCGTAGCGTTAATTTGGTGGTGCATTATTTGGGGATCTTTGGGCCACTGAGTGTCATCCGCGGAAACGTCTTGCCGTAGTAGCCGAAGTGTCTGTTTTGTGGGATGTGTTGTGGGAAAGCTTTAGCTTGGAGAATTGGTGCATGAAGGCTTTCGTGTGATAAGGTTGAAACGGTAGGGAGGCTGAAACGGCTTCAGTTCAGCTATTCTTCGCCGCGCTGATGGTATAGAATGCAAAAGACTGGTCGGTGCGAACATGCTGGTTGTTATGTTTCGTGTGATGTTTTGTGCGGAAGTGGAAAGAACTGTCGCTTCCGTCTACAAACACCGCGGCAGCTAAAGTTGGGTGGGGAAGTGGGTTGCTGAGCTAAGCTCTGCAAAGTGGTGTGCGTTTGTCTATTGTTCCTCGTGGTTCGCCCTGACAGTAGTGTCATGTATTGAATTCCAGGTAGTCGGACCTACGTAACTGTAGTTTTCTGCGGATGTCAGAACGTGCGTTTGCTGCTGATTGCTTAGCGTTATTTTGGTGGTGGGATGCTTGAGGAGCTGCTTCGGGGCACTTCGTGCTAAAGACGGAAATGCCTTGAGACAGTGTCCGTTGGTCGTGAGAATGTTTGGGTTGGGGAAATTGCTGCATGCCAGCATATGTGTAGTAAGGTCGAAACTGAAGGGAAGCTCGGGAGACCTTACCTAAACTGTTTATTTTCGACGGTGGAGTTGCACAGTGCTAAGGGGTGGCTCGTGTAGGGATGACGGTTGTTATAGCTCATCTGCATTTTTCTGCAGACATAGAGGTGCGGGCAACTGCCGTGTACAAACACAGCGACAGGTGGAGTTGAGAGGTGGAATATTGAGGTTACCTGTGCAAAAAGGTGCGCGCTTGTCTATTTTTTAAAGTAGTTCGCCTTTACGATACTCTCATGGGAGGATTCCCGGCAGGTGGAGCCATGTAAATGTACGTTGGCTGCCGACGGCAGATAGTGGGTTTGCTGCTGAAGGCGTAGCACTATTTTCGGGTTAGGTTATTTGAAGAACTGCTTCAGGGCACTGAATAGCGGAAACAGAAGTGGACTGTCGTAGTAGTCGGGGTATCCGCTATTTTTGAGATTGTTTCAGTTTGGAAACTTGGTGAGTGGAGGCTTGTGTGTTACGAGATCGAAACGTTGGGGAGGCTCGACCGACTGCAGATAAGTTATTTACTGTGGCAGTGACGGCACAGCATGCGAAGGGGTGGCTGGTGTAAAGAGTGTGTTTGTTATGGTTGGTGTAGCATTTTGTGAGGAGATGGGAGGAACGATCGCTGGACTTTGCAGAGATAGCAACAACTGGAGTTGAATGGAAAAGATGTTATTGAGGTAGCGTGCGCATACTGGTGTGCGTTGATTTATTGTTCCTCTTGACGCTGGTGTGATGGATCAGGGACATTGCAAGCACTTGGATCTATGCGAATGTGATTGTTGTACCGGCTTCAGGAAGTGCGTTTGCCGCTGAATGTGTAATGTTTTCGTTACGGGTGTGGTATGTGAGGATCTGCTTTAAGGATTAAGTTCTGGAGACGGAAGTGGTTTGCCGTAGTAGTCGCGGTGCCTTGTTTCTTGTGAGGCTCTTCTATTCCGGAGTATTGGTGTGTGCCCGCGTATGCTTGGTGAGGACGAAACGATCGGGGGACTCTAAGGACGTCAGTTAAGCTTTTTATTGCGCGGGTGGTATGTCAGAATGCGAACGGGTGTTTGGTGTAGAGATGCCATTTGTTATGGTTTGTGTGAATTTTTGTGCAGAAACGGGGAACAGTGGTAGTGTTATCTATAAACACAACAGCTAGAGTTGAGTGTGGGAAATGGAATATCAAGATAGTCTTTCAAACTGGTGTGTGCTGGTTTATCGTTCCGCTTGCATCCATGGTGTTCTAGTGTAATGGATCGCAAGGCATTTCAGGCACTTGGAGGTATGTATGTGTCATTTTTACCGACTTCAGCAAGTTCGTCAGCTGCGTATGTGTAGTTTGGGAGATAGGTTACTGAGGAGCTGCTTTGGGAACTGAGTGCTGGGGACGGAAAAGGATTGCCACAGTAGTCTAGGTCTTTGCGAGCGTGTTTCCTTGCTGTGGGACTGTATAGCTATGAAGAATTAGTGCGTGGTGGCTTAGTTGTGATTAGATCAAAACGATGGGGAGGCTCTAACCACTTGAGTTAAACTATTTATTGCCACAGTACGGGCACAGAATGGGAAAGGGTGGATGTAGAAGACATGCCAGTTGTTCAGCTTCGTTGGCATTTTCTGTGAAGATGCAATACATTAGCATTTGCCGTTTTTAGAAAGATACAGCTGGTGTTGAATGCGGAAAGTGGATTATTGACATATGCTTTACAACCTGGTGTAAGTTGGCTTATTATTCCGCTTAATTTCGCCTTACACTAGTGTCGCGGATCGGGCCGCATTCCAGGCATTTGCGGAAGTGCGAATATGTTTTTTCTTCCACCTTGAGCAAGTGCGCTTGCTGCTGAAGACTCACAGTTATTTTGGGGGGTAGGCTCCGTGAGGAGCTGCTTCGGAGAGCTCAGTTCTAGAAGCGGAAATGGCGTATCGTAGGAGTTTGCGTATTGGTTAGTTGCTAGAATGTTTCTGTTTGAAGAATTGGTGCAGGGTATCATAAATGTGAGAAGGTCGAAACTGTAGGGAGGCTTTACACCATTCAGTTAAACTATTTAGTGAGTTGGTGACAGCAAAAGAAAGAGAAGAGATGGTTGGTATAAAGATGCTGATTTCTATGGCTTGCGTGACGTTTTGTGGGTAGATGAGAAGAATGGCCAGTTTCGTCTACAGACACACCGACACCTGGAGTTGATTGTGGGAACTAGGTTATTGAGATGACCTGTGCGAACTGGCGTGACTTTGTTTATTGCTATGCTTGATTTTTATGTACGCTAGTGTCATTGGTTGGGTGGCATTCCAGACACTTGGACCTATGTAATTGTAGTTTTCCTGCCAACGACAGATCGTGGGTTACCTGCTGAGGGCGTCGCATTATTTCGGTTGTTGGGTCCTTTCATGAGCTGCTTTGGGGGACTGCCTGCTGGAGAGGGAAAATGGTCCCTGCACTAGTCGGAGTGGTTGTTTGTTGTGGGAGTGTTTTAGTTTGCAGAATCGTTGTGTGTCACATTATATGGGCTGGCATCAAAATGTTGGAGAGGCTCAAAAAACTTCAGTTAAAATATTCGTTGCGCAGCTGATGGCACAGAATGCAAAGCGTTGGCTGGTATAGAGGTGCTGGTTGTTACGGATCGGGTGACGTTTTGTGAAAAGAAGGGACGAATGATCACTGGCTTCTTTAGACACAGTGACAGCTGGAGTTGAGTGGGGGACCTAGGTTATTCAGATAACCTGTGTACACTAGTGTAAGTTGGTCTATTGTTCCGCTTAGCTCGCCCTTACGGTAGTGTCACGGGTTGAATCCCAGACAGTTGGAGCTATGCGAATGTAGGTTTTCCTGCTGACTTCAGAAAGTGCGTTTGCTGCTGAATGACTACGATTATTTTGTGGATGGGGTACTCGAGCAGCTGCATTCGGACACAGAGTGCTCGAGGCGGAAATAAGTTGCTGTAGAACTCCTGGTGTCTGTTTGTCGTAGAAAAATTTTTGTTTTGAGAATGGCTGCGTGGGAGCTTACTGGCAATAATATCAGAATGATTGAGAGTGACAAAGCACTTCAGTTAGGCTATTCACTTCGACGGTGGCGATACAGAATGCGAAGGAATGGTTAGTGTGGAGGTGATGTTGGTTGTTACAATTCATGCGACGTCTTGTGCGGAGGTGGGAAAAACTCTCACTGCGCTTTGCTAATGAGAAGTGGACTAATTGAGATAAGCCCTCTAAACGTAATTTTGTTGCCTTTTCCACTCGGTTTTCATATACCTTAGTGTTATGGATCAGGAGCTACTCCAGGCACTTGGAGGTCTGTAATTGTTATTTTCCTGCCGATTTTAGGAAGTGCGTTTGCTGATTAAGGCTTAGCTTCATTTTTTGGGTTGCGATGCATGTGTAGCTGCTTCGGGGCACTACGTACTGGAGACGGCAATGGCCTGGCTTATTAATCAATGTGTTTGTTGATTGTGGACGTGCTTCAGCTTGAAGAATTAGCGCGTTGCGGCTTAGGTGTGATGAGATCAAAACGGTAGCGAAATTTTAGCGACTTCAGTTGCCTATTTATTGTGGCTGTGACGGCACAGAATGCAAAGGAATGATTGTTGTGGAGATGCTGGTTGTAAAGGTTTATATGGCATATTGTGACCAGATGGAAGGAACGGTCATTGCCGTTTTCAATGACAAGCGACAGATGAAGTTGAATGGGGAAGTGGGTTATTGAGGTAACCAGCTCAAACTGGTATCAGTTAGTTTACTGTTCCATTTTGTTTCATGTACGCTAGTGTAATGGATCGATGAGCACTCTAGACAGTTGGGGCCAGGTGAATGATTTTTTTTTTCCGACTTCAGTTCGTGTGTTTGCTGGTGAAGGCGAAGCGTTATTGTGGTGGTTAGATACATTAGAACCTATTTTAGAGAACTGAGTGCTCGAGGCGGACAATGCTTGCAATAGTAATGTGGGTTTGTGTCGAAGCGTTCAAGCGAATTTGTTAGTTTTGACAACTGGTGAGCTGGGGAATGTGTGTGGTCAGGTGGAACCGGCGGGGAGGGTTGAACCAGTTCAGTTACGTTATTTATTTCGGCGCTGACGACGCGGTGCGAAGAAGTGGTTGGTGTAGAGATGCCGCTTGTGGTTGGTGGTAAAACATTTTGCCCGGAAATAGGAAGAACGTTCACTGCCGTTTACAGACACAGCGACAACTGGAGTTGAGTGGGGAAGTGGGTAACTGAGGTAATCCACACTGGTATGAGTGTTCTGCTTGGTTACGTATACGTTGGCGTCACGGATCGGAGGGCATTTCAGGTACTTTTGGCTATGCTAATCTGATTGCTGTGCCTACTTCAGTTAGTGCGTTTGCTGCTGAATGTGTAGGGTTCTCGTTACAGGTGGGGTAGGTGAGGAGCTGCTTGAAGGCACTGAGTGCTGCACAGGGAAATGGCTTGCGGTTGTAGTATGGGTTTGTGTTGAGGCGTTCGTGTGAATATGTTTGTTTCGATAACTGGTGCGTTGGGGTGTGTGTGTGGTGAGGTCGAACTGGTGGTGCAGTAATTAGTTCAGTTACGTTATTCTTTTCGGCGCTGAACGCGCGGTGCGGAGAGGTGGTTGGTGGAGAGATGCAGGATTTTGTGGTTAGTGACACAATTCATTCAAAGATGGGAAGGGCGTTCACTACTGTGTACAGACTCAGCGATAAAGGGATTTGAGTGGGGGAAGTGGATTACTGACGTAACCTGTACAAACTGCTACGAGTTCGTGTATTATTTCGCTTGGTTCCTTGTACGTTGGTGTCACGAATCGGAGGCCATTGCAGGCGCTTGGCGCTATGCAAATATGATCGTTGTGCCTGTCTCAGGAAGTGTGTTTGCTGCTTAACGTCTAGCGTTTTTGTTACTGGTGGGGTAGGTGAGGAGCTGAGCGCTGGAGATGGGCATGGCTTGCCGTAGTTACCTGGGTCTTTGTGTGTTGCTACAGGTACAGCGGAAGCTGGAGGTGAGCGCAATAAGTGAGTTATTGAAGTAACCTGTGCATGCTGGTGTAAGCTGGTTTACTCTTCCTTTTGATTACTCCGTACATTCATGTCATGGATCAGGCGGGCTTTCCAGTTGTAGCTGAATGAATGCAGTCTTTTTTCGACCGCAGGATGTGCGTTTGCTGGCGAAGCTTTAGCATTATTTTGGGAGCGCGGCACGTGGGGAACTGTTTTGGGGTATTGAGTGCTGGAAACGGAAGTAGATTGCCGTGGCAGCCGTGTTGTCCGTTTTGTAAGCTTTGTTCTGTGAATTGCCTACTTTGGTGAATTTGTACTTGCATGCTTATGCGTGATGAAGTGGGAACGGTAAATAGGGTCAAGCCATTGAAGTTGAGCTGTGGGTTGCAGCGATGACGCCACCGAACGCCAAGGGGTTGTTGAACTAGACATGCTAGTTGCTACGGTTGGTGTGCTATTTTGTAAAGTAATGGGAAGAGTGCTGAAGACGAAAATGTTTTGCCGTAGTAAAGTGGATTTGGGTTGAAGCGTTTGTGCGATTATGTTAATTTTGACAACTGGTGCGTTGAGGCGCATGTGTGGTGAGGTGGAATCGTTGGGAAGGGACGAACGAGTTCAGTTACGCTATTCATTTCGGCGATGACAGCACAGACGAAGAAGTGGTTGGTGTAGAGATGTCGGTTGTGCAATGATGGAAAGAACGATTACTGCCTTTTATAGACACAGCGAGAGCTGGATTTAAGTGCGGGGAGTGGATTACTGAGATGAACTTGTGCAAACTGATGAGACTTCGTGTAGTGTTGCGCTTTTTTTTCTTGAACGCTGCTGTCATGGATTGGGGGGCATTTCAGGCACTTGGCGCTATGCGAACGTGATTGTTGTGGCGGCTTCAGGATGTGCGTTAGCTGCTGAATGTGTAGCGTTTTCGTTACGGGTGGGGTAGGTGAGGATCTGCTTCGAAGAATTAAGTGCTGGAGACGGAAATGGCTTGCCATAACAGGCGTGTTGTCTGTTTTGTGCGCTTTGTTCTGTGAATTGCGTACTTTGGTAAATTTGTGCGTGCACGCTCATGTGCAATGAGGTGGGAACGATGAACCTGCTGCAACCACTGGAGCTAAGCTAGATTGCAGCGGTAACGGCACCGAATGCCAAGAAAGACAAGCGGGTTGTTGGACTAGGCACGCTAGTTGTTACGGTTGGTGCGCTATTGCTTGTGGTGATGGGAGCAGTGCTGCAGACGCAAGTTGTTTGGGCTAGTAGCATGTGTTTGTGTTGAGGCGTTCGAGCAAATATGTTAGTTTCGACAATTGGTGCGTTGGGGCGCACGTGTGGTGAGGTGGAACCGGCGGGAAACGTCGAACCAGTTCAGTTACGTTATTTATTTCAGCAATGACGGCACAGACGAAGGAGTGCTTGTTGTAAATTTTCCGGCTGTTCGGATTGGAGAAACGTTTTGCGCGGAGATGGGAAGAACGTTCATTGCTGTTTACAGAAAAAGCGAGAGCTGGAGTGGAGTGGGGGAAGTGGATTACTGAGGTGACCTGTGCAAGCTGGTACGAGTGTTCCGGTTGGTTCCTTGCACACTAGCGTCATGGATCGGGGTGGCATTCCAGAAACTTAAATTTATGCAAATGTGATTGTTGTGGCGGCTTCAGAAAGTGTGTTTGGTGTTGAATGTCTAGAGTTTTGTTTCCGGGTGGGGTAGGTCAAGATCTGCTTCGGAGCACTGAATATTAGGGACAGAAATGGCTTTCCGTAGTTATCTAGGTGTCTGTTTGTTGAAGTGTTAGTTGGGGAAGCGGAGAACAGCAGCTTATGTGCGATGAGGTGGGAACTGTGAGCTGGCTCAAACTACTGGAGCTGAGTTATTGATTGCGGCGGTGACGGCACGGAATGCCAAGGAGTGGTTTGACAAGACAAGCTGGTTGTTACGGTTGATGTGTTATTTTTTATGAGGATGGAAAGAACAGGTACTGGATTCAACGTGCACGGGGATAGCTAGAGCTTAGTGCTAGAAGTAGGTTATTGAGGTATTATGTGCAAACTGGTGTTTGCTGGTTAGTTGTTTTGTGTGGTTTGACCCTACGGAAGTGTCATTGGTTGGATTCCAGGCATTTCAAGTCACGTGAATGTACTTTTTCTGCCGACTTCAGTACGTGCGTTAGCTGGAGATGGCTTTGCGTTGTGTTGGTGTTCAGATACTTGAGGAGCTGCTTTAGGTCACTGATTTCTGGAGATGCCAATAGCTTACCGTTGCAGTCTGGGCATCTGCTTGTTGTGGGAATGTT
>NPHX01000312.1:21837-34620 GCA_002271815.1 Eimeria falciformis
AAACTGGTGCGTGGCGGCTAGTGTATGCTGAGGTCGAATCGGTGGGGAGGCTGGCATCACTTTAGTTACGCTATTAATTGTGGCGGCGATAGCACAGCGTGCAAGGGGGTTGTTGAAGATGCTGGTGTTTTATGGTTTGCCTGACGTATTGTGCGGAGATGCTGCTATCTACAGACACAGCGACATCTGGAGTTTAGTGTGGAAAGTTGGTTATTGAAGTAACTTGTGGAGACTGGTGCAAGTTGACTTATTGTTCCGCTTAGTTCCCAGATACGATAGTTTGAGGCATCAGAAGATATTCTCGACAATTATAGCCATGTGAATGTAGTGCTTTTGTGTTGACGCCAGGACGTGCGTTTTCTGGCGAAGCTCTAGCGTTATTTTTGGGATAGAGCGGTTAAGAAGCTATTTCGGGGCACTGAGTACTGGAAACAGAAATGGCTTGCCGTAGTAGTATTTCATTTCGTAGTATTCGGGGTGTCTCTGTATCGTGCGGGTGCACTCGTGTGGAGATGGTGTGCGTGACGACTGGTGTGTAACGAGGCTCGAACGGTGGGAGGCGCGCACCACTTCAGTTAAATTCCTCCTTCCAGCTGTGAAGGCACAGCATGCGAAGAGGTTGTTGGACGAGATAAGCTCGTGGTAATGTTTCGTGTGACGTTTTGTGGGGAGATGGGAAGAACGGCTAGTGCTGTATACAGGCAAAACAACTTGGTGCCCGTATAAGGTGGTGTCATGGGTTGGGAAGTATTTCAGGTAGTTGGGGCTATCTGGGTGTAGCTTTTCTACGGTATTCAGCCAGTGCGTTTCCTGATAAAGGCGTATTGTTATTTAACCTTCAGGCAAATTGAGAAGCTGCTTCGGGGCACTGATAGCTGAAGACGGCAATAGCTTACCGTTGCAGTCTGGGCATCTGCTTGTTGTGGGAATGTTTTAATTTGAAGGACTGGTGCGTGGCGGCTAGTGTATGCTGAGGTCGAATTGGTGGGGAGGCTGGCATCACTTTAGTTACGCTATTAATTGCGGTGGTGATGGCACAGCGTGCAAGGGGGTTGTTGAAGATGCTGGTGTTTTATGGTTTGCCTGACGTATTGTGCGGAGATGCTGCTATCTACAGACACAGCGACATCTGGAGTTTAGTGTGGAAAGTTGGTTATTGAAGTAACTTGTGGAGACTGGTGCAAGTTGACTTATTGTTCCGCTTAGTTCCCAGATACGATAGTTCGAGGCATCAGAAAACATTCTCAACAATCATAGCTATGTGAATGTAGTGCTTTTGTGCTGACGTCAGCAAGTCCGTTCGCTACTGAAGGCTGAGCATTATTTTGGGAGTGGGATGTGTGAGGAGTTGTTTTTGAGCATTGATTTCTGAAGACGGAACCCGTTCGCCCTATTAATCTGGATTTCCGTTTTATGGGCTTTGTTGTGGGAATGTTTTTTGATAACAATTCTCGAATCACTTTTGGTGAGCTATTCTTTGGGGCGGTGCGAGCACAGAATGCGAATAGGGTGGGTGATGTATAAATGTCGTGTGTTGTGGTTCGAGTGACGTCTTGTGCGGAAATGGGAAGAACGGTCACTGCGCTTTCAACAGACGGTGACAGCTGGGTTATATTGGGGGCAGTGGGGTATTGAGGCAACCTCTGAAAACTCATGTAAGTTTGTCTACTGTTCCCCTTTGTTCCTTTTACGCCTAGTGTCATGTATTGGGAGGCATTCCAGCCAGTTGGAGTTATGCGAATGCGGTTTTTCTGCCAAATTCAGTTTGTGAGTTTGCGCCAGCAGATCAGGTGTTGTCCTTGGCGCCGGCAGGGTGTTTGAGAAGCTGATCCAAGGCACTAGGTGCTGTACACGGAAATGTCCTGACGTAGTAGGCTGGGTGTCTGGTCGTTGTGGGACTGTTTGGGTTTGGAGAATGTGTAGGTGGCGGTTTGTGATCAGGTGGGAAGGACGGGGGGAGGCAGGGGTGGTAGGCCAAGAGGTTGTTTATTGTGGCTGTGACGACACAGTATGAGAACGGGATCTGATCTAGAGATGCTAGTTGTTATGGTTTGTGTGGCCTTCTATAAGGAAATGAGTCAATCCGTCACTGCCGTCTACAGCATAGCGACAGCTGGATTTAAGTTTGGAAGGTTTGTTATTGAGGCGGTGTGTACAAGGTGGTATAAATTTTTTTAGTGTTCCTCTTGCTCCCCCGGTACACCAGTGGCATGTATCAAGCACATCTCCACGCATCTGGAGCTATTTGAATGTAATTTTATGTCGATGTCAGTTCGTGCGTTTGCTGCTGAAGGCCTGGCGTTATTCGGGTGCTGGAGTAGGGGTGCTACTCCTTCGGGCACTGACTGCTTCAAACTCAACTGCTTTGTGGTAGCAAGGTCAGTAACTCCTTACCGTGAACATATATTTGGTTTGAAACGTCCTTAAAGAAATAGCTTGCTGTAGCAATCGGGGCATTTATTTGTTTTTGGAGTGTTTACGTTTGAAAAGTGGTTGCATGGCTGCTTGTGCCTGATGAGTTCGAAACGATTGGGCAGCGCGAACCACTTGCGGTAAGCTATTCACTGTGCCGGTAACGGTACAGAAAGCGTAGGGGGTTGGTCAGGGCCGAGATGGTGACTTTTAGGGTTTATATGACGTTTTGTGCGGAGATGGGAAGATTGGGCACTGGCATCTACAGATACAGTGGCAGCCAGAGGTTATTGCAGGATGCTAGTTATTGAGGTAGGATGTCTAAGCTGGTATGAGTTGCTTTATTGTTTTCTTTAGTTGCGATGTAAGCTAGTCTCATGAGTAGACCAGCATTCCAGGCACTTGGTACTAACCAAATGTAGGTTTTGTGCCCAATATAAGGAAGTGCGTTTGCTGCTAAAGCCTGGAGTTATTTTGGGGCTGGAGTAGTTGAGGAGCTACTTCGCTTCTCTTATTGTTAGCGACGGAACCGTCTTGCCGTAGTAGCTTGAGTGTCTGTCTGTTACTGGCATTTTCATCTTGGCGAATTGATGCGTTTCAGAGTGCAAGCGAAACGGTGGGGACGCTTGAGCCACTATAGTTAAGCTATGCATTGCGGCGGTGATACCACCGAATTTGAGTGAGTTTTTGGTGTAAAAGTGTTAGGTGTTATGGTTCGTGTAACGTTTGTGCGAAGATTGGAAGCACTGTCACTGTGTTTTGCACAGACGGCAACAGCTGGAGTTGAATGAGAAGTGCGTTATTGAGGTAAAATATGGATATTGGTGTGCGTTGATTTATTTTTACGTTTTTGTTTTCATGTACGCTAGTGCCATAGACTGGGCGGCATTCCAGGCAATTGGAGTTGTGTGAATGTCGTTTTTTTGCCGATGTCAGAACGTGTGTTTGCTGCTAAGCCTGACCTTGGCTTTTGCGGGGAGGGTTAGGACGGGAAAGGAGGTTTGAGGCGTTGATGCTGTGTACTGGATGGTGGAAACGGAAATGACTTGACGTAGTAGCTGGGTGTCCGTTCGTTGTGAGGATGTCTGGGTTTATAGGACTAGTGCGCGGCGGCTTCTGTGTGCTTAAGCCGAAGCAGGGGGGAGTTTTGTAGCAATCCAGTTAGCCTATTAATTGGGGAGGGACGGGACAAAGTGTGAAGGCTTGGCTGGTCTAAATATACTGGCTGTTCGGGCTCGCGAGAGGAGGTAGGAAAAACAGTCATTGCTGTCTTCAGACGCAGCGAGTAAAGTTGCATGAGGAAAGTGGGCTATTGCGGTCACCTGTGGGCACTGGTGTGAGTTGGTCTATTGTTCTGATTGGTTCGCGCCCTTTCGGTAGTGTCACGGATTATTAAACATTTCAGGCATTTAGAGCTATGAGAAAAGCGTTTTCCTGCCGATGTCAGGAAGTGCGTTTGCTGCTGATGGCTTAGTGTTATTTTGGTGGTTGGATAGTTGAGGAGTTGTTCTCGGGCAGCGATTGTTGGAGATGCAAATGCCTTGAGGCAGTATCCGTTTGTTGTGGAAATGTTTGGGTTTAAAAAATTGGTGAGTGTCGGCTTATGTGTGATAATGTCGAAACGTCAAGGAGGCTCAAACCACGTCAGTTAAGTAATTCGTTGCGGGGTTGGCGACACACAATGCAAGGCGTTTGTTGCTTAGAGATGATGGTTTTTACGGTTCGTGTGACGGTTTGTGCAAAGATGGAGAGAACTGTCACTGCCGTTCACAGATGCAGCCAGAGCTGGAGTAGAGTGGGGAAAGTGGGTTATTGAGGGACGCTGTTCAAACTAGTGTAAGGTTATGTGCCACTTGGTTTCCATGTACTCTAGAGCCGTGGATTGGGGTGGCATTCCGTGCACTCGGATTTATTTGAATATACATTGTCTTCCAATGTCAGATGGTGGGTTTGCTGCCAAAGGCGCAGGGGTACTTTTGGGGGTTGCGGTACATAACAAACTGTTTCGGGGCACTGAGATCTCAAGATGCAAATGGCTTGCCGTAGTAATCAAATTGTCTGCTTTTAATAAATGCGTTTTGTTTAAAGAACTGTTGCATGGCGCCTTGTGTCTGATGAAGTCGGAACGATGGGGAGTCTCAAACGGCATCAATCAAGCTCAAGCTATTCGATGCGGGGGTAATGGCACAGAATGAAGTGCGTTGTTGAGGCCAGCTGTGCCAACTAGTGTGAGTGGATGCTATGTAGTCAAGTGTCTTGAATTAAGTGACATTCCAAGCACTTACGAATGATGTGAATGTCGTTTCTCTGTGGAGTGCAGAAAGTGCGTTTCATGGTGAACGTCTGGCGTCATTTTAAGCGTGAGGTAGCTGAAGAGGTGCTTCGGGGCATTGAGTGCTGGAGACGCAAATTCCTTGCCGTTGCTTCTTTTTTGCGTTTCATGGGGTCTCTTAAGGGAATGTTTTAAATTGGAGTAGTGCATGGACTCTTATGTGTAATTAGGTCGAAACGGTGGGGATTTTCTAACCACTTCTGTTAAGCTGTTCATTGGGGAGAGACGGCAGAAAACGGCAGGGCTGGCTGGTGTAGAGGTGCTGGTTACCATAGTTTCTGTGAACTTGTGCGCAAAGATGGGAGGAACGGTAATTCTCGTCGACAGAAGCAGCGGCAGGCCTAATTGAGTGCGGGAAGTGGGCTACTGATAAGCTGTGCAAACTGATGTGAGTTCACCTGCCGATTGTCTCCGTGTAAGCTAGTGTCATGGATGGGGGGCATTTCAGGCACATGGAGCTAGTTCCGTGAAGCTATGCGAATGCCGGTTTTCTGCTGACTTCAGAACGTGCGCTTGGTGCTGTAGAGTCCTACCGTTATTTTGGGGCCGGGGTACTTGAGGAAGCGCAGGGTATTGAGTGCTCGAGACAGAGGTGGCGTGCATTAGTGTTTGTTTTGGCTGTTTTATGTAGTTTGTTGCAAGAATGTTGTAGTTTGGTGAAGTGTTGCGTGGAGGCTTAGGCGTTATGCGGTGGAAACGGTGGCGAGGCTCGAACACTTCAGTTAAGCCTTTCATTCCAGGGATCACGGCACAGATTGCGAAGGGGTGTTTGGTGTAGAAATGTTATAGTTTGTGCAATGTTTTATCCGCAGCTGGAAAGAACGGTGATTCCTGTTTACAGACACAACGAGAACTGGTTAGAGTGCGACCAGTGGACTATTAAGGTAACCTGTGCAAAATTGATGTGTGCTCGCTTACTGTTCCTCTTAGTTCCCATGTACGCTAGTGTCACTGCCATGGCGACATTCCTGGTCCTTGGAGCTATGGGAATGTAGTTTTCGTGCTGACGCCAGAACGTGCGTTTGCTGCTGAAGGCCTAGCGTTAATCTGCGGGTTGGTTACATAAGGACCTACTTCGGCCACCTAGATCGGCAGAAGGAAATTGCCTGCTAACAGAATTCTTTTTTTTGTTGTGCTGCTGTTGATGTGGTAGTTCTGTAGATAAGGGAATTAGTGCGTGGCGGCTTATATTTGTCAAGGTTTAAACGTTTAGGAGGCTCAGGCCACTTCAGGTAAGCCATTCTTTGCGGCGTTGATAACAGATAATACGAATGTGTGGTTGGTGTACAGTTGCCGGCGCGTAAGGTGCGTTTGGCGTTTTCTTTGCAGATGGGGAAATTTTTGCCATCTGCAGACACAGCGACATCTGGAGGTGAGTGGGTTAAGTATGTTATTAAGGCATTCTTTGGAAACTGGTGGATGTTGGCTTACGTTTCTGCTTTATTCTTCCATACACTTGTGTCATGAATCAGCGGGGGGCATTATAGAAAGTTGGGGGTACGTGGATGTATTTTTGTTGACGTCAGCTAGTGCGACTGCTGCTGCAGGGGTAGCGTTATTGTGGTGGTTGGGTACCTGAGGAGCTGTTTCGAGGCACTTAGTGCTGGAAACGGAAATTGTTTCATGTGGTAGATCGACAGTTTGCTTTGTGGGTTTGTTATAAGGATGCCCAACGTTGGACGTTTCTTGGGTGGTGGCTTATGTTTGATGTGGTCCATAAAAAAGTGACTTCCCGTGGTAGTAGACCTGTCTGTTTTGTGGAGTTTGTCGTGGGAATTTTTTTGTGTGTGCTGGCGTGCGTATGATGACGTTGAAACGCTGAGTAGGATCGAGCCACTGGAGCCAGATTGTTTGCTGAGGTGGTGACAACATAGAAAGTGAAGGCGTGGTTGGTGGAGAGGTGCTGGTCGTTACGGTTCGTCTGATGCTTTTTGCAGAGATGAAAAGAACTGGCAGTGCCGTCTACAGACACAGCAACAGCGGGAGTTGAGTTTGTAACGTGAGTTAATGTGGTAGCCTGTGCAAACTGGTGTCTGTATATTTCTTCCGCTGAGTTTGCATGTACGTCTGTCTCATGGTTTGGGTGTCGCATTCCAGGTAGTTGGAGCTATTAAAATGTGTTCTGCCAATGTCAGTTAGTGTGTTTGCTCTTGAAGGCGTGCCGTTATCTTGGGGTTGAGGTACTTCAGGAGCTGTTTTGGGAACATTGAGTGCTGCAGACTGAAATGGCTTGCTGTAGTAGTCTTTGTTGTCTGTCGGAATGTTTTAGTTTGGTGAATTGGTGTGTGGCGACGTCGAACCGGCGAGTAGGCTTGAACCACTTCAGCAAAACTATTCATTACGGCGGTGAGGAAACAGATTGCAAGAAGGTGGTCAGTGTAGGGATGCTGGTTGTTACTGTTCGTGCGACGCTTTTTACGGAATTGGGAAGAACGGGCGCTGCCGTCTACAGACACAGCGGCAACTGGAGCTGAGATGGAGAAGAGTTATGACGTAAACTGTACATACTGTTGTAAGTTGGCTTATTGTTGCGCTTTATTCGTCCTTACGGTAGGCTCCTGGTTTGCATTCCGGGCAGTTGGAGCCATGCGGATGTAAGTTTTCTGCTGATTTCAGCACGTCCGTTTGCTGCTGATGACTTCGCGTCATTTTAATGATAATATAGTTGAGTAACTGCTCCGGGGCATTGCGTGCTGGATACGGAAATGGCTTGCCGCAGTATCCGTTCGTTGTGGGAATGCTCGAGTTTGGAACATTGATGTGTGGCGGCTTGTATAAGATGAAGTCAAAACGGTGAGTAGGCTCAAACCTCATAAGTTAAGCTATTCATTGCGGCGATGACGGCACGGAAAGCAAACGGGTGCGTAAAGATGTTGGTTGTTGTGGTTCATGTGGCATTTTTTGCGGAAATAAGAGGAACGGTCACTGACGTCTATAGACATAGCGGCAGCCGAAGTTAAGTCTTGAAGAAGATTATTTACTTAACCTAGTCTAATCGGTGTGCGTTGCTTTGTTGTTTTGCCTTGCTTCGATATACGGAAGTGTCATGGTTCCCGACGCATTTAAGGCAATGAGAGCTATGTCAATGTATTTTTTTGCCGACGTCAGTTCGTGTGTTTGCAGCTGAAGACATAGCGTTATGTTGGTGGTATGGTACTTGAGTGTTTGAAAAAATAATGGTTTGGCGTATTTTCAAGGATTTTTGTTTTCTGTGAGAATCTTTCTGTTTGGAGATTGTGCTGCCTTATGTGTGACTACGGTGGCACGCTTGAACAACTTCAGTTAAGTTATACGTAGGACCGATGGCGGCGCAGAGCGCGAATAAAATTTGTTGGAAGGTTTGTGTGACACTTTGTGCAAAGATGGAGAAAATGGACACTAGCTACAGCGACAGCTGAAGTTAGGTGCTGGACGTTGATTATTGAGGTAGCCTGGGGAAACTGTTGTGAGTTGGTTTATTATTCAGCTTGGTTTGGTTGTAAGTTAGCTTAATGCTTTGCGGTACTTCCAGGCACTTTGCTCTATGTGAATACAGTTTGTGCGTTTGCCGTTGATGGCGTGGCCGGGTACTTTGACTGTGGGATACTTGAGGCGCTTCTTCGAGTCGCTGAGTTTTGGAAAGGGAAGTGACGAAGCAGTAGACTGATTGCGCTTTAGCTAAGCTGTTGATTGCGACGATGACGCTCAAGAATGCAAAGGGATGGTGGATGTAAAGATGCCGGTTGTTAAGATTTGTTTAACGTTTTGACCGGAGGTGCGAAGAGCAGGTCTTTGCTGGCCGGAGACACAGCAAGAGCTAGATTTGAGAGAGGGAAGTGGATTATTACTAAGGTAGTCTGTCGGAGCTGGTATGAGTTGGTTTATTGGACTGCGTGGTTGCTCCTCACACTAGTATCATAGGTTGGGAGGCATTCCAGGCAGTTGGAGCTATTTTAATGTATTTTTGCTGCCGACGTCAGGTCGTGCGTTTGCTGCTGAAGGTTGGGTTACTTTTGGTGGTGAGGTACATGAAAAACTGTCTTACGGCACTGAGTGCTGGAGACGCACATAGCTTGCCGTAGTATCCGTTTTATGTATTTTGTGGGCTGGGCTGTGGGAATGCTTAATTGGTGTGTGGCGGCCTATGGACGATGAGCTTGAACCGGTGTGGACACTCGGACGGCTTGAATTAAGTTATTGCATCGTTGACGGCAAACAATGCGAAGGGATGGTTAGCGGAGAGATGTTGATTGCTATAGTTTGTGTGATATTTTGGGCGGAGATGGGAAGAACGATCATTGCCGTCAAAAGCCACAAGGGCAGATGGAGTTGAATGGAGAAGGTGGGCTATTGAGGTAACTCGTGGAACATGGTGTGCTTTGGTTTACTGTTCCGCACAGTCCTTTCATGCACGAAAATCATAGACATCATGGATTGGGATGCTTCCCAGACAGTTGTTCCTACGTAAATGTTAGTTTTCTGCCGACTTTAGAACGTACGTTTGCTGCTGAAGGCCTAGCGCAATTTGGGGACTATCTGAGAAGCTGTTTCGGGATGCTGATTGCTGGAAACGTAACTGGCTTGCCGTATTTTCTGTTTTGTCACTTTCGTAGGTTTTGATACGAAAATGTTTCAGTTTGGAAGATTGGTATGTGGGCTATTGTGTGATCAGTTCTAAAAGGTTGGGAGCCTAGAACAACTTTAGGTAGGTTATTCCTTAAGGCACTGCCGAATGGGGATGGGCGGTTGGCGTGGAGGTGCTGGTTCTTGTTTGTTATCCGAATGTTTTAGCTTGGAGAACTGGTGTGTGGCGGCTTGTGTATGATGAGGGCAAAACGGTGGGGAGGTTTGAACCAATTCAGGTACTCTAATAATTGCGGGGGAGGCGGCACAGGATGCGAAGGAGTGGTTGGTGTGGAGGTGCTGGTTGTTACGGTTTGTGCGACGCTTTGTGCGGAAATAAGAAGGACAGGTACTGCCGATCACAGACACAGCAAGATATAGAGTTTAGTGAGGGAAGTGGGTTGTTCAGGCACTATGTGGAAGCTGGTGTGAATTGCTCTATTGTTTCCCCCTGGTATGGCATTACGCTAGTATAATGAATTGGGAGGCATTCCATGCAGTTGGAGCTATGTGGATGCAATTTTCCTGCCAAATTCAGGGAGTGGGTCTGCTGCTGAAGGCTTGCAATTGCTTTTGGCGGGGCTATTTGAGGAGCTGAATCGGCGCTGTGAGTGCTGGAGACGAAAGTGGCTTGGTGTAGTAGTGGGGCTATTCGTTATTTGTTGGGGTGTTTTAGTTTGGTGAATTAATGTGTGGCGGCTTATGTATGATGAGGTCGAAACTGTGGGGAGGCTCGAACGACTTGCGTTTAGCTCTTTCTTGCAGCGGTTACCGCACATAAGGATCAGAGGCGATTGGTATGGAGATTTTTGTTGTGGTGCGCGTGACGTTTTGAGGGGAGATGGGAAGAACGGCCACTGCCGTTTACAGTGGAAGGATTTTTTGAGATAAACTGTATAAACTGGTGTAAGTTGGTTTATTGTTCCGCTTGGTTTGCCGTTCCAGCAGTAGCATAGGTTGGATTTCAGGCAGTTAGAGCTATGCGAGGGTCGCTTGTCTGCCAAGGTTAGATCGTGGGTTTCCTGCCAAAATCGTTGCCTAACACTGTTGTGCTGGGTGAAAAGCTGCTTTCGCCCACCGAGTGCTGGAGGCGGAAATGACTTTCTTGTGTGGTGGTTCATGTGTGAGGAGGTCGAAACGGTGAAGCGGATCGAAGCAGTTCAGTTGAACTGTTTATTGCGACGGTCACGGCACAGAATACGAAGGGGTAATTGGCGTGAAGATGCTGGTTTGGTTGGTGTGGTTCGTGCGACGTTTTGTGCAGAGATGAGGAAAACTGTCACTGCGTTCTTCAGATATTTGTCTATTGTTCCCCTTGATTTGCCGTCACGGCAGTGTGATGGTTTCGATTCCAGGCAGTTCGAGCCATAAGCATTAACCTTTCTTTGCTGATGTCAGGACGTACGCTTGATGCTGGTGGCTTTGCGTTATTTTGGTAATTGGAGAGTTGAGTGTTTGCTTCAAGGCACTACTTTCTATGAATGGATATGTAATGCCTTGACGCAGTATCCGTTTGCTGTGGAAATGTTTGGGTTTGGATAATTGGTGAGTCGTTTCATTTGTGTTATGCGGCCAAAACGGTGGAGAGGCTCAAAGCACTTTAGTTAAGCCGCTCATTAAAGCGGTGGCGCAACAACGTTCCAAGCGTTTGTTGTTTAGAAATGCCGGCTGCTACGGCTTGTGCTACATTTTTTGAGGAGATGGAAGGAACAGCCACTGCCGTTTTCAGACGTGGCAACAGCTGGAGTTGAGTGGGGAAAATTGGTTGTTGAAATAGGTAGGCTGTGCATATTGGTGTGAGTTCGTTTAGCGCATCTTTTGGTTGCCCCGCACTCTAATATCGCGGTTGGGGGACATTTCATGCACTTGGACCTATGTGAATGCTGTTTCTCCGCCGATTCAGTTCGTGCGTTTTGCTGCTGACCATGTAACGTTATTTGATTGACGGAGTACGTGATGTGCTTTGCGACTCTGATTGCTGGAGAATGACTTGCCTTACCGTAGTATTCTGGATATGTGGCCACATCGGGGATATCTTAGGTTGTAGAATTGCTACATGGTGAGTTATGTGTGACGGGGTAGAAACGATGAGAAGCTTCAAACCATTTAAGCGGTTCACTGCGGCGGCGACTGCACAGAATGCGGAGGGGATGTAAATGTGATGTGTAGATGTAGAGATGCTGGTTGCTACGGCTCCCGCGGTGTATTGTGAGGGGATGGGAGGAACGGTCACTGCGTTTACAGGCACAGCAGCACCTGCACTTGAGTGCTGGAAGTGGGTTATTGAAATAACTTGTGCAAAGTGTTGTGAGCTGGTTTATTGTTCCGCTTTGTTGCTAATTACGCAAGTCTCATGGGTTGGGAGGCATTGCAGGCACTTGGACCTACGTAAATATTTTTCTTCCTGGCGACTTCAGAACGTGCGTTTGCCGCTGAAAGCTTAGTCTTATTTGGGTGATGGGTTGCATAAGGAGCTGCTTTGGGGGCACTGCACACTGGAAACGGAAATGAGTTGGTGTAGCTGTGGCGGTGTTTGTGTTTTGTGGGAATGTTTTAGTTTGGAGAATTGGTGCGTAACGGTTTATGTGGTATGAGGTCCAAACGGAGGTGGGGAGACTCGAGCCCTTTAAATGTTTTTATTTAATACGGCGGTGCTGATGCATAATGCGAATGGGTGGTTGGTGTAAAGATGCTGGGTAGAGATGCTGGATGCTATGGCGCGTGGTGCCTTCTCTGTGGGGATGGACAGAATTGTCACTCCAGTCTTCATATACAACGATCGTTGTAGTTTAGTGGGGGAAGTGGGTTATGTAGGTAACCTGTGTACACTGGTGTGAGTTAGTCTATTGTCCCGCTTAGTTTACCCTTATGGTAGTGTCATGGGTTGAAATCCAGGCAACTGAGGCTATGTGAATGTAGGTTTTGTGCCGACGTCAGAAAGTGTGTTAGCTGCTGATGGTGTGGCGGTATTTTAGTGGAGCTATACTTGTGGAACTGCTTCAGGGCGCTGACTGCTGTAGACACAAACGCCGTAGCGTTGTAGTCTAGGTGTTTGGTTGTTGTTGAAACGTTTTGGTGTGGAGAACTGGTGCGTGGTGGCTTATGTATGATGCAGCCAAAGCTATGGGGAGGCACGGACACTTTAGTTGAGCTATTCGCTGCGTCGGTGACGACAGGGAACGCTAAGGGAGGGTTGGTATAAAAGTGCTGGTTATTTTGCTTCGTGAGCTGTTTTGTGCGGAGATTGAAAGAAGGAACAGTGTCACCCACAGGCACAGCGGCAGCTGGAGATGATTGGGGGAAGTGGGTTATTGAGGTAACGTCTCAAAACTGGTAGGCGTTGGTTTATTGTTCGGCTTGATTTTTCCGTATGCTAGGATCATGAATTAGGGGATATTCCAGGCAGTTCGAGCTATGTGAATGTATTTAAGCCGCCG